>JBBMKD010000115.1:45700652-45708152 GCA_037834095.1 Argya squamiceps | reverse complement strand
TAATATGAATGCAAATAAGATTAGAAAGAAGAAGCATTAGTACGAGAAGAAGGAGGCTAGGGCTTTGGAAGAAGAATCAAATTAGATTTACAGAATTAAATAAGGTCTTAAGAGAAACTTGAATTACTATACTGTTAAAACAGGAATATATTAGATAGTATTATCAGGTTATAAAAGCAAGTTGCATCGTACCACAAAGGGCAAAAAGGCTATAATTGGCTGCAGTGCCATTCTCAGAGTAGCATCTGAGTTCTTAGACGTTTGGTTATATAGGGTTAGATATGTATCAAATATCCCTCAAATACTTAAAGGAAACTTTACAAAACTGTACTTTTGACATATTTTAGGAAAATATTGGAAATTCTATTTAAATATATATATATCTATATATATATAAAAAGAGGACACACTGAAGTCTATCTCAAAACAAACACTGTAGTTTAGGCTGGATTATGGCATTTACTGTTCTAGATCCATGTGATACATGTGTACTGTTTCTTTTAGGTGTTGCTATGACTGATAAGACAACATTTCTGTGGAGGTGTGCGTGTGCGCCACTATAGGGATCTGGTGACTACACTGACTGTTAGTAAAATGCATGCCATGCATTTTAAGAATAATAATACTAATCATATAATAATTATCATAATCATAATCATAGTATTCTGAATATGGAAATTAGTGGGGGTGAAGTGCGCTTCAGAACTAAGCACTTACCAATAGATTCTGGAGATTTAAATACGGAGAGAAGAAAGACAGCATAAAAATATTATTATATTCCTTATAATTTGGTACAAAGTTTTCAGTTAAAGCTTTATATACTAAATCATCTATGTCACATGTGAAAAAATCTTAATTTACATTAACAGAAGGTTAATTTACACAGTTCTGCTGACAACAAGCAAAAAGTAGGTTAACAAGACGATTTAACATCACAGGACAGGTCAAAAGCTGAGAATTCTGGGAAGACACGTGATTAAACAACTTAGATTCTACAACGATATCTATTACAATTGTCAAAGAAAAAAGCTCATTAAATCCCAATGATCAATGATCTTACTTTGGGATAAGCTTTAAACTTGATAAATTTAGAGATGGTTTTGGGTTTTTGGTTTTTTTCTGTCTTGTTTTTAATCTAAAGAGAGCAAAAGAATAAACTAGGGCAGAGGAGAGTGAGAGAACTGCTGGGGAGGTGCAAGGGGCAAAGAGAGAGAGACAGCAGCAAAAGCTGGAATCTACACCAAAAGCAGACTTCTGTAGATCCAGAAAATATAGGATTCATAAAGCTTTAGCGTGGACGCACACTACTGTGGCTAAATGTGTTGGAAAAATGCTCAGCCAGCAAAAAAAAAAAACCAACTTTGTTCCATAGATTACCCAAAGATTTCATTTCCTTTTTTTTTTTTCCAGGTATAAATCTGCATGGGAAGAAGTACTGTGCTTTATGTATTTGTGAGAGGAAAGAAGATGTGTCCAAACTGGCTAATCTTTGGTGAAGTCAAATGTGGAAAAGACAGCAATAAACACATTTTAGATTTTAATTGAAGTGTCTAATGCAGGTTTTGGTTTTGATGAATATAACCATTGGTACTCCTTGCAATTTCTGAATGAAGTCCAATGTTGAAATAAATTTGTTAAAAAAAATTAAAAGGAAAGAAGAAAGAAAGAAGAGAAAATGGATCCATCAAGTACTGCAAAAAGCAGTAAAGAAAAAAATTATCAAAAAATACAGTCACAGCAGTGAGCAATGTGGAGTAAACAGAAGCTGCAAAACACAGAGACAGACTCTATAGAAAGCTATGACAACATCACAGACATGGACAACACACTCAGTAACACAGAAAAGGAGAGGGGAAAGAGAAATTATTACCTATAAATAAAATTTTCTTGAAAAGGAAGAGAAAGAAAAGAAAGAAAAAGTGAGAGAGAACAACTCTGGGCGTTGGTGGAAACAGTAACAAGACCCTACCTGAGCGTAGCTGCTTGATGCGACCATTGTTGTTGCTTGTGTCAACAGGTAAGAAATCTTTGAACCAAGTTATTTCAGGATCAGGATTGCCACTGGCTGCACATAACATGGTAGCTGTACGAGTTCGTTCAACCACCTTCAGCTGTGGGCCCATATCAATCGTTGGAAAACCTCGAGGAATTTGATCCTCTGAAAAAGAAATGTATAAATTGAGGGATTTCATGTTAGCTGTGCAGTACTGCATGAAAACCCAAATCACCATCCTGTTTAACATTCAGTGATCACCTAATTGTTTGTAAACAACAAACAACTGATAAAAATGCTGATTCAAAATAAAAAGTTCATTAAAAACAGATACAAACTTAATAATTATAAAATCAGATGAGATACACTACCAAACATGCAATCACTGGACTCATACTATAGTATCATACAACACTGATGTTGCCCTGCTTGCAAGAGCCCTTACTATTTTATATGAAATATCTAATTACCAACGAGAGGATAACCTTCTCTTTATACCAGAGAGGTACACAAGGAAGGATGATCATGCAGTATAAGGTCTGGCCACTGACTCAGAAGACCCAAGTTATATTTTTTGCTTCTATCATTATTACTTATCTCTTGTTGTTCTTAACATCTTTTGCCCCCGTGCTTGGATTTTCCATCTTACAGATGGATATAATAGTGCTTTACTGCTACAGGGAAATGCTGTGAAGACGAAAGCATTATATGACTGCAAACCACTGAGAAATTCTAAACATCGGAGCTGTGTGGACAGCAAAGTTAAACTGGCAGAATAGTCATAAAGCTATTTAATAGATATAAGTTTCTATTGAAATACTCAGATACAGCCCAAAATCCTCATGCTACGTTAAAAAATATTGTACAAGAGTAATTGGCGTTCATAATGTGACACCTGCCAGCAAGTAACAGTGGAAGCAAAGTAGGATTGGGAAATTTCTCAGAAATCAAGTTTGCATAGCTAAAAGAAGCTGTTTGATATACACAGTCTTGTTCCTCACTTCCATTGCAATGGCAGAAATATTTTTATTGCAAAAAAATATTACTTCCATTCAAAAATGAAAATCAAAAATAATCAAAGAAAGAAAATCAACACTAACTATAAGCCACACGTTATTAAATGTCTTGACTAGTTGCTACTGACAGGCAGTTGATTAGGGGATAAAACTAACAGAAGTAATTCTTCAACATTAACTCTCGTTCGTTAAAAAGTGTCGTATTTTCAATGAGGTTAGATAAGTCTTCAGACTTTTCCAAAAAAATGTATAGCAAGCAAGTACAGCCTACAGATCTTTGTAGTTCCTGGGGTGTGATGTTGCTCATGAGCTATTTAATTGCTTGCAATACAAGTGCACATAGATAACCATAGAATTACAGAATCATTTAGGACCTTAAATGTAGGAGTGCATGCCCCTTGGCCAGCCTGCTGGCCCACCCGGCTGCTTTTTGGGGTGCACCTCTACATCTGCGATTTGTGGTTTCTTCTGCTACAGCACCTCGACTGCCGCTGTCACGGCCGTGGTATGATGAAAGAAGGGGCCCTCGGAGACTTGAGAATTCAGAGGTTTATTGGATGGGGGGGGTGGCAGAGATTCCCCCAGACGGCCTCAGAAGCCTCAGGAGGGACCCCGGGGTGCATCTGCAGGGGATTTTTAACTGTTACAAACCCAAGGGGTGGTTACAAGGCATTAACCAATTACACAAAGTAGAGTAACAAATTCTTACAAGCTTACATAACTACTAACAAATAAAAGCGATTTTGGGAGTGGTCACTGAGGAATAGACAAAGGGATCAAAGAGTACATTGGGCATGATTGACAGGGGGGCATCCTAAGGACGAGGGCCAATAGGAATGCATTCTCTAGGTAGAGGCTACAGCAACCCTTATCAACTTCTGATAGAGAAAAATTCTAAGGCAAGGGGTCCATATGGGGCAGCTTAGCTATCCTAACTTATAACAAAGGGGCTATTCTAACTTATAATGAAACCTATAAAAACCAAAGCATGCAAAAGTAAATTCAGCAATCCCACACTTAAAGGTCATCTATGTATTTGACCCCTCTGCCATGGACAGGAACCTCTTCCACTAGATCAAGTTACTCAGAGATACATCCAAGCTGGTCTTGTACACCTGCAGGGATGGGGGATCCACAGCCTCTCTGAGCAACATATTTCAGTGCCTTACCACTCTCAGAGTAAAGCTTTTCTTCACAAGATCTAATCAAAACCTACCCTCTTTCAGCTTAGGGCAAATCTCCCATTCCCTATCCCTTTTGAAAAGCCCCTCTCCAGCCTTCAGCCCCCTTTAGGTACTGGAAAGCTTAACAAGGTCTCCAGAGCTTTTTCCTTTCTAAGCTGGACAGACCCAACTCTCTCAGCTTTTCTTTGTAGAAGAGGTATTCCAGACCTCTCATCAACTTGTGGCTCTCTACTGTATTCATTCTAACTAAACAGAGTCTTTCTTGTGTTTGAGGCCCCAGACCTGGGCACAGTACTCCAGGTGGTAGTCTCACAGAAAAAGAATAGTGAGTATAAACATATGACTTGACCTCCTGGACGTGCCTCTTTTGATGCAGTCCAGGATGCAGTTGGCCTTCTGAGCTGTGAGTGTACATTGCAGGGTCATATCAAACTTTTCATTCACAAACAACCCTGTCTTTCTCCCCAGAGTAAGTCCCGACTCATTTTTCATTACGTCAGTATTGTTGCTCGGAATGACCCCAACACAGCTACAGAACCTTTTACTCGGCCTTGCTTCACTACTTCCTCAGGTTCCATCTCTCAAGCCTGTTAAGGTCAATCCACATCCTTCAGTGTGTTGACCCCACCACACAGCTTGGTGTCATTGGCAAACTTGCTAAGGGAGCACTCAATCCCACTGTCCCTGTTGCTGACAAAGGTGCCAAGTAGCACTGGTCTCAATACAAATCCCTGAGGATCCCCAACTGTCATTAGTTTCTAACTAGACATTGAGCTGTTGACTGCAACTCTATGAGTGTCATCATCCAGCCAATTTTTTATCCTCCAAGAGTTCCACCTGTCAAAATTCATGCCTCTCCAGTTTAGAGATGAGGATAACATTTGGGAGAGTGTCAAATGCTTTGCACAAATCCATGCAGATGATTTCTGCTGCCCTTTCTTGTCCACCACTGCTGTAACAGGATCCTAGAAGGCCAGTGAAGCCATGTTGGCCATCAAAAATCACCTCATTATTTTCAGTATCTCGTAGAATGGCTTCCAGGAGGATCTGCTCCATGACCTTGCCAGGCACTATTGTGAGACTGTCTGGCCTGTAGTTCCTCAGTCTTCCTTATTTCCCTTTTTAAAATTGGGGTAATGTTTTTCCCTTTCCTATTGGTAGGAACTTTACGAGACTGCCATGAGTTTTCAAATATGATGTGTAGTGGCTGCATTCTTTCATTCTAACACTCGAGTAATAGAAGAGCTCCCTGTGTTTCCATGATGCTAATTAAAGTCATAGACCTGCAGGCCTCCACACATCTCTAGTACCACCCATGCAGCACGTGTCAGCACAAATGGATTTTAAGTTGCTCCCCAATGAAGCTGACTTTCTGTCTGGTATGGCTGGAATGTCTTGGTGCTGTCCCTCAGGTGCTCTGCTGCTGACCTGCATCCAGGCCTCTCCAGGCTCTTTCTGGCTCAACCATCTAACTAACACGTGTGGGATGGCATGCTGTCCCACACCTTATCACTATTAGACCTGATGATATCTCCCTCCCATCATATCTAATTTAAACCTCTATCAATAAGCGCTGCTAGCCCTTGACCAAAGAATCTCTTCCCCCTTTGAGAGAGCTGAATCCTGTTTCCATTCAGCAAACTGGTGCCATGTATAGACCATCCCATTATCAAAGAAACCAATATTTTGGTGGTGACACTAGTCATGGAACCATGTGGATCAATCTGTTTCTTTCAATGTTAATACCTGCAAGGGGAAGAACAGAGCAGAAGTAACCTGCAGCCAACTCACAATCATCCCGGGGCCTTGGCAAAGTGAACACAACTGTCCAGCAAGATTCCATGACTCTGCAGAACTAAGACTTCTACCGATCAGCTGATAAATGTCAAATCATTCACCAGCCATAGGCACTTCCCAAAGAAAGGTATGTTTCATGTCTGCTTATAAAAGTCTTTGCTTTGGTATTAGCTGACAAGATTTGACTTGTGACACAGAACAGAATTTTTATGACCTTACCTTTCCTACTTGGCTTATACAGAAAACCCTAGAGTCCCTTTTGCAAATACTTAAGTGTACAACAAAGATAATCTATCTTGAATGTTAACAGGATGGAGTAGTAAAGAGCCTCCCTTTCTTATTTTTAATAAGGGCAATTAAATTCCATCCATCTGCCTTATGCATAGAATCTCTTTGAATGAATGCTCTTCATGAAATTTTCATGAGAAACATCACAATGTAACATTCAAATACCCAGAACTGTTACATTTTTGACAGTTGTGGCCGGTATTCAACCTGGCTTTCAGGTATCTGGCAATAAACCCAGATACTCAATATCAAATGGAACAGGGAAATAACGAAATTTATAATTGGAGGGCTTATCACAGTGGATTTAGTTTTTAAGATGTTAATTAGTTTTTTCTCTAAGTTTATTCATGAGTTGCACAACACTCTTTACACTTTAGTGATAGATCATCAAACACTGTGAAACAAAGCTAAGCATCAAATAATTGAACAACTGCATCTCAGCCACAGTAAGATAAAATTAACTATTTACAAAATTTTTATATATTGGTACCTCTACACTTTTATGTGAGGTGGTCAGAAAATACTTTTTACTAATCATTCATATGTTCATTAGGCTCTAAACTATAGTATATATTACTATATATACTATAGTAATATATTATGTCTTTCAATGTAATATTCATTCTAATCAATTAGTTTCCAATTCATCCACAATTTAAATCAGACTTGACCTTCTCAAAGCCATTTGGTACTGTCATTTTGAGAGGACATTAAAGGTCAGATTTCTCTGTCCTTGTGGCTTAGTGACTTATACATGTAATATGTATTTTGTTTAGGATGACAGATACAAGTGATTTAGAAATAGGCCACATTCTTTGAATTTGTTATGTGCCTTAAAGATGCTGAATTTCACTACTGGCATTAAAAGAATGCACGAGTATAATTTCCAATTGCTGCATGAACTCCAAAAAAGTTATTTTTCAGTGTATGATCTGAACAACATAAAAAAGAATTAAAAAGAGAGGTTACCAGATGAGCCCTTAGGAGAGAGTGTTACAAAATGACCTTGCCTTGCTTTGTGTCATGGTTCTTAACTCTCTTAACTCATTATTTCTCAACTCTCTGCATATTTCATCAGTCTGACATTGCTCACCCAGTGCATG
Organism: Argya squamiceps; assembly: GCA_037834095.1. NCBI lineage: Eukaryota > Metazoa > Chordata > Aves > Passeriformes > Leiothrichidae > Argya > Argya squamiceps. The sequence continues at coordinate 45,700,771 of JBBMKD010000115.1, read as the reverse complement.
CAGAATGGACAACAAACAGAAGCTGGATGCCACTGTGCTGCCAGAAAGTTATGATCTTCTTGCCATCACTGAAATTTGGTGGGATGTGACTGGAGTGTGACTACTGATGACTACAGGCT
>JBBMKD010000115.1:45678359-45700054 GCA_037834095.1 Argya squamiceps | reverse complement strand
GGGATCCCTCAGGGACAAGGGCATGGAACAGAGAGGGCAGATCTTTAAGGAAGTCTTCCACAGAGTGGAAGAGCTGAAAATCCCCAGGAGCAAGAAACTGGGCAAGAAATGCAAGGGAACAGCAGGGCTGAGTAGGGAACTGCTGGTCAGACTGAGGGGAAAGAAGCAAATGAACAGGCAGCTGAAGCTAGGATGGGTGGCGACCTACGAGGAGTAGAGAGATTAAGCATGGTTGTGTAGGGATGAGGTCAGGAAGGCCTAGGTGAAGCTGGAATTGAACCTGTCAAGGAATTGTTTAGGGTCAGGTTGGATAGGGCTCTGAGCAACCTGGTCCAGTGGACGGTGTCCCTGTACATTCAAGAGGGTTTGGAAATAGATGATCTTTAAGATACCTTACAACACAGGCCATTTTATGATTCTATGTTCTGTAAACAATGTCCCTGCTGCCAGTTTAGCAATTGCTTCCCTTCCAAGAAACTTGATTGGAAAAAGCACTTTAGCCTTAACCTTTAAATTCAGATTTCAATGTAAGTATACCTAAAACAAAAGTAAAATATGTAAATTCACTTGTTGCTGCATTCATCCTAGAGGTGAGCTTGCCCTCATAAAAGCAATAGCATTTAGGGTAGAGACTCAAACTCAGTGTTTTTATGTGAACAGTAATTTTTCTGGAGTGGTACCTTGAAAATAGCCACAAGTTAAAATTAGGCTCTACCAAAAAAGAAACCATACTTAGCTTTTAGTGGTATTGACAGAAAAAAAGCATAGCTGTGCCACAACTATATACTATAAACTCTGTTCTGCTCATCACTTAACTCTATTTCCTCTCATCTTAAAGAAAAAAATGTGCTGTTGCAATATTTTAAAATTTTTTTCAGTGATGTAATTATTTAATAAGATTTCAGGAAGCTATGAAGGTGTATTGTCAAGCTCTAGGTATATACAAAAGCTGGATCCAAAGAAAGAAGAGGATTTCAGTACAATGACTTTGACTCTTTGTGGTAAACCTGCATGCCTAATATACAACACAGCTAAAGAAAGAGGAAGACAGTCATATTTAGCTAGGATTTGTGCCACAGCTTCTTAACATTTTGACTTCTTTTTCTGTAAAATGTTACTTTCAGATCATGCGTAGGCCCTGCTGGCAGCAAGAAGAGTGTTAGCTTTTAGAAACAGATTGTGTTTTTAGTCTTTAAGTCTTGAAGTCTTAAATTCTGCATAGCTACCTTACTGAATCACTCTGGCAACCACCATCATGTTTTAACAAGAAAGACCGAATAGTGTGAATAGTCTTCTGAGTTACAGTACAATATGACGATATTACTATGAAATGGATATGAACTACAAATGTGAAGTATCCAAAGCAAATTGTTATGACTTTGGTTTTGGATTACAGACTATAAAGGCAAGGTAATACCACCAGGACTCAAGGCCAGACAGTTGTAAAGAAAACTGGCTAGTATTTTTGTTAAGTATTTAATTTCGTATTAATTATTTTCACCATTGAAACATCCGTGTTCCAGAATATGAATCTGGAGTTCATATTCATATGTAGAACAGAATATTAACCTGTAGTTAAATCTGTGTAATCTGCCTAACTAAAATACATACTCAAAATGTTTGACTGTGCCTCTTGAAAATTTTGCTTACGTAAACCAACTGTTCTTATTGTGCAAATGGAAGGTGGTTCTCTGCTGTATTTAGGAAGAAAAGAAAGTGAATCTATTTCAAGATTCACTGATAGGCTTGCCACCGGCAAATTTTAGTCATTCTGTAGCTCACAGAATAAAAAGGCACACATGGAACATTCCCAGAATACATTATAGATACTGAAGATAAACTGCCACAATAAAGTTTATTATTTCAAAGAACAGTGTAAATAAAGCCTTTATTTTCACTATTCCAGATGGCAGCAGCATATAATTTGCACTGTTTTGACATCATGACCGTATTATTCAAAATCATTCTTCCTACTGAACTGAATGCAGGATTGAGAACAGTAAAATCAAAGAGAATAGGGGAGAAACTAAAATCACCATTTTGCAGTGAAGTTGGTACCATGCATATAAAGGAATTGAAAAATAAAACCAGAGCCAATTCTAATTATACATAAAAATTAAATTGGATTTCAAAGCATCAGAGAAGTGCCAGTTAATAAACATGTTTCATACTGAAACACTTTACATGGCAAATTTTGGCAAATAGAAGTAATTATGAACACATAATAAATTATTTTGTGGGATCCTTTGTTCAAAGTTGCTATATACAGATGGATACTTTTTCTTAGTGGCGCTGTACATCAGTAAAGCACGGTAATGGCTATGCTAGAAAAATACATCTTGGTATCGGTTGGGAGTTCTCTTTAATTTCACACAATTTCAGCACACAAGGAAAGTGAATTAGGCATTGATAAGATGATCAGTAAAAATTCAACATAAGAACAGCTGTCCATACCATCCCATCAAAACCTATGCATTTCAAAGTATACTGAAGAGATGTGCAAAGCACATTTTGATACAAAAAAAACCAAATTTGTTTAGTAGCTCTGTATGCAATTACCCTGCAAATTGCAAAGTAATGTCTATATCACAGAACATAGAGCCACTTAGACTGAATTATCATTTGTATGAATGTTGAAGCAGCGATTTCACATTGCATTAAGTCAGTTAACATTCATTGTTATTAGCATTTAGTTTTAAATAAGTTCTCTGTTTTAACAAATGAGTGCACTGAGCCTTTGAAACTAGATATCTTTGTAAGGACATGAAAATGGAAAAATGAGTTTGCACCTTTCAGCAGTTCCCAAAATCTGCAAAATTAGACTGCACATAGCAAGCTTTTCCCAAAGTGACCTGTCTCACCCACATGAACAATGGAATACTTCTCACTCTGCTTCAACAATGACATTCTGAATAAGAATTATCATTTGTAGATTGATCACTCTTATGAAAACACGAGCCTCAAAGTAAGGGTTTATTCTCAAATTTGTTCATAGGCGTGTCATAGTTTAGAGCAGAGCATATCATCTGAACATCAATGTGCCCAAATTGGGTTGTGCTTGAACTTTTGGATGTCTGTTCTGTTCACTTGGAATGTAACAGGAAATACAGAAAGCTGTGTCCCCCCCCAAAAAAAAAAGTTAGGGAATCCAAGCATACCTACCAGATGCCCTTATCTAACACAAGGAGAGGACCCAGAGCTTGAGGTAATGAAACAAAGGCATAGAATGTGGTGTTTTAAGAGCAGGGTTACCATGTACCTAGGAAAAGAAGTGCTAAACTTCTGAAGCGAAAAAGATACAGCATCCCACAAATTTCCATATTCAAATATTCACAAGGAAAATACTAACATATTTTATACTGGTGAATGAAAGACAAAGGGATTGCAAAGGGCAGCAATAGGAATTTCCCTGATTACTGTTTCTGATTTAAGGCTTAGTTTCCAGACAGGGTTAGGATTTAGATTACACTAAATTGGGGTTAAACTGGGGCTTGCCAAGAATCAAGATTAGGCAAACAAAAAAGCATGTTTGCTGTATCCAGTCAATATTTTTAACACACTAATATCTGTGCTTTTACATCCTGCTTACTTTTATATGAAAAATAAAGGGGAAAGCAGTACAATGCAGCAGTCTTTTCTTTAAGCTTTACTTTTTCACATCACATACAGTTTTGTGGTGAGCTAAATAATGAGATGAGCAGCAGGTTCATGTGTACACCAGAGCACTTGTTAGTAGCCTGAATATACTGACAGAACACCTAAAAGCATTCTTTTCCTTTTCTTCCTCTCCTTTCTACTCATTAGTACTCTGTGTTTATAAATACATATGACACTTTCTATAAGTAGTTACCTTATACTCATTCTTGAGTATAAAGCAATAAATCACGGCAATCAAGTTACATCTCAGTTTGAGAATGCGGTAGAAGCATCTTGTTTTCTTGCATTCAAAAGAGCAAGAGAGAAAAGAGGAAATATGAACAGTCTGTGAAAGGAGTTCTCAGACCATATAGTCTGCCTTTCCCTTTGTCTTCATCACGGCCATTTCTGTTACTAATGTTACACTGCTTTTAAGGAATTGCTTCCTCAATGCCATATTCTTCCTCAATGTTTTTTAATGCAGCCTACATACTCTGTAGCCCAACTGTCAACTATAAACTATACTAACTGCATTAATGTCACAAGTGCAGAATTTAAGAACCTGACAAAGGAACTTGTCAAAACCATTAACGTTGTTGAAGTATTGTTTTTAAAGGAGAAAAACGTCATTTTCTGCATTTCTAGATTGGCATCAAACTTGTACATTTTAGAAAGAGAAAGGGGATATTTTCACTTTGTTAGTGGTTATAAAAGATGCCCCAAAGACTGACTGTTTAGCTCCCTAAAAGAAAGAAATGAGGAATAAGGATTATGAAATTGTATCCCTTGAGTTTTAACAAAATATATTTCATCCAGGATGTTAAAAGCACTTATGGTACAGCGAATTAAACATTAAGGTAGTGTCTGTGCATTTCAACTGCTTTTCTGGTGTCCAGCACAATAATGCACCTGTACAAATGCAACAATTTGAATGTTACTGCATCATTTCAATAAACAGCAAATGTAAGTAAAAAAAAAAACCCAACAGAAGTCCTGTTATAGCTGAAGAGACAGAGAAAGAAGAGATATGTTGTCAGAACAGAAAATGAACTTTGGAAAAATGCAGTTGAAGAAGATTTCCCCTGAAATTCAGTACTATTCAGCTTTGTACTAGTGTTACTCATACAATATATGAACCATTTCTTTACATCCAATGCAGCATTCATCTTTATTGGTCTGAAGAGCATGCTTACAACAATCATAATGCTTACATGATTACAGATATGTGACTGTAAAAAAGCAATAGACACAGTAGCTTCCCACTTTTATGTTTTCTTGGCTTATTTTAAGTCTTTCCACCACTATGAACATGTGTTTATCAATTAAAACACTGGAAGATGTAAGACATAAAACAATGCCTTGTATCATGTACTCCTAATATCTGTAACCAAAAGACAGAATCCAAAGTATTGACAGAAGTTACAACAAATGACACCTTTGAAATTGCATGAACCTTTAACAGAAGAAGGAAAGTAGCTCCTTTATGAGTAGATGGTGGAATTCTCTGATTGCTTGGCTATGCAGGGAGTGGGTGTGCTCTAGACTTCACTCTTCTTGTGCTTGAATATGAGGGAGGAATCCCTCTCACTACTCGTGTGTGTCACCACTTTTGGCAACAATCCCTTCCACTGATACCGAGAAGATTCTTGTCTTTTAACAGGGATATATCAGGTTCAGACACCAGAAGGAACGAGGCAGACGCAGCAGGTCAAGGGAAAGCTTCTCTTCTTCTGTTTTAATTATCTGACTCCATTACTTATATACATTTTGTACAGAGGTCAAGAGATTGGCTACACAGGTTGCCACCTCTTCGACCTGGATGGTGAACATCACCGTCCATCACATTTCTCCACCCAGAGCAGAAAAATGTAAACAATAGATATATGCTAAAAATATACATTTTTTCCTTGAAGCTGTGTGAGAACAGCACTGTAAGATTTCAAACACTTGCAAGCAAGAAAACTGTGAGGGCAACACAGGGATATGTTTCCAGAGAAGAACAGAAGGAAAAAGAAGAAAGAGGAGTAGATATTAATTACTTTTTTGTTGGGGGTAAGTTTCACCACATAGAATAAGTTCTTTATCCAGACAATGATGCTACAGGAGGGAAACATCATTGACTTCTGGTCTAGAAGGATACAGAAGGACTTTCTCTCTAGCAGATGAACACACTGCTTAAAATCCAGCTTTTCACAGTCCTCTGGCAAGTAGAATAACCACTGCTGATAAAAAAACTTTAATGAGCAAGCAGTGACACAGAACATCACTTTAACACTTTATAGTATACACATGGCTAAGGCAGTCAACATTTCAAGGTTTTCATTGCATAAAGACTCGAAGATTCATGACCATCAAAGGTTCATTTTGTCATCCAAACCCAATGTTTGGAACTGTGGCCTACGACTTTGCATCCTACCTGAAATTTTGCTGCTGCCCTAAGATGAAGTAAGTGAGAATAGTCTATGATTGAACATACTTCACGATATAATAGTGAGTGCTGCTATTAGAAATGATAGATAATGTCTGTACTCTGAGTTATTGTGTGGAAGAAAATGCTCAACACCCCAGCAACCTCTGAGGCACGGCAGAGGCCCTGCCTTGAGCCGCACAGAGGTGATGGAAGGCAGGGCTCACTGTCATCTGCTGGGAGCTTGCTCCTGTCCTATGCTCCTCCAACACATTTTTCACAGTAATATTCACATGGCCATGAAAGAGGTATTGTGAATCACTGTGAGCTGAATGGAGCATACTCAAGCAGGCACTCTGGAAGACTGAAAGAGAGAGATTACTTTAAACATGACACCTTCACATTTGTCTAGCAACAACAGCTAATATTTATCATGGAACTGTAAATGAGGAGTGATGTGGGAATTAATTCATAAGATGTTGAACATAGAACTATACCAGATTTACTCAGCTTTGTTATAACTCTTGCTACAACTTACTTGACTAATTCAAGTAACCACAATTTATATTGTCAGCAATTTGAAAAAAGATCCTGGCTGAGCATAGGAACACAGGACGTTAAAAAGTATTTTTTAAAAAAACCTCTTTTATATGCTGAGATCAAGGTTCACTCCTCTAAGTGCATCATAATTATTCTAACTACTTTTTCATGATTTTAAATAATTATGAAATTAAGTGCTACCTCTAAAAAAGGTAATGAAATCAAAATCCACAACAGGCAGCGTAAATTGAAATTTGTTAAGTCTACAGTCTGAGTGAATATATTTAAATTAAAAATAAAATGTGGTCCATAATATTTTTAAACATTTGCAGAGAAAATATTAAACTGATTTTATGTATAGTATAGGAAAGCTTTTTATTTTCACAGTTGCTGTTAATTTTCTCACCACCACCTTCTATCCATCTAATCAAAGACAATCAGTTATTCCTGATCTTTTTAAGTCACAAGCCTTGGTTATTTCTAGTTGATTTTGCTTTGGTTTGTTCTAATTTTTTATAGAAGAAATTTCTGAAGATGAAAATTATAATTAGTTAACACAAAACAGTGATGCTTCAGTGCCGGTGGAATATTTCATTGGCATATACATAAAAAAGCAGCTGTTCAGCATAGCTGGAAGTCACGGACCTAGGATAATGTTTGAATAGTCCAGTGTGATTGCCAGAAGGGCTGAGAGTCATCATGTCAGGCAGGGTGGGTAGGGGAAGAGAAACAGAGAAAGAATAGAAGAAAGTTTCATGTTATGTCAGTTACTTGCAAATTCATCACAAACCATTTTGTGAAGAATAGTTAATGAAGTCAAACAGCTGTGGAGAGCCAGATCCTGCCTTTGAGCAGACACAGCGTGGCCGAGCCAGCTTAGGACAGCATCGTGTATGTCAAGTAAATCAAAATCAGTGTAACCACAGTAAATCTCCACACCAACTTTGTCAACTGACTTAACATCTGCTAAGTTGCATGAAGAAGGTACAAATGAAGAAAACAGAATGCTTGATAACAGAAGATGTGAGTGTCTCCAATGGTGAATTGAAACTCATTGGAAGGCCCTATGCTACAGAAGTAATGCAAGCAATTGACTGAGAGCGCCACGGTTATATACGCTTTCAAAAACAGAACTGTTTCTCTTTGGATTTATTAGTAGTAACATCTGTCATCCATTTTACAATACAAAACTCATTTCTTTTAGAGAAAAGAGATGGAACTATTTTTCCTGTAGGCTGGAGAGGTAGGCATTAAGATTTTATATGTACTCCTTAGAAGCATTTGGGAACAGGTCACATGTTATGGTAATTGGGAAATAATTTCTACCACTAAATAAATACCACACAAAAGTATTTCAGTATTCCCATATTTTTTGTACCTGAAGAAGACTTAAAAATCAATCTGCGCAAGCTAAATAACTTTCTGCTTTTATTTCATTATGGCATTCTACTTTGAGTATTTGAGTATGTATCACTTTAAGTGATACAATACAAGTTGTTCCATTAAATGAAATGTAAAGAGGGGTTCTAAAAAGACAGGTTAGTTGTTTTCGCCTTTTCTGTAACTTCCAGCTCCTTTGGCAAATGAGAAAAATATTTCGCTAACATTTTGTGTGTGTGTTCTTTCTTTAAATATTGTGCTTCTGAAAAAAATTGTCTGAACTATTTATTTTGATGCACCCTGATGTTCATCCTTTCTGATTTTTAACCTTTAACATGACACATTTAAGCCTTCATAACCTATAGCAGGTATATGTCCATAAACACTTTTCTCTCCAAAGCCCCACCTTAACATCTTACCATCCTTTAAAAACCTGGTAACAACTTCAAAGACCACCAGCAAGAATTTTGAGAAAAAATGATCTCTTGTTTTTCGGTCCTAAAATGTTTATGCTTCTCTACTATCAGTTAGGCCAACATTTTCTAATTCTCTATCCCTTTGGGATTTAGCAGCAGGTTTTCCACAAAAGTCAGCATCATGGAGATGACAACTGCAGAAACATGACAAAGTTCTTGCCTGAACACACTGAAAATCTCCCTCTGCACTAAAAAGTCTGAAAGATCTTGAAAATTATCAGCAAGTACCTCACAAATCTCCATGTCTTTTGCTGATCATGCTTTGCAACTCAGACAGGAGGTGAGACTACAGGAGCTTCTATTACTAAGTTAATTATTCAAAAGAGACACGAAACAATGTTTTTACAAGATAATGTCCTGCTGAAGCCTTCAAAACTGACAACGAACATACTTAAATGTTTCTACCAGTTTTAAAGCAGCTTAACAGAAACACCTTTCTCACAAATAAAAATCTAAAAATATTCCCAAAAAATTTAATGACTGCCACACATAACACTTAGGTTGTGCTTAAATTTGGACAAAGTATTTTATTCCAGAAAAGGAGATAAAAACTCCTTAGAAAATATCTTATTCTACATGAAAACCAAAAATGTAACCAACTATGAACTGTAAGTTATTGCCTCCTGCTTTAAACTGAATGTAGGACATCAAAAACTACCAAGGTTTTAAAAGGCTACACCACCTGCAATTTTGGGGACTATTTTTATAATGATTCTGAATGAGGTAAAAGTTTATATCCATTATACACCAGGAAAACATGTAGTAAGGTGTTGGGGTGCATGCCCCCCCAGGGTAAGGCTAAATTAATTGCACAACAGATGCAAGACCAGTGTGTAACAGAGTAAATTATGTGATTTCTTCTGAGTACGTCAGATTAACTATAGAAAGTTTCTGAGATCTTATTCTTTCTATCTTTTTCACTACAAGGTAAAAGTTCTTTCCAATTTAGGTAAAAAAAAAAATAGGTATTATTTACGTAACATGATTCTGCAGAGTGTTTCAGAAAGCAGACATTCATTATAGTGAAAAATGGGTACAGTTTGATCTTTATAGCTCCATAAAATTAGGATAGATTTTAAAAAAATCATAATTAATTTCTTATTTTCTGCAGTGTTTTGTAGTATTCAAACCACTGTACATTGAAAAAGATCATTGAAAATCCATTTTCAATATTCTTTAACATCATATAATAGTACGAATTATGGAAAAGTCCTCTGTATTTCCTAAATCTAGGTATTCTGTTCAAAGTAATCACATGCAGAAAACTGTTTCTTGATTGTCTTCCAATGCCTTTAGAAGTTTTTCACTACATAATTTGTCTAAATTAAAGATACTGAGTAGTCTTATTGAAGAAACTGACTGTAATGGAACTATGTATACACATGCATTTTGCCGAAACAACTGTCACATTTTCTGAATTCATTGCCATTTCATTTTGTAAGTTATTGCATCTCATGTTTTCTTCCTACTTCAAAGCAAACCAGATAATTTACAAATTTTCCCACACACGTGACAAATATTACATTCTCTCTGAAAGTGAAGTCAACTTGCAGGCATATCACTTGTCTGCCTGAGATTCATAAAGCGCTGTTTAGATTTTATGCTGAGTAAAATGAAAATTTAGACATCAAGATCATCAAGAATATTTCATTTTAACATATTAGGAATAGATCTTATGCTAAGCAAACACAGCATTGCAGAAAAGTAAATAATTATTTTCTTATGTCATGGAAGGAACAAGGAAGCTACTTAGCATCTGTTCTTATCACTAGCCATCAAACGTCTTAGGGCCTGAACGGGCAGTCTTTTTTATGCACGCAACACAGAAAATCAGTTACTAGAAAACCAAGACAAAAGAGCAAAAAGAAATTTCCAAGTTGCTGTTTTCACAGTGCAGGTGAACTAACACAGGTGCAATAATTTATTAGAAGTTAAATAGGATTTTATGACCATTCGTGGCTATTAACTATGCTTTAGATGACAATAGGATGCTGAGGCAAACAGCACTGAGCTTTTAGCACTGTACCAAAGTACTGAGTATTAGCTAAATGGTAAAACTACCAATTACCACTACCACTTGTTCTAGCAGCTACATGTTGATCGACCTACTGTTTAGAGGTTGTAAGACTGAAAGCTCACAGCTGGAGGCTGTAGGGAAGTAAAGGAACAACTACACTTTCAGGCAGTATGAGATGTTTGTTTAATAATTATTAAAATAAAGCATGTATGTTTTCTATTCTCTTGATGTGTATATAATACTAATTAACAAGAGAAGACGCAAGAAAAAGAATAGATGCTATAAAACCTAGAATTCATATTTAGCACATGTATTGCAGGCAAAACTAGGACAGTATCTTACAGAATGATCTAGAAATTGAACAGTACCTTTATTAGCATTATTAGCAGTGTTGAACAGAGACATTAATTTTATATTGATTTTATTTTACTGTATCCTTAGTATTCTAAGTGATTTCTGTTGTTCCATCTGCACCTAAATTTACATTGTTATAGAAGGGTTCTGGTTTGCCTTTCTATATTTTTCTCTATCAGTAGTGTAACAAGCTATGTTTATTTCCTTAAGAGTATGGAGATGAATGCTCAGAAGATACTTACTGAGTTTTAAGCTTTGATCTTCCTGGTTTTTTTACTCTAAGAGACAAGTACCTTTTAAAATCTTTCTCCTTTTCCTTTCCTTTCCAATCCTCTTTCAGCAGAGGAGTCTTTCAGCCAGTGTTTAGTCTTTTGTTCAAAACCACCTCCCTAGAGAGTTGCAACTATTTGTCAATCTCCCAAAAGCAAAGATAAGAATTCGAAGTACTCCTTTCATTTTAGCTGCAAAATTAACTCCTTGTTTCCCTCCTGTTGTTAAATTCACTTTAAATTGCTGGTGCTCTCAGCTTTGGTTAATTGCCTGCAGCCACAGTGTCTGTAAGGCAGAGCTGGTGCTCTCAGCACCAGGGCAGTACCTCTCTCATTCAGCCACACAATGCTGGCACACATTTTATGCCAGAGTGCTCCAGGGAGAGGTCTGAAGTCAGTCTGTGCACTGCCTGTGGCTAACACCAGAGGAAATGAAAATTAAGGAAGATTTTATTGCAGGTTATGAAGTTATGGTGTGGATGGGTTGCTTTATCTCCAATATGACAGCTGTCCTAGCTCTGGTATTGCTTTATCATGTCAGATAAACACTCTAATTGCAGCACTGAGTACTAGAAGACCAGTAAATAAGATTTGGTGGTAACAATACTATACCTGAGTGTGACAATTTACTTTTCCAATTCTTAGCCTACCATTTATGATGAAATTCCCACCTCTGAAGTTAAGAGATGTTTGAGTGTGTACTGCTTTGCAAGATGTAGGTCCAGAAAACAATTATGATGACTCACTGTTTTCTGCCTTTTGTAAGATACTTTTCATATGAAAAGGGACAGCTAAGTTCACTCAAAATTTGGTGGGAGTGTGCCAACCTACTGCAATATACATGGTAAAAGACTGTGGGTAAAACTCCCAGAAGAATTTTAGCATGCAATTCTGAAAGAAGAAATTATAGAGATGTAACATCTGCAATATGACTATGCATGTGAGATACTTGTGCTCAGACTCAAAACAGCATAATGATCACATCTGCATGCAAATTTCAAAATTTAAATGTGATGAAAACATATGTGGTACTTAAAAACTGAAAAACAAGCCTCAGTTTCTTTCTGAGCAGTGAATGCAATAATCACTCCACAGATATTAACAGTCATTGCAAGCTTTTCATATTAACTAATGCCATATTTGATTCTGGGTTTTTTTTTCCTTCACTTTAAAAAAATTAGCTCATACTAGAATATTAAGAGCAAAAGATGATTTATATTTCTTTTTGTATTCCAACTAAACTAAGTGCCAAGCAGTCACATTTTATTTCAGGGATTATTAATGAAGAACTTCGTTCATTAAGTTTGTTCATGTTAAGATTGAGTCACAGAAAAGAAAAATTTCCTTAAATCCTATTCTACCATTTCTAGAATTATTTCTTAACTTCATGTTCACTCAAATGAGCATCAAATCTTATGGGAAATGCAAAATACTTAAAAACATATATAGAAATGTGTGGATACATCTAGGCACAGATTGCAGTTTGTGAACTTGAAACCCACAGATGACTAGAATAAAGAAAAGCATATAACACTCTAGAGGACTCTACAGAGGGCTTAGTAAATACTTTTAAAATTACAGTAATTCATTTTGGCTAACGGTAAACTCATTTTATTTTTTTATCATCTCCACAGAGAAACAGGTTATTCTTACAACTGAATCAGACATTTAAAAAAAACCCACAGAAAGTAAAAATCTTCTCCTAGAAACACATAACATTTGAGTCAATATTTCACTTCTATGTTTTAGTGAAGCAAACTGGAAGGACTGATTATACGTTTTGTAGTGAACATATATATGTTAGAAAGAAGAGGCCTCTTTACAAGGCACACAGCCAGGATACTCAAACTTAAATACGTATCAGCTTCATGGGTTCTGCTGTTGTGATACAAGTAAGGAGCAATACACTGAACAATGCGTAATTCAGGAAACAATATTCACATTATATAACGTAATTTGATCTTCTTAACAGCATGGGTCTGAGACAAGGATGTCTGCTTCTGTATGTCTTATACTAAGTAGCATCTTTAGAAGTTCTGTAGACTTCTATGGGATTGTTTTAAAGCCTGATTTCTATAGGAAAATACTACTATAACAAGCACATGGCGAATAATGAATCATACCCTGATATAGGTTTAAAAAACATTGGATACAATCCTGGAACACAGAATTTGTACCAAAAGACAGTTTGTGCACTATGCAATGCTCCTAGCACCTAGCAAACAGCTCTGTGGTTCATTTCCACAGCCAGCTGGTCTTTCCAAAAAAATGGTTCCATGTTCTCTGTGTAATTATTACTCATACACATGGAATGAATCTGTTCTGCCCAGGGTTTTCATTCAAATTACCACCCAGTATCTCTGAACAATATTTTCTTTCAAAATATCAATGGATGGAAGGGTTGAAGGACCTCAATTTGTCCCAAGATACAGGCACTTGTATGTATATCTTGACCATATCCCAAGATAAAGGCAATGCAATTGGAAAGTAAGAACCCTTGAATTCTTCAGCACTCCCTAACTCTTTCTGAATGCTTGGTAACTCTTGAGATACCGGTACTCACGTAGTTAAACTGCTTTAAAACCCTCTACTCTTTTTGGTGAGTCACTCAATCAGACACCACACCTCCAGTCCGGAAATAAATTACCTATTCTCAGAGATGTTAGAAAATGTGTTTCAGTAACTCATGTTGCCAAATTTACCATAAACCTTCTAGCATATGGAATTTAGAGGTAGCCCTACATCTACATGCTCATAATTTCATTGTGATGATGCTTGTTGCTCAAAAGAAGCACATATGTCTTGTGGTCTGGCTACAATCTCAGTGTTTCGTTTCCTGCTGGGTGTAAGAAAGACACCTCTGCTGGGGAAGGAGGGGAGCTGCCCAAGATTTACTTTGCAAATCCCTTAAATAACTCCATCCGTGGTTTAAGTTCATACATGTCTTTACTTTCCAGTAATACCTCATTCTTGCTTTTGAAGGAATTTCAGTAGAAAAACTCTGAACTGGTTCTAAGGTTTTTGAGGGTCAGAGCTTCAGATTTTATGCTGAAAGATCCTATTTTGATGGCTGTGTCACTGGTTTTTTTCTATATACATACAAATTTGTATAATTAAACATCTTCTAATCAAAAACCTATACAGAACACAGTATGGTGCTTCTCATCCCTCTGAAAAGAAAACAAAAATAATCCAAAGTTTTCATTAATTTCGAAAAGAATCCAATGTTGTTGAGGATTGCAATTTTGAGCAAAAGAAAGCAGCTAACAAATATATTCACAAGAATAAATAAAGCAGGCCAGAGTTACAGTTTTACTTTCCTTTATATATTAACCTGTGCACAGAATAATTAATTGGTAATATGCTTCCAGTGTTATAATAACACAGTATTTCAAAACTGAAGACATTTATTACAAAGTCTGTGCGGTGTCTAGATCAGCACATTTAACCTCTTTGATTGTATCTTTAGTAGAATTTTTCTTCGTCTTTAATTATCAGTATTATTCATCCTCTGCAGATTCTTTAGCAGACTGTGAATTTAATCAGAATCACTACATTCCCCTGTATGATTAAATTCAAAGACATTCTGATTTTATCCTTACTATGGTTCAAGCTGATATCAATACTCACAAGAGTGATCATGATTTTTAGATTTGAAAATGCTATGAAAGCTAACTGGGTATCATGTTTTACAATCAGCTGTTTTAAGAGATTGTGACACGTTCAAATTCAATCCTGAATCAGGATAGGCTACACTGATAGGCACAATACAGAGGGAAGGGATGTTACTACAAAGAATCTACTACAAAATTAGAGTTTACTATAAAACTCAGGGTTTACTATGAAATTAGAATGTTTTGTCAGTAACAACGAAAATAAAATATTTTGGTATTCACAGTCAAAATACTGAAAGGCACTTCACTTCCCCACAAGGTGACCATATACTTTGTTACACATTTACATAAAAACTTTTACAAATTGATTTTCATGTAAGAGATTTAAAATCGCTTGTCTGCATTTTTTCTTGAGTAGCTGAAAGAGATTTTCTGTCTCTAGCTTCTGAATAGGAGAAAATAAAATGGCAGCTGTTCAGAAAATACGCAGAAGGAATACAGCAGGGTTCCTCCATAACCATGGGTGACCTGAAAAAAATCTGTCAGGACAGATTTGCTCTTCCATTTTTCCTACGAGAAGCTACATTACAAAAAATACATCAAAATCTTCACATGGATTATCGTCCATGTTATAATAACAGCGAAGAAGTCAAATGAAAGTTTATAGTGGACTTTTTAAATGAAAGAAAAGGAGTGGTGGATTTTTCAGCTAAACAGAAAATCATCAGGTCACAGAGTGTATTTGCTTTCTGTATTGCTCAGGGAATACTAAATCAAATCTCTTTTTATTGCAAGATGCTGAAAAGGTAAATAAAGTTCAGAAAATAACAACAAAATTTAGGAAACACCTGAGTGAAGTAATTCATTGTGCAAGGTTGGAAGACTAATGTTAGAGTTCTTTTAGAAAACAGTTGTAATTAAATAGCAGTTTGAGAGAAGGAGGATGAGTACAAAAGTAGGGCAGGTGTGGAATAATGGTGTCTTTCAGTCAGCCATAAGCAACATCAAAAAGTTCCTTTAAGTGAGGAAATAAGTGTCTTCTTATTAAGTCTAATTTAATTCAAGGCAGAGTGTGAGTGTATATAAAGAAGAAGTACAACCAGTATTTACTGAGTGGTACTATATATAAGAAGATTTAAATATGGGCAGTAAGGGATAAATACTTTGCCAAACTGCAGACGCCTGGATAGATTCAGGAATTGTCTTCTCTTAGAACTGATAAATGTGACTGATCTGCATAAACAAAATTTGCATTTTGATGTTTCAGGACATTCTGTGATTTTGAGTCAAAATATGCACTCTCCTAATATATCTGTAGCTGACACCAACTTTTGCCTCCTCACCCCTACATCTCCTTTTAAATCACCCTTTGAAAGGGTCTCATGAATTTATTTTTTTAGTCTGGGGATTTACTTTCATTTTAATAATTACTTTTGCATTGTGCTAAAGAATACTTATAATAGCACATGACAATGTGAGCAACTCAGTGATCAGGACAAGTTGATTTCAATTCTGATGTCATATAATGCTTTCTGGGCCATGAAACTGGATGTTTATATGCAGCGAGTGTTTCACATCTAGATTAACAGCTGCATTTTCTCTAGCAGCTTCTATCTATTCCATTGTTAAGGTTTTGTGGCAAGAACAGTATCACCATATAGACTTGTAGAGTGTCCAGCACAATGGTGCTTCAATTTTGATTGGACACATAGAAAGTTATTGTAATACAAATATAGTATTTGTTGATTGAGAGATTAGATAAATATATGAAAGCTGATGGGACTGTATTTTTCTCTACAGGGATTTTGAATCTACTGTTCTATTCTTTTTAAAAAAACCTCAGTGCTGTTCGTGACAATGGAACATTTTCATTCATTCCACCATGGAGCAAACACAAAATAATGACTTAATATATGATAAGAGTATGGCCAGTGAGAATAGGTCTATTTTGGTAAATAAATTACTTTGAGCTATCATATGCTCCAAAGTAAATTGACAGCTGCAACAATTTTCAGTAAGCCATTAGTGTGCAAAGATAAAATTATGTACTTTTGCAGAGACAAAAGGCTGGCACAACAGCCAAACCAGTTGATTTTTTAAAATTCAAGACTTTATGCAGACTGCTAGAAAAACTGTTTAACTTTACCTTTCAAACAGAGAGATGAGAATCTGACACATTTTAAATGGCTATTTCTGGGCTGTCAGTCAGAGCAGGCCAAGAGATGAACACTATGACTGCAAGTGATTGTGAACTTGCCAAATGTAGGCATAGAAATTAGACTGCTACAGTACTCTCAGATTGAGATTACAGAAATACAAGAAAGAAAAGGAAAAAAAAATCAGGAAAATAAAGACATCAGTGATCAAACATCAGGTCATAAAAAACCAAAATGTATCTGTCATTTTATTATTTCATTCTTTTCACTATGAATGATTAAATAAACCATAATTATCTATTGAACAATGGCCTTGAAAACAAGAAAATAAAAATCATCAACAATTTCCTTCAACAGTTTAATAGTGTTTCATGTCTTGTCTTAGAAAAACTAACATAAATATTGCTATTAATGCTGTTCAGACAAGAAGCACTGCTTTTCAGCAGAGCAAAATGCAGAATATTTTTATTAAAAGGAGAATTATATCACAATAATATCTTATCTATTTGTTTTGAGAAGCATCCTTGGAGATGAGATGATTTAATTTCAATTGGATTACATTTTGGATGCTCTGTAGACATCAAATGTAGATGACTTTTATTTGGAAAGAAAATATTCTTTCATGTACAGATTTGAAAACATTCATGATCATGCATAATGAAAAAAAAAACCCTGGCAATGGGAAACACCGACTAGGTCAATAATCTGCTTAATTTAGGGTTCTTCTCAATGATCCATGTTAACTTGCTTTTTTTCTTGTCACATAATTACTATTCTTGACCTACGATCTCACATGTCTTCTGTACTCCTTCATATTTCCTCAGCCTGGATCTTAGTGATGCATATCCCCTGTGTTTTCCATCATGATTGTTATCACATTTTTCAAATTAATGAACACTGAGTATATAAGCATCTTTAACTAGCAACAAACTCAATTCTGTTTTGGCTGATGTGCTTTGTTGCAACTTCAAGCTCTTATGACAAGGGAATTGTAAAAGGAAAGGTTAGACAAGGAAGGTTGCCGCATTTTCATTAACTCTGTTAAGGAATCTGTTGATTTTCTTGCTTCTATTTAATTTGCTTTAGAATAATTAAAGATTGATATGTCTTTTCCGAGTAACATTATGAAGGGGCTGCTTACCAAAGATTCAGATTTAGGTTTAATTCTAAAATAGAAGGTGCATTTATGAAGGAAGTATGAATCACAAAATTGACACCAAACTCTCATTAATATGAGCTTTGATAAATAAAAATTATCAAAAAATAATTTAAACAAACAAAAAAAAGAGCTATTTTGAAGTCACATTATAAAAACAACTCATTTGTAATATAGGTCTCCCTGTTATCACAATCCTATTTAATTCTTTAATAGTAAGTTCCTGTATGTCCTCATACAATTTTCACCCTTATTCCTACTTGAAAAGCAAACATCTCATATAAATGCCATCACTTGGTTCATTCTTTGTGTGTGTTATGTTTTCTGCTTTGGCTAGTTAAATAAAAACATGAATTAGCCTTTCATAATTCATATATTTGGCATAAAATTCAGTGGAGTTAAAATGGACAGTAATCTATTTGGGAAAAAATTGCATTTACTCCTAATTTTTTTAGTTACAAGTTCACATACAATTCAGTCTGATCCATCAACTGCTAAGCTGTTTTCTCCTACCCCTACCTTAAGTGTTACTTAAAATATTAAGGAGCTAAGAGTTTCATAAAATCTTCAGTTCTAGGTGGTGTAGTTACAGTTGAAGAACTGAAAACACAGTAGCTCTGAAGACTGGTAAGGTCAAAGTAACATGGAGTTTGGACGACTATTAGAATAGATTTTTTTTAATTTTTAAATTATTTTTAATTTTAATTATTAATTTATTTACTTATTATTAATTAATCTATTATTAAAAAAATAGAATTGTTAATAATAACAGAAGTATATCCATAATAATAATGGGTTTAGTATTTAATATTTTAATAGTATTTTAGTAGTTAATATTCTTTGTTTAACAATATAGATATAACTGGTGATGTGTTGAGTAATGCAGTGTAATCAAACAGTTCTACCCTCTTCTGACAGGCATTGAGACAGTACTTTCCTTGATTTATCTGGAGGAAGAAAGAAGCACACTACAACTTTCCTTTTGTTGAAGTGGACTGTACATAACACCATCACTAAATATCATTCAGAGACCTGTTATGGGACTTGAACTTACAACTGTATGGTCTCTGAGAAATGTGGTAACACCTAGGGCAACAAAAGCAGTACAGAACAGGTTTCAAAACTGCAACTAGTGCATTTCAAAACTTTTGCCAGTTTATCACAGAAAAATCACATCCTAACATGGAGACCTCTAAGCAGTAAACTCCCTGACAGAATTCTTTAAAAAGGCTGAGTTTTTTGCTAATCGTATGTTCTAAATGTAAGTCTGTAGTTATACATACAATGTTTGTGAGTGTTTAATGTAATTTGGATAACAGTCTCTACAACATTCCACAAAGAAACAGCATAATATATTGATTGATTTTCTCTTGCCACATGTCAGTATAAGGGACCCATGTGGAAAGCAGATATAAGATCACAGAACCATTCTCACTTCTCAGCAGTTTTCATTAGCCATAAAGAAGTAATGTTTTCGTTTTTATTCAGGTAACTGAAGAATAGCCTAGGACCACCTTATAAGATTTATGTCAGTGAGGCAACAGAAGCAGCAGCAGTGGTGACTGCGTTTAAGTCCAGGGTGATTCTTGCACTGTGCTGTACAGAGGAATTCTTGAGCTCAGGGACACCTGATGAGCATCCCACGTCCCCTGTAAGACCTGGGAGCTCTTGCAAGCCAATCAGGAATGTAGGGGATTTTGTCAGGAGCATCCACAGAAGATTAAAAAAGCTCCATGAAGTGCAAGTGACCAGGAGTGCAGTGAACGGAGCAGGCATACAGGGTGTGGCATGGCAGGAAGGTGTGGCACTGCAGTTTGCATGGCAGTTCATAAGGGCATGGAATTTAGGGAGTAAGTCATCATCCACCACACTAAAAGAGGGCTCTGGTTTCCACTCAGTCAAAAGCCACTGTCACAGAAGGAACACAGTGACCCAGACAAACCTCACACATAAACAAACCTACAGCTGTCCAGATCACTGGCTGAAGGGAGTGTCAGCTTCCCATGGACGCCAGAGGGCCGTGGGGATGATAGATGTGTTTGCAAGTGGATGATCTGCTAAGCCTGGTGGCAGAACTGAATGAGGAAGCGGCCAAGGAGTATGATGAAGTGTGAGGAGTACTTCACTGAACTGTAAGAGGTTTGTCCTGGTGGACTACCTCCAAGAACAGGTGGTCAGGCTGTAGGAGACAGTCAAAAGACCAAGAGACAGCAGGGAGGCTGAGACAGAGTTGGACAGTGGGTTCCAATCCCAGTGGTGGGTAACCATGGGCTGCTGATGACAGGTCAAAAATTCATCCCCTAGTACACATGGAAAGGAGGGAGGGAGTGCATTGACACAGGGGGATTGGAAAGTAGTGAAAAAACAAAAGTCATTCTAGAGGTTCCTTGAATATGCCAACAAAAAATTCCTTACAAAGTGATTGAGAGGCCAACAAGGAGAAGTCTCATGCTGGGCCTTGAACCCACCAACAGGAAGGAGCTGGTGGAATACAGTGCTCCAAGGCAACTTTGGCTGTAGTGACCACGAGAGGGTGGAGTTTGAGATCCTCAGGGCAGGGAGAAGGACATGCAGCAAGTCCATTGCAAGCTTTGCCCTGGACTTTGGGAGAGCAAACTTTTGCCTCTTCAAGGACCTAACAGGTAGAGTCCCATGAGATAAAGCCCTGGAGGGCAGAGGCGGACAAGAATGCTGGCTGATATTCAAATATCACATCTTGCAATCTCAGGAGAGATACATCCTGACAAGAAGGAAATTGGACAAAAATGCCAGGAGGTCTTCATGGATGAATAAGAAGCAGCCAAGCAAAGTCAAAGCAAGAAATTAAGTTTTTAGAAAGTGGAAATGGAGAGAGAGGTGGCCTCAGAGAAATACAGGAAAATTGTGCGAGAAGCTAGGGATTAGGTGAGGGAAGCCAAGGCTCAGTTAGAATTGAGTCTGGCCATGGATATCAAGGATAACAGGAAGGACTTCTATAGATATGTTGCAAACAAAAGGAAGACTAGGGGTAGTGTGGAATCTCTCCAAAAGGAAACAGGAGAGCTAGCTACCATGGGCAAAGAGAAGGCTGAGACTGTCAATGAATTCTGTGCCAGGGTACTCAATGGCATGTGCTCCAGCCATGCTGTCCAAGCTGAGAAAGAAAATGCACGGAGTGGGAGAATGAAGACCCTGCGTCCACTGTAGGAGAAGGAACCTGTGTGCAGAAGTCTGTGGGACCTGATGAGACTGATCCATGCATCCCGAGCTAGCCAGCCAATTAAATTGTTGAGACACTATCCATAATTTTTGAAAAAGTAGCTGTTGGTAAAATTCCCAATGACTAGAAAAAGGGAAATGTAATCCCCATTTTAAAAAGAAGGAAGTGGAAGAACCATGAACTATAGACCAGTCAGTCTCACATGTTCCAGAAAAGACCAGGGAGCAGTTTTTCTGGAAACAGTTCAAAGGCACATGGAAAAATGAAGCGGTAATTGGTAACAGACAACATGGATTTAGAAAGGGGAAGTCACCCTGAAAAATTTGGTGACTTGACTCTATGGCAAGGCAACAGCATTTAAGGGCAGAACAATTGATATTTTCTATCTAGACTTACACAAAGTTCGACACTGTTCCACATGACATCCTTGTCTCTAAATGGGAGAGACATGGATTTGAGGGATGGATGACTCAGTGGATAAAGAACTGTCT
>JBBMKD010000115.1:45611371-45678104 GCA_037834095.1 Argya squamiceps | reverse complement strand
ATGGAAGCCACAGAATGTTCAGCAAGGAGAAGCACAAGGTTCTACGCCTGGGTCATGGCAGTCCTGGATACACCTGCGGGTTGGGAGGGGCTGAAAGTAGCCCTGTGGAGAACTTGGGGGTGACGGCTGATTAAAAACTCTATGTGGCCCATTGCACTTGTAGCCCAAAAAGCCAAACATGTCCTGGGCTGCATCAAAGCAACACAGCCAGCAGGATCAGAGGACATTTTGCTCTCGTGTGTGTTCCAGGCTAAGCTGGATATGGCCTTGAACAACCTACTGGTCTATTGGGAGGTCTCCCTGTTCATGGCAGGGGCACTTGGACTAGATGACCTTTAAGGTCCCCTCTAACCCTTAACATTCTCAGATTCATTTTATGATTCTATGATTTTAACCTTACTAGCAAACTTTTAATTTAGTAGTAGCTAACAACTATGCATTAAGAAATTACATAAAATACATTTTTAAAATCCCTACATGCTATCTGAAAATAAAATGTTGATACAATGGAGTTTTATGATTCCCCAGTAATTACGTAGTGGGTTAGTAGCATGACTGACAATAAAATGCCAAAGCCCTAACTTTACAAGACCAGTCTTCTCATCAATGGAAAAATCCTTCCATTCATATATTCACAATCCTACATGTACCCTTTAAAAGTAAGTATCACTTCTGCTATTCAACAGTTGATTGCAGATTCAATATTCTGTTACCCCTACTGTATCTGTCATTCATTTAAAGAAATTCAGTTTTTTCAGGTAAAATTAGAACCGTATGCTGGACTAAAAGGGACGATTACTGGAACTGTCAGTTGCAAATATCAGGCAGGATTGAATAAAATTTATTTTGTATCTGAAATGAAAATACTTGCTTGGCAGAAGGCTTACACTATTCAGCATCTTACTGCACTGCTAAATCCTTCCCTCTAAAGTGCACTGCAAACTTTAAAATCTGTTAAACTGCAACACCACGATGTGTGGCTGACACAGATAATAGCAACCCTGTGGGTGACAGTGAACTGACAGTCAATTGTCTGCTGTCGCCCCATGGTGATGATTAACACAGGGGAACCAAAGTGAAGTCCCCTCAAAATATCTTTAGCCACACACAAACAAAACCACATTAAATTCTGCAAAGACTTGGGGCTCCAGAAACTTCTATGAAATTAATTAATTCTCTTGATTTTATGCATAGCATAGAGTGACTGTAGCTAAAAAACATACATTCTTTCAAGTATTTTGGTTCTAAGGCTGTAAAGCAGTGTCTGAACTCTTTACTGGTGATGTCACAAGAACAGCAAAGATTCTGCTAGTTAATCCAGACTCTTCCTTAATAAAGAGCTGGCAACTACCACAGACTAAATTCCTCTTAATTTAATTGACCTATTCCAGCTGTTTATTCCAGGTATATTTAATCACTTCTATGCAACTACAGTTGTATTTAATTTTTTGCACATTTTGTATTTAATTTTATACCCTTTGTTAGAAGGTATCTTTTGAATCAGACTATGGTATTCATATGGAATAAAGAAGTAAACCCATTTTGTCACATCTTTTGAGAACATTACCTTTCTGGGTGCAGGTAAGGCAACAAAGGAATAAACTTGCAATAAGGAATCAGTGGCTAGATTTGTCTAAGAGTTAACAATATTCTCCATATAGAAATGATAATTTGGTGACGTATGTATCAGCAACCTGCTTTATGAAACATTAACATCCCTTAAATGGAATAGTCAGAATGGGCTGCTTGTTTAACCTTGCTTACATTTTCAGTCTCACCACTGACTTGTTCAACAAACAAAGGACAAACTCTCACCATCCTAATTTCTCAGTTTTTAACAGACGATACACTTCACCTCAACATAGCATCTGGAAGACTGAAAAGTTACTGGAAAAGCAGTTTAGAAGAAGACTCCAGTATCAAACTAATTCCCTAAAAGGAATTTTTCATTCCACACATCAGTGTTCTCCATACTGAGGGCTTTGTTACATTTCCCTGTCAATGGGTCTGCAGAGCTGATCTGAGAAAGCAGTGGATGAGATGGCAGTTCAGACTGTGCCTGTTTTTGATCATCTGTCTCTTTGGAGAGACAGATAACAAGAATTGGATTTGACACAGTTCTATCAAGACCGCAGCTTCTGTCAAGTGGACACCTGTCTGTTAGAAATTGTAATATGACTGTGAAATGAAGTACACTCTCACTGTTGATCATTCAGTTCAACAGTTACACCCCCTCACCAAATTAACAGTAGTTAGAACAAGCCGCTTTTGAAATTGATCTGCTCCCCATTTCCATTTTGTTACCAGGTTTTTCTATATCTCTTGAGGAATTTGCTTCAATTAAATGTCAATAAAATTAGAACTTTTTGTCAGGTTTAGCATCTTGTCCTTTTTAAGGCTCCATTAGAGGTTGGGGATTGTACCTTAGTAATATATTACCTGATACCTTGTTTAATTTTACTAGCAATCAGTGAAAAGTGATGAATACATTCAAAAAAGGTTCAGTAGAGATGACTATTTTGTCTGAATTTTGAACATTCCTAAGAGCACTGGAAACATTCTCCTTTACAAGGCAGCAATAAAAATTACACAATAGGAAAGACTTTAGAATATATTCAAACTTGCCTTATTTGCTCCCATTATTTCTTCTTCCCTTAGGCAAAAATGTCTACTTGTGATACAAAACACCACCTTTACAGATTTCAGTATACCAAACGAAGGAAGAATTAGATTAATTAAATATAAGTTGGTAGCGTAGTATTTGTAGCTGCAATTTCCTGGAAGCTTTTCCTTATTTATTTACAGATAGATCAGCTTTGCTTAATTAACATGATACTCTCATAAAGCACAATAGAATAGAGACTTTACTCAGCCATGAATGTAGTTCATAAAGAATGATATTAATTTATGAGATAAAGAATATTACCAGTTGTTGGAAGAAAGCAAGATTATTTACTAGATTACTCTTTGTATTAATGTCTATTTTACAGACTAGATGCCTTCATACTAACTACAGATTAAGTATACCTGTACTGTCTTTGCATTTGCAAACCAAGCTTTTGTGAGTGTGAGGGAACACTTGAGATTTTGCATTCAGTTGTATGTGTGGCTGACTAGATGCAAAGAACCAGCAGCCCTTAAGGTCTGCCTGCCAGTGGAGACACCCGGGTCAGAACTTAGACTCCACAGAAGATGTACAAAGAATGTTCATGCTTGTGTACATTTCTAGCTATACACATATAAATGCTTGCTATCTCCAATGGTTTCTGTATTCACCTTTCCGCTATGACTCCACAGTCATTGTTTTACTTTGCCTAAAATAATTTTCTTCATGTAAACTGTATGTTTCTATGTCCGTTACACATAGCAAATACCACAAAAATTTGTCTCATTTACAAACTAAAAAAAAATTTTGAATACTAGACCCTAAGGTTTTAATGAGCTTAAAGTTTTTTATACAGCATGTGCAGTGCTTTGTGCATTAGCATGAAGTAGAATAAAAATTGACATTTAAATTTTAAACTTAAGAGACAAGTTATCAATTTTGGATACTTTTTTCCTTTTAAATTTTTCTATTATGACCATACCCACATCCAAAATGTGACAGGCAGAATTCCAGATATTTCACAAAGCACTCCTGAATAAAAGCTGATGATGATTAGAACACCCTCTATATTTCAAATCCTTTTGATGTGAATACCAGGAAATAATATTAAAAGTGGCAGAAGGAAGTGGGTTTGGGTTTTTTTCTCTTCTTTCCAATGTGTCACTGACAAAAAAGTGAAAAATTAAACAATTTCTTTTGAATTTCATTTTACAGAAACCAGAGTACTATGCATATTTATTTTCTTTACATAAAATACAGCGCATCCATAACCAGTCATCACTCAGAAAAATATTTTACTCATCCTCTTCACTGTGAAGGTTCTAATTACTCAGTTGCACATGAAACAAGTGTGCATAAAACCTGTGAGGGGTGTCTTTATCCCTTGCTGATTTGTGCTCTTTCAGAAGTCTGGTTTGAATTCCCAGACGGGTCTCTGGGAAAGAAAAGGACTGATAGCACAAGTGGTACATAGAAGTTGATAGTGGGTGAACATGTAAACTATGCTCTAGAAAGTAGCCGCTGAAGATTTAGAAGAGATGAAGCAGTTACCCAACCTGTAACCCGACCAGTTCGAACAGATTTCATCAAACCTTTCATGACCCAGTACTGGCTTCAAATGTTTCCATGTAACTATAAAGGAGGTGGGCACATATCCCTGTGGAAACTCAGTTTCTGCTGAAGTCTGTATAAATCCCAGCCGAAAGCAAATACATAATCAAGCCCTAGCTAAGAAGTCTGAACACTCCCATGGAACAGCACCAGGCATTTAAGACAGGTAATTCAAAACCCAGCTGATACTTCTACTCAAAAGCATAAGATAATGAAGTAGGAACTAATTCAGGGAAATCCTGTGACCTCTATTATACAGGAGGCCAGCCTAAATAGCCTTACTAGTCCCTCATGGCTTTAAAACCTATGGCCTCAGGAGAACTGAGTCTCTGGATCTGCAGCTGATTCATTGTACAACTATATACTGCCTTTTCTACTTTTCCGTGTAAGAACATGTATTATTTCTGATCCTATTTTACAAAGATGCTGTCAATCAATGATGGTATATTGTTCTAAACATGTGAAAGATTTTTAAGTAAATAGTAACAATAATGCATTACCAAAAGATGCTTCAAGTACATAAGTCATGTACAATAAAATTTTATTCTCATTCACAGCTGCTTAATAAAAATAACCAAGTAGGCAGTATCACTCTTTAAAGAGAAAACAAATTAGATGAAGGCCACTTGCCAAATTCATCCCTAAATTTCCTGGGGCTTTTCCGTATAATAATTGTCAAAAAATTTACATTAAAAAATCCCGTTTTATTAAAAATACAATCTCATCCAATTTCTATAAATAAAGGATTGTTAAGCATAATGGCCCTTTCAGAGTAATGCCTGCAACTACAGAAACCTATCTTACTTTTCAAAAACTGCTTTGTGTATGATAAAATAGTCCTGACAAGAAAAAAAGTACGGAGGAAAATACACACTATCTTTTATCTGTAGTATATGCCAGTACATTCAAATTATTAATTTTCCTAGCTTTGTTTTAAATCACAAATTGACCAAAAGCAATACCAAATTACAGGATCACAGAACTAGTGCAATATGATGATTATTAATTCAGGTTCCACCACGAATTTTAAGAAATCTGTAGATAATAATGAACGAAGACCCTTATCTGAATACTTACAAAAGACCTGAGGATGTAAAGAAACAAGTAATCTTTATTACCAGCATAATGTGACAGTAAGCTGCAGGAAAAAAAAAAGAAATTTAACCTTAAACTTTTCCACTTTTTCACCAACTGCATTTTTTCCTACAGTAGGAAAATGGTAATAGGGAAACTCACTGGGGAAGGCTTTCAACTCCTATACAAGTTAGCACTAAAACAGACACAGCTCAATTAATTTTTACCAGACAGAGTCTCACCAGCAGATGACTGCTGCATTACATATGTGTAAATTCTCTAGACAATGTCTAGACAGGTAAGACGGCCTCCAGCACCAAGAACATGCAGGACCAGCAGCTCCTCTGACCAGCTGATCCACAGCTGAACAGAAAGAAGCTTTCTCATATTCCCCAGTCCTCACAGGAGCTACTGTGTTAACAGAACCTCCCGTACTTCATAATCAGGAACAGAAATCACCAATTTATAAACTGAAAAATCCAGCATAAAAATCAAGGGGCAAAATCATTACCATTGACGATGGTAATGCCAAAGCAACACTCAATTAATTCTGAACACTCAGAGTTTTACTTTGGAAAACTGCTTAGAAAACTGAAAACAAAACTTTGACATCTGGCAAAGGAAGGCTGTTAGGAGTATCTTTCCCTGTATTAACAATTCCAGGTTTCTACTTTAGGAAGTAAACAGACCATAAAGGTATTATCACAGATTTGTCAAATTCCACATTTAAAGCCTTTTCCTCTAATAATATGTTTCATAATATCTTTCCACTTGAAGCTCTAATTTCCTAGGTTTTCTTGCTTCCAGAGAGAAGTCTCACAGTGTAAAACTACTGTCCTCTATCAATAATATTATTTAAGTCATTATTTCCTCCATGGAAATCCACTG
This sequence comes from Argya squamiceps, assembly GCA_037834095.1. NCBI lineage: Eukaryota > Metazoa > Chordata > Aves > Passeriformes > Leiothrichidae > Argya > Argya squamiceps. The sequence goes on along the minus strand of JBBMKD010000115.1, from coordinate 45,671,926 downwards.
ACAAAGGAGGATGTCTTTTTCTCTATGCGCACTATACAATAGAGATACATACTGTAACTCAGGTAGGCTTGTTAAAACTTCTGTGATTAGTACCAGTGTCATGGATCCTAACAAGGCATATAATTTCATTGTAGTCAAAGACAGTGTTCTGCAAGTGGATCGGGGTAACAAACAAATAAAAAGTGCTTATAGCAAGAAGTATGGCATAAATATTTCAGTACTAGAGCTAAATATAAAGGATCTAATCAGTGCAAGGTTCTTCTAACAAAAAAGCTTTCAACAGGAAAAAATGCAACCGTAAAACACACAGACCTTATTGCTGTAGTACACTGCAGTCTAAGCTATGACAATAAATATATTAGGGGGAGGTAGATTGTATTAATAATAGCAACAATTTTTTTCACCAATAATAACCCTAAAGTAAAGCCCTTAAATTTACTTCATAGCTGTTGTTATTTTCCAAATCTCTTTTCATCATTTATACTCTGATGTGGTTTTTTTTCCCCTTTTAACTCAGTGTTGTGATGGAATCAATACAAAACTGTTCTTAACATATCTGTCTCTGACCTGTGTTTGTTTTAAGCTATATCATTCATAATGGTGATCGATGGGTAACGCTATTTCTCTTTCTCCACAAAAAGCGTGGAGCATAAAAAGTGCATATATTTTATGCCCAAGGTCAGGATAAAATTAATGGATAAGAGCTAGATAAAATGGAGTTCAAGCTGAATGGGCTGAGTGCTCTCTACAGGGTACAGCCAAAGCAAGGCAGTACAAAGCCCATTACAGTCAAATGTTCTTGAAGCATTTCAGAAGTGAAATTGTTTCCACAGGCTAATGCATAAAAGAATAAAGCTTTAACTTTTCTTTTTCACAGATAGCCTACAGATATTGGGCAAGTGTTCCTATTCAGGATTTTATTTAGCATATTCCATTTATCAATCTTTACCTTAAGCCATAAACCCATTTGGTGTTTATGACTAAAGTTGTACACGCTATGTTTATTTGTCATTAGTGAACTTCATAGACTTTTCTGTTCATCAACTTCATAGACTCTTCTGCTCTCCCAAGATCCCAGTCAAGATAACAAGTGAACAATGGAGCATTTAAAAAACAACAACCACACATACAGAAAACTCTATGAAATTCAATAAATAAAATAATGGCAGCAGTATTTAAATGTGTACATCATTGCTTGCTATCAAATATGGTTGAATAATCAGGAAATGATACCGTAAACAGTTTTTTTAAAACAAATCAAAATTAAAACTGGATTTCAATTCAACCAGAAGACCATAAGAATGGAAGAAGGAACGACAAAAGTAAAACTCAATTAGATCATCAGCTACTCTACTATTACATACTTGGCTACTGAGTATTTTCTTTCCTTACCCTGTTTATTCTATCTAATAAAACCTTCTCTTATGTCAAGGAAATTGCTTCAGTATCGCAAGAGAAAACTTGAAACATGGTGCACACTTCACATGAATGAAGTATATGAGAAGTGCTTGAATACAGAGACATGACACAGGTTCTGCAAAATACAGTGCTGCTATATTAAGAAATAACATAGTGATGCTGTGTGCATTTATTAAAAATACTGTCCTGGGGTTTTATCTGAACATGTTTCAGTGTTCATGCCCTTCTTATAATCTAAGGTTAAGAGAAAATGAAACCAAGAGCAGCTGAGCATAGATTTACAATGACAACATCACTACTGACCATATCATCGTTTCTATCTGTTAATGATTTCCTGGAAAAAGATCAAGGTGAAAATACAACACTGAGCATCAGATTACGTAACAGAGAAATTCAGAAAAAAGTTGAATTGGAACATGGTATTATTTTCCCACAGCCTGTGCTCTTAGTCCTTGCTGCTGATACTCTGCTAAAGCAACTTAGCTTCTAGCGTAAAGATAGGAAAATGAGGCTGCCAATTACCTACATATCTAACTGTATGCCTAGCTATTTATGTCCATTAGAATCCCAGACTGTACTGCTGAAGTCAAATTAAGAGGTAAAACCTGCAAACAATCCAGTGTTGAAAAAGCAGGCCAAGATAGACTTCCCTTTTTAAAAAGAAAAAATAAAAGGGTAGGGGAGGGGGCAATTTCAGCAACATCTGCATGCTGCTTTTGGCTAGGATAGACTTAATTTTCTTCAGAGTGGCTGGTATGGGGATGTGTTTTGGATTTGTGCTGAAAACAGAGTTGATAATAGAGAGATGTTTTTGTTATTACTGAGTAGTTCCTGCATAGTGTCAATGGCTGCTCCTTGTACTGCTCCATCAGTGAGAAGACTGGCCATGCATGAGAAGCTGAGAGGAGACACAGCCAGGACAGCTGACTCCAACTGACCACAGGGATGTTCCACATGGCATCATGTACATAAAGCTCATGGGAGACAAAGGAAGAGGGATGACCTAGGAAGTAATTGTGTTTTCCTAAGGCACCATTAAACATGACTGAGTCCAGCTTTTTTCTGAGGATGGCTGAACACTTGACTGCCCACTGGAAGGTGGGAATTACAGCCTTGATTTGCTTTGTTTATGCGCAAGACTTTTTCCTATTAAATTTTCTTTGTCACAATACCTAAGTTTTTCCATTTTTACTCTTCCATTTCCCTCACCCATCCCACTAGTGTGGAAATGAGCGGGCAGCTGTGTGGGGCTTAAATGATAGCTAGGGTTACATCATGTCAACAAAAACCCCCAAAATGAAAACAAATAAAGAGGCAAATTCTGTAAATGCAGATATCACACTATGAGACATTCGTGTTCAACCCTCAGTATTATGGCACTTCACCCAAATATTTTAGCAGGATATAATCCCATAACATTCACATGCTTTCACTGCCATTATATCAGGCTGCCCACATGCAAATAACACATTTATATATTTGGCGGTGAGCTGCTGGATACCCAAATGCCCTTACTGGATCAAGGCAGAGATGGTTTTGTTCTCCCAAAGTAAGTTTATCAGGTTCAGACATATATTTATGAACAGGGTTTTATTTTATGTCAAAATGTATTTATGTGCTATTTTTTAATCAGTTTTTGTCCGTGCTTTGACTACTTGCTAAGGTAAACTGCAGGGCAAAATAAAACACTAATGATGCAGCTGAACTTTAGTCTTGGAATTCTGGATTATTTCTGATTTCTCTTAAGAAATCAGAACGTCAGAACAGGATGATACATTCATGTTTCTCACTGATGTGAACTGGTCTCAGAGTGCATTTAAGTTATCTGTTTTACTGTTTATAAATAAAACATTTTCAGCAGGTTTCTAGGAAAACCAACTGGACTGACATATAGCTTCTAGACTATGATCAGCTGTGCCTGCTTTACATTACAAGGCCATTATTTTGCCAAGTATTTAATGGTAATTGTTTATTACTGCGATTAAATCCCAATGAGCAAAATCAAGACATTGTATTAACTGAATTTTGTATTTGCATACTCAAAATTATTTTAAATACTCTTATTCTTTAATCTCTAAATATGCTTTTCCGGATAAATACTGTAGCAACAGTGTTAAGGTATTCACAATGTTACAGAGCCATGCTGTGCTCTTCAATGCATGATGATGACCTTCTTATACAACAGCCTTAGGGCAAATTTAATTTTTCCAGAACAACAAGCTTTCACCAATTGTTGTGGATTTCACTCACAGCAAATAGAATCCAGGAAAACTATTCAGAATTTGGTTTTTCATGTGTCAATTCATTTTCAGCAGAGGGTTATTCAACATCCAAGGCCAGAGTATAAAACAGTTGTAAGGCAAACATTTCTAGAACATACAATAAAAGTAAGAACTCATATAAGAATCTAGAAATAATGTGAATTCCAAACTATTTTGCAGTAAGAAAGGCATGCATCTCTGAAGGACCTTGACTACAATCTTGAGTGCTATTCCTTCAACTTAAAACTTATTTTTAAATAAATGTGTTCAAAATACTTTCTGAAAATTAATTGAGGGTGACAATTTAAATGCATCCAAAATGAGTCAATACACACTAATTCAATTTAAAAATGCCATTAACAGGAAACGTAAAATTCTTTCTAAAATTCCAATAAATTTATTTAGATAATGAATATCATATTCTATTTTCTTGTTCACTTAATTAACAATAAGTAATGGTATTGCCTTTGCATGAGCACTTTGTAACAACAAACTTTTCTGCTTCTACCAAACCCAATTATCTTTTCCACTGCAGGCTTTGACTGACAGCACCTCCCAACTGGTGCTGAAGTTAAATAATTCCACAGACCTTCCTGCACTATTTCACTTCAGCAGTTCTATGCTATGGTAAAAGTAATGATGGAGGCCATCAGGAAGTGGAAATATTATTTATACAGTGCTTCAGAAGCAAGAAGTGTCTTATTCAAATAAATAGATTTATATACATTTAGCAATCTATCCAATCACAATTTAAATCTCGTCTGAATGAATGAATGATTACTAAAGTGAATGATGTAAATGAGTTAATAATATTTTAAAGTGTTTTTCCATTATCTTAGACACATAGAACATTAAGGGTATGGAATGGACCGTAAAGATTGTCTAGTCCCAATCTTCCAAGTTGCTGTGGGATCCTCATGCAACCTTCTCTTCTCCAGGCAGAATAGACCCAACTTCCTCAGACTGTCTTCATAAGGAAAGTGCTCCAATCCTCTTATCAACCTCATGCCCTTCTCTGGAGTTGCTCCAACAGTTTCATGTTCCTCTTATATTGGGCATCCCAGAGCCGGATGTTGCCCTCCAGGTGGGGTCTGAGCAGAGCAGAGGGGCAGAATCCCCTCCCTGGCCCTGCTGTTCACACTGCTTTGGATGCAGACCAGGACACGTTTGGCTTTCTGGGCTGTGAGCACACACTGCCGGATCATTATTCATGAACCACCTGAACTACTTTTGCATCAGGTGACAAACACAGAAGGATCTCAGACTTTGACTCACACCAGATGTCATTTCAGTACTGTAGGTTTGGATTAGGCACTTGTCATGTATGCTAGAAAGAAGAACTTTCTCTCCCTTTGAGCTATAGTACACTGATGACCTATGTTTGTTCATCAAAAGGCCATTATATTTGATTCTTAATATATCAAACTCTTTCATGCAGGCAGAGCCACTTACATGCAGACTGATTTCTGCTTCCAAAACTCATACACTCTAGATTTTAAAAACCCAATATTATTTTTTTCCTATGCAGAGGTGACAGTGATATCATTTTGTGGTAACACAAAATGTTGTGATACACAACACAAAAGTAGAAATATCTGACTAGCATCACTTTGACGGTGTTGCAGCAGGTCTTTATAGGGGGGTGTGTAACCAATTTAAGGAAATAACTGCTCATATGGCAAACAGAGCAACTGCAGAGTTATTGAAGTGTTACCTGTGTCAGTCACGCTGCTAGAGGTTAACTCCTCACAATAAACAACAGGGATAATAAACATTATCAACCTCCTACTTGAACACAACCATCTTTTTTCTCTGCACTACAGTGTCAGAACAAGGTGAAGACCCTATCTACTCACCATCTTTTACCCTTTCCTTAGTGATTTTGTTTCTGTAGATTTGTTCTTACTAGTGGATGTGACCCAAGCTGCTGAAAACCAGTTTTATCCTCAGAGAGAGAAGCAACAAATGACTGACCATTGATCTGGAAACTGGTTTGCTAAAGTAAATGGGAATAGGTAGTCAACCGTGGCTTTAACACACACACAAAAAAAGCCTCAACTCATACACCTTTAAAGAACTATCAAGTAATTAAAATCTGATAAATCCTATCAATAAACTATCAATTACAATTACCTGAACTCAATTTGTCATTGTCGTCTAACACTGAAGTGAATGCAGGAATACTGGCATAAATTACTCACAAATGTGCATCCCATAAATTTATTTCTGAGCTGTTTCCTACAGTAATTCTGTTATTTTTGATATAGTAAAATACCAGGTGACCAATCCAGAAACCTCATATACATGAAATTACTAAAGGAGAATGTGCATGCATTGCCTTAATGGTGTATACAACCACTGCAATGTAAGAAAAAATTGAGGAATTTAATTCCCACTGAAAGATTGTAATGCTTCAAAGAGACCAACCTCCCTTTTCACAGGCATCAGAGCTTTCAGAAATCTGTGAATACATGTAAGATTTAATGTAAACCCAAGCAAAAGCTCTGGGAAGTCCATGAATCCCTGCAAAATTAATTTTTTACTTCAGAGAAGTTACTTGCAACATTTTGAAGATACAAAGAGAAAACTGCATAGATCACCGCAATATAATAGAATTTTAATAAAGTAACAAAACCATAAAACTTGTCAGTTAAAATGTCAGTTTTAAAAATTCAGTACTTTTAGGAAAAGCTCAACCTTTTTAGGGACTCCCTGATTGAATCAGATAGTCTATATTGACTATGTTCTGTATGGAAAATCAAGGTGTGAGAAGTCCAGAGAAGAGCATTTTAATTTAAATGTATTTAAACACATGGGACATAGATAGATAGATAGATAGATAGATAGATAGATAGATAGATAGATAGATAGATAGATAGATAGATAGACAGACAGACATAGACTGAAAGAGGTCTGAAGTGAACATAAAACTGTCACACTGTGGGAACTTTGATACTATGCTGAAAAAAAAAAATGGATGAATTTCAGCAAAGTCAGCAAGGATAGTCCCAGTCATTTAATACTCTAATTTACTCTCTGGCAACCTACTGTCTTTCATTTATCTGGAGAGTTGCATGAGCCACGTTTAAGGATCTACTGCTGAATATCAGCTGCTAATGAAGTAGTGTCTTTATTCAATTATGAGCGACTGAGAAAATCTCCTGAAGTGGCTCTGTTTCTCTGTATGCTTTTTAACATTTCTCATTAATATATTTGATGAAAAAAATCATTTAAGTCTGAATTAGCACCTTGGAAGCAGGCACTAAGAAGACACACCCAAGACAGATGGTAGGTACAGTGATGAAGGCTGCAGACAAATCTTTGTTCAGTGCTGGAGAAGTTCTGTGCTTACACCAAGAGGACTCTGTTCACAGCTTTCATATACACTACAGTAAGGCATATACACTACCTAAATCTGCTTGTAGTTAGAAGTCTGCAAAAGCTATATTACTTTTGAAAAAGTCAGCTTAAAATTATAGCCTGCTGAACAAGAATCCTTTCAATGATTATGCTATTTATTTTTTCCTCCACAATTGCTACAATAAAGATAACCACACACCTGGACATGACTTCTGCTCTCAGTATTTGCCTTACTTAGCTGGTGTACTTCTGTTATCTTCAAGAACTTACCCCCAATTTAGCACCAAACTCCAACATAAACAAGACTTACACTACCAAGGATATTTTATGAGACATGCACTAGCTCACATAAGTCTTCCTCTCTTGTGGTAGGTTAGCTTTGGCAAACAGCTGAACTCCTACCCAGCCACTTGCTCCTTCACAGTCCTTCCTTAGCACTTAGGGCATGAGGAGAAAACAGGCTGAATGAGCTGAGTCAAGCTGAAGGCAGGGAGATTGCTCAAGCTTCTCTAGTGGGCAAAACAGATCTAAGGAAAATTAATGAAATTTTGCACTCATTAAAACAGGTGAGCATCAAATACAAAAATTAAAACACTATCTTTCTTTGCGTGCCCACAAGCAGCACTGCAGATGTCTGGTCTGCTGTAGAGCTCCTCCTCTTTTACCCTAGCTGTTCCCTGTGTTGTTTCCCACTCTGCTTTTGTTCCCTCCTCCTCTGCCTGTCTAGTATTTTAGTTTTTCCTTAACTATGTGCTCACAAGAGACACCACCAGCTTCACTGACAGGCTCAGCTGTGTCCCGTGGCAGATCTGTTGCAGAGCTAGCTGGAGCCAGCTGTGTCTGGCACTGGTCTTTTCTTGTCACCCACTGCCAAACCTCACTGAATACACTCAAAACACTTCTATATTTATGCTGTAAGTCAGTTTCTAATTTAACATGACTAACCTGAACTAAAGAATCCAAAATTTAGCAAACAGTGGGAAGCAGTAAAACACAGTTTTATTTTATCAGCATCTGTGCCATAGCATGTGAAATGTTTTTCATTTTGTTGCACATGGTCAAGAAAAATCTTAGCATTCAAGCCATCTTTCTAAGAACACGAATTTAGAAGCACATGGCTGCCAGTCACACCCGGATACTGTAGATTTTCATGCAGTTTAAACAAGAGCTATATTCTGCATCTTTGTAATTTGAACTATGTGAAATAAATATTTTGGCATGCAAACCATCACATCTATGCACTGTGTCTCAAATTTGTTTTTTCACATCATAAGTTATACATACACCACCATTGTATTTTTCCTTTGTTCCATTAATAAATAACATTCCACTTTATACCTTAAAAATATTTGTAACAAGCACAAATTATGTTTAATTGAAGCTTCCTGCAAGCTAATCCAAAGGCTGATATATTAAGAAATGAAAAAAAACTCCCAAAAAGAAATTTTGCAAATATATGATAGTTGTTTCTTTTTTCATTGATGTGCAGTTGCAAAGGCAACAAAAAATAAAGCCATTATATGGTGCATATTAAATTATCTAAAAACTAGCAGTATTTTTAATGAAAAACACTGGTTGGATTATCACCATTTAAAAGATAAGCAAGTAAGCTAGCAATCCAGTATGTAATATTCAGTTATGGCTCATCAATTTGATTAAAAGTAATGTTAAAATGAAAACTACAAAATCTCAATGCCAGTAGAGAAGCTATTTTTATAAACTTTCTTGAGATAAAGATTTAAAATCTGGTATAAAAGAGATTTAGTAATAAGAATTGGAACACAGTTGGCTGAGCATCTGAATCTACAAAACATATACACATGAATTTTCCCTTAAAAATATAAGTAATCCCATCCCTGTTCAGCTCAGACCCATATGTCCATGCTCAGCTGAATGGGCAAAGGATAAGTCACCTGAGGCATTTTTCTTCGAAAAGCTCTGCTTTTAAAAATTATGGCATTAGGGACGGTGAGAAAAATGGGAGAAAATTCAATTTCCCTCCACGTAATGTCTGAAACAGAGTTTTTGCAAAGCACCTGGAAGGAGCAGCTAAGTACCATCAAACACAGGTAGCTGCAAACAAGCCTGGTGAGGCAGGCACAGGGCACAAGTGGTCTGACAACCACAGCGCCTGCAGCAGCAGCAGTGTCAGAGCACTGTCCTACCCAGCCACAACACCCACCTGTCCTGTCTGAGGGTGGCATCCAGGACAGCTCACTACATGTAGGGTGTGTTTTACTCTCCTTTAACGGGTTCACTTTCCACCTTTGACGGTGATAAACAACCATAATACCTTACAAGAATGGCTTTACTGAGGGAAGAAGAGTGGCTCTAAGTCTGCTTACATTTTTTTAGTCCACCACTCCTTGTTTACTTTGCCACGATGGGACGTGGATCTGATGTTTTCTTTTTTGAGAGTCTCTGGCAAGTATATCACACACAGTCTCATCTATGCAGAGAGACTTTTTCTAGCACAAAGGGTTAGAAAAAATGGTAAAATACATTTCATTCAAATGGATTCTATTGATACTTTCCTAGACTGCTATTTTTTACTTCATCTGCAGAATTCTGTCCTTTCAGGAGAATGTTTAACACGACTGGTCTAACATGTCTAACAGTGTCAGGGTCTAACATGACTTTGTGACAGGGAATTTTGGCTATATATATTTAATGAAAGTGACACCCATTAGTAAACACGTTTTTTGTAATCCTTATACTTACTTATTTCATACAATGCATATGAAATAAATTAATTGATTGAGAGGACTAAAATGGAAATGAGTGAATGCTGCAGTCCAGTGCTGTTGACAGGGTTCTGCTAGGAACAGGCTCCCAATATGGCTTGCATGGCTTCAGCACTGAGGCTTTCTCTGCCTAAACATGCCTGCGGATTCATTTGCATGTTTTTAGCTGTAACAGAAGCTTTTCTTCTGACAGGTGGCTATCACTAACTTGCATCGCCTTTACTTACCTTTTGGATATTACAGCTGCTGTTTTCACAGTCATAGCAAGAGGTTACTTTGGGCAGAACAAGGTATTTATTTACCCTAATGCACTGGTATTCACAGAGAGAAGGCTTGGTATGCCAGCAGAGGCTCTGAGAAGTGGAAACAACGTGCAGATGAGCACCAAGGGACTGCTAAAAAAGAGGCCCAGCCCAGCACCAGTTCTCCAATGGTCCTATGCTCAGTTAAATTGCTGGGCAACAAAGGGAAGCGGGAAATAGCATCTGGCATACACAAAAAGGAATAGTTTGTAATAAAATCATATGTAACATCAACCTACACATTGGTGAAGAAACAGCAAAGTGTACAACTGTGTTAGCAGACATAAAAATTACTCCAAGTGGATCCTAGTGGAAGAGCAGCCAACATGAGCTCTGCATTTCCCAGACTTGAAGTGATATTAGAACTTGCTGTTACTGCCTGCACTACCAGACTGAAGCCATCAACTCCAACATCCCACAGGAGCAGCAAAAATATGAGCACAACACCAGAAAAAGGGTGTTGTGAAAAATACTAGAAAGTGTTTTTGTAAAAGATTTAACTGCATGATTATGCTTAAGAATTTTTGGTATAAAATATATAAACATAAATAATATAAATATACAATAAATAAAATATATAAATATATACAAAACAATATTTGAGTTTGTGGTTTCTTTGTAACTGTTCTTTAATAACTGATTTCTATCTAATTCAACTTGTTTTACAACACTTAGAGCTTAAATTATACTAACAGTAAATGATTCTATTTACATGTAATATCCTTTTCATATACAAGACCCTCACCTTTCTCTTGAAAGCACTCATGTGCATGGATAAGGCAGAAAACAGTGATGCAGGAAAACATTAGTGGAATTTGTTCTGAATACATTTGAATAGAACACATTTTAAAATCTAAACTAATAATAATTATTTGTTGCCTTTGGCGATAAAAAGCACGTTCAACAAAAAACATATGCAGTGGCCCAAACATGCTTCTGGATTGCCTCAGGAAAGCTAAGGATCACAGCAAGACATTAATATATATTCGTATGTTTTATCCAACTTAATAGGTGTTTTTTTTCTATTAAAAATACAGGAAGTGTTAATAATACAGAAATATGAGAGCATAAGCAATGAATTTTCCATGCCTTTCATATTCTTCACCCTGATTTTTTTCACTTGTAAATAAATTTAGTAACATCTCTAAATATAATGCTCCTTTAATCCAGCCTGTGAACAAATCTCATGATGATATCCTCCCTAGAAAGAAACACAGAATTGTAGACTATCCTGACCTAAAGGGACCCACAAGGATCATTGAGTCAAACTCATGGCCCTGCACAGGACCACCACTTGAAAGCACTGTCAAAACATTTGCTGAACTCTGCCAGGATTGGTGCTGTGACCACTGCCCTGGTCCAGCCTGTTCCAGTGCCCAAACACCCTCTGGGTGAAAAACCTCCCCCGACACAGCCTCAGGCCATTCCCTAGAGTCCTGTCACTGTCACCAGAGGGAAGAGAGCAGTGCCTGCCCCTCCTCCTCCCCTCACAAGGAAGTTGTAACTGCAGTGAGGTCTCCCCCCAGTCTCCTCCAGAATGAACAGAGTAAGTGACCCCTGTATCCTGTTCAGGTACAACAAAACTTGTATCTTAACATGAGAAGTTGCACTTTTTCACTTGGGCAGAAAGAGGTCAAAAGCACAGTTTAGAAATGCAACAACCCCCTGTACTTTCCAAATCCAGTTGCAAAGCAAATAAAACCAAACTGGGAGAAATCTATAAAATAACACAGTAACTCAACAGCCAATTCCAAACAAATAAGGAGGTCCTCAGAGGTTACAGCTGCTTCTTCAGTCTATAAGAACACACTTCATAGTGAGCAAATTTACTCTGTTTCTAGAGGTGCTAAACCTCAGTCTTAGCCCAGATGTAACTTGACACCTGTGATGTGGCTGATGCATGCTAAAGAATGTCAAAGAATGCATTGTGCAAAGCTATCTTCAACCTGAAGCAAATGTTTTAATATATTATTAGATTCATATTTCTTCTTTATTAGGAAAGGATTTAATTTTTAAAACATTAGAAGTATACCAAATAAGCATCTCACCTCTCACCAGCAGAGCTGCTCCCATGGTACTGTATATGATGGAGAGATCTCCAAGACAGGAGAAAGGTGACAGCAGGAAAATATTTTTACATGTTTAAAGTAAGCAGCTTTTTAGGAGACACTTTTTATGTTAGCATGAATAGTATGTATACAGCAGAAAACAGCTATTTAATATTCTGCTTTGCATGTGCGAAAGTCCTCAGATGGCTTTTAAATTTAGCTTATTTCCATTTGAAGCGATGACCCATACAACCACACATCTCTCAACTATAAATATGATGTTTTTATGTGTAGAACTCCTTCCTTAATTCTCCTTCTCTTTAGGATTACAAGCTAGTTGATTATGCTGGTTCTTTTTCACAGGTATGTAATGTCATAGAAAGGTCCTCTGGTCTCCTGTCTTCCTGCTGCTTCTCCAGTGCAGGTTTTTCCCCTCAAAATTTCTAGGTAAGTCTACAGAAATGGTCTCATTTCTCTCTGACACTTGAATTTGTATTTTAATGATAATACTTAATATAAAAGAACTACACTGCCAAGAAGTATTCAGAATAATGCATGTGTATATTAAACTATATCTACAGCTACCATAGAACAGTTATTAGCCTTGTGTGAAATAGCACTAGACAACATAGATTTTACTGCTATCAATAAAATTTCTTTTTCATTACATGATACAGAAGAGGCCATCATTTTTAACTAGCCTGACTTTCTGCAGTGTTGAGACAGCTGTTGTGGATAAGATCAAGTACAAGCTTCCCTGAATATTTCAAATTTTTCTTTGCACCTCTTTTGTCCTTTTTAGAATAAGGATGACAATTTTATCTGTAAAATAGATATTATGCTTAGTAACATTGTATTGCCAGCGTATGATTAAAAACAGAAGATTACATTCTCTCTAGCACTTCCATAAAAGGCTTTAACTCCTAAGTGTAGTAATGTATAAGATTTAGGCTTCCTAAACAGTTCAAATATATTTTTGAAATACAGTATAATATGGGAAAAAACTCTCCAAACTTTTAGTTTTGTTCTACAGAATACTCATGTCAAGATTGCTATTAAACTAGAGTGGAAAAAATAAATTATATATAGTACAGACTGACATCTGTTTATTGATGACTGCATCACTGGCTTCAGTGTTACTGGTTAAGACTTTCTGGTTTGGTTTTGACTGGTTGACAGAAAACCTTCAAACTGACAGTACTCAACACTTCCATTAACAATAGTCATGATCTCTCATGCCCCTCTTGTAACAGCATTCACCAAGCTGCAGAAGCTTCTTCTTAGTTGCATATATGTGAATATTTTTAATGAAAAAACATTATGGAACATGAAGTGAAGACATAACTGACAATTTATGCAAACTGTAGCTTGGATTACATAGAGGAAGAATCACAGACAGCTTTTGCTGGATTGCAACACAGAGGACTTTGCTAAACTTCAGCTCACAATAAAATCGTAAGCCTAACTTGGCATGAGACGCAAGGTCTTTAAATTCAGAATTTTATTTCACAAGACTGTTTTTCAGTACTCCCAGGGAATCTGGGATAATGTATAATCTTCCCAGTTGTGTTCTTACCTGCTTAATTTTTAAAGTGTTCTGTACTTCTCACATCCTCATTAAAGCATTCCTTATCTGAACAGCTACAAAGAATTGCTTATAATGGAAGAAACAAGGCAAGGAATGGATGAAATGTGACAACAAAAAATGATACAGCACATATCTGAACTACTATATTTCAAAGAACATAAATAAACAGATGAAACCTAGAAATATCTTCATCCAATAATTACAGAACTGTTTTCATTAGTATTTCTGCTTTTAAAATGCGTTAATAATAACTAATAGTTAATCCTAAAGACTTGGTGTTCAAGCTACTTAGCATTTGTGGTTTTTAAACTTTTAATTTTTTCTTCATTCACAGAAGGCAACACTATTATAACTATACCATTCATGATCACAGCCCTGTAAGCCTATCTATCAACCTCTGAAACCTTTACTTTAGAAAATACACTGACACTAGGAAGACAACATGAGAAGTCAAAGGTAATTCTTAATTATTTTCTTGTCAAGATTTACATTTAAATTATAAACTTTACTGTCAGAATAACTGTAAAATTTAATAACTATATTTAAGTGTAATTAGATGGCTATCATTGTGAAGGTGCTTTGCATTTTTTTCCTTTAGACTGGTTAAAGTCAACTACATATTGTAAAAAAAAGTATTGCATTTGTGAGCTGAGGATAGGTATGTAAATTTTAGTCATTACACTGGTAAGTAGCCTAAGTTAAGACGTGCAAAACATCAATACATAGCACTAAGAAAACAGCTTCTAGCAGACTTGAGAAACGACTCATGGTGACTTTATTCATCCTTCTTCTCACGTAGGTTTCTCTGTCTTTCTCATATAACCCCCATACAACTCATTAAGTTCAGAATCAAAATGAAAATTTAGCAGAGTTGCTTAATGGACAGACTAGTCAAAAACTTATCAGGGCAAAGGCTGAAATAAAAAGTCATGCATTGTCAGCTGCATCTTCAGTGCATATGCTATCAGCTGCCTTCCTCAACTGTGTGGTCATGCCCAAAAAGAGCACGTCACGTTGCTCCTACTGCCCCACATGACATACATATGTTATCTATACAATGACAAAGCACCAGACATTATTAGCAGTTTTGGTATCTAAAACATTTACAATGTTTAGTTTTATTTCACATTACAACATTTCCAAGCTTTTAGAGACTTCAAAATTTTAGAGGTTTTTTTACAAGATGAAGGCTTTCATGTCACCATATTTTAAAATTAATCACAAAACCAGGAAAGAAGACCTTGATTTGTTGTTTTTCTGTCATCTGTACCTCAAAGCTTCGTGTTGGGAAGATTCATGAATAAAATGAAAGGGGTTGTTTGCAAAAGCAGTCAAAAAACATTAATTTGTGAACTGCTGACAGTTTTTACAATTGTTGTTGCCAAACAGCTGTTACTGAGAAACAAAGAAAGCCCTGTAGGGGCAAAAAGCTCCAGTAATTACTCCTTCTCTTAAAACTGTACTATTTTGTAATATCAAAAGAAAAAATATACAGTTAATAGTTCTTTCTTGCTGGTTTTGTTTTTTTACTTGGTTGGTTGTTTGCTTACTTGCTTTCTTGCTTGCTTGTTTTTTTTGAAGGTTTTTTTGGAAGTGCTTCACTTGCATTCCTGGATACTGACATCTCTGGCAGGAAGAAACACAAGACACTAGTACTTAGCATAATACTGATGCATATCAAACAGCTGGGATAGGTTTATCTGACCTAAGAACAGAGATCACTGATTCACAAGAAAGTGTAGAAATTATTTAGTGATGACTATTATGCAGAAAATACGGTTTTTTGTGTCTTTCTGTAAAAGATGGGAATAACTTTATTTTTAGGGAAAGTAGGGAACATCATCAATTCACCTGATATAAAAGCCCCAAAAAGCTGAGAAGAAGTCTGATAACTCCAATTTATTACAATTTACAAACCATCCAGATCTCATTCCTATTACATATATTCGATATGATATTTATATTTATATTTGATATTTATAACTCAGAGCCACCAAGTAAAAATACACTTCCTACAGTTTCATGTCACTTTGTAACTCCCTAAGAGCAGTAACACTGCACATCAAATATAAGGCTGATGTATTAAGAAGCCTTGTTCATACCAGTATTAGGATGGGTAATTTTCTCTTTCAGCAGTAGTTCGTACTCCTCAGAAGTTTTCTAGAAACAACACCAGGTCATTGAAATTTTTTAGAATGAACAGTTACCTGTTTTGTTGTCTAGTTTTTTGGTTATTTTTAATAAATATATCGATTTATTGTGTATGAAGTATTTGTTGGACTACCAACTACACATTCCAGAAAATTCATGATACTAGAAAACCTGATCACAGGTAAGTTCTATGCCAAAAACAATAAGACTCAATGTACTGATCCTCTGCACTGCTGCTGTTTTCGCCTCCTTTTCACTTAAGATATTTGTATTAACTTTTACTCAGAATTTGTATTCTGTCCACAGGTCTTTTTCATCTTTACTCTTTCTTCATCTCCTTTCAATTTAAGCTGATTAATTCTTCCTCTTTGATGTGTTATTGTCTCCCAGGACACTGACTCTGGACAAGAATTGTTCCTAAGGATGTTAACAATCTAGGTAACATCCAAACTGGAGAATGTGAATAACTAGCCAGAGCAAACTGTATGACATTTAACGGACTTCTCCTTCTGCTTCCAATCAAATAAAGCAGAAAGTCATTCAATCTATAACAAAAGAGACTAATTTCACATATAGTTCGAAACACATTATTTTCTCCATGTAAATAAAACCATTTTTGTTATTTACATTACTAAATGCAGTGACCATTTTTCCTGTTGTAAATGAGAGTAAAATTTAATCAATATTTTACAAATTCTACTCTCACACTGAGAAAAACAAACACTATCAGCATGAACTACCTTTAGAAGTTCCAAATTTCTTTCACTTCTAAATTTCATCTGCAATGATTAGCAGCTCTCTGTAAGTGTGCTTAGGTTTCTCATAAAAAATCCCTTAAAACGCAAAGCCCACCATCACTTAGCTTCTATCAAGAATAATCTAAAACTTTGTGTTTTTTCACTGATAAAGCTCATAACTAGCTCTCTTCTGTGATGTTCTATGTGGCTGTACTTCAGTCTCATCATTTTCTCTAAATCTTTTAATCATCTTCTGCTGTTTCCTGCTATGGTTTGTTTTTTTTTCCTCCATATGCTGCAGAGCAAGTTCCCTGTCCTTAATGAGAGACACAAACAGCTATGTCAGAAGTCTTTACAGATTCATTCTATCTAAAACATTTCCAAATAATTACAGAGATAAGGAATATTAAAAAACACAGATGTATAATAAATTCTTTTTTTATGTTGACTTTCAGTGGTCAGCTAGCACAAGCCAGAAATACAACATTTAGCAGTAGTGACCAAAATATTAGTATAATTTTAGGACTCAAAGGCCTAACACCTTAATTTAGTATATTCCGCTGAACCAGAAACTGATGCTGCATGACAAAAACATTAAAGGTAATTTTAAAGACCAGCTGAAACCATTATGGTTGGACCTACACCTTCTGGACCCAGAGGACATAATGTTGTTCAATTTGGACTATACTATTGTAATTTTAACTATAATTTTAGCTAATTTATTCTCAGTTTCAATCAATGAAAAAGTTTAGTAGAACCACAATAAATAGAAGAACAGTGACTAAGTAATCCAGCTCAGTTTGGCATCCTTTGAAATGTCACAAGATTATGCTTTTGGTTCACTGAAATGATAGTAATATTTGTGTTCAAAGATCACTGCAAAAGAGATTCTTTCATCTCAACATTATGAACAAATAATACAGATTCCTTCAAGAACAGTTGTACTCTCTGCACAGACCTTAGCAAAGCGAAGGGGAATTCAATGAACAGGTAACAATACCCAGATCAAAAGTTCTCTGTATTTACCTAATACTTTTAGTACTGAAACTAAAATAGAAACAACAGCTAGCACGACTGAAATCGGACAAAATGTAGTAGGCAGGCAGGGGCCTGCAATTTGCTGTGAAACACGAAGCTACTATGTGCTATTTTTCAGTTATGTGACAGCAGAGCTTGTCTAAGAACACACAAAAAATGGCAGAAAAGAAACAAAAAACCTAGTGCAATGAAGTCTTTGCTAATACTCTGAAAGTATCCAATTCATCTTTAGAAAAAGTAGATTCATTGTCACAAGACAGTTGTCATCACAACTGAACAGCAACCATTTTACCAGGAGAAACACTTACTCTCCAGAAAAAAAAAATCAAGCTTGGGTGACTTCCAAGAGCCTTGAAAACCTTGGCAGCTAAGCATTTGGCATCTAAAGTCTTGGCAATGGTTAATCAGCCCTTGAGGTTATGGCATGCTGCCATTTCCCAGCTCGTGGACAAGATGAACGATTTGGATTGTGTTGTGGGAACACCAAGATCATAAAATTTATTTAGGCAGAAAGGATGTTTTTTGGACTTATGGACACCTTTCCAAGTGCTTATTCCATTTGAGAATAGTGATTCCAGGTCCAGGTATAGCAATAAAACACCAAAATCTCTAACACAGTTTTTAAAATGGTGGTAAAAGTGGAATTGGACAGATGGAACAAAGACAAAGCTGGCAGAAAACTGAGCATACTTCTTTATGATTATTTTAAATAATATTGAGAACACATACCAAGAAAAGACTGGGCAAGGACACAAAGAAAGAGATAAAGACTGGCAGAGGCTCACAGCAATACTGTTAAATAATAAATGCATGCTGCTAGTCACAGAATGTCACCTTTTTCAATAAATCAGAAGATGGGCTGGGCAAAAGGGTTTCTGGGTGTCTGTCATTGTACCTAAGAACTATGTCTGTATTTTTCTTTATTCGGAAGTACATGAAAACTTTTTGCAAGCAAAGCATTATAATTCTTTTGTATAAGAGAAGAAAAATATCCTTTTGATTATGAGTGCTTTTTGTTTTGTCCAGTGATACCCCAATTTTTTCTTATTAAAGTACCCTGGAGGATTATGAGTCAGCCTGTAACTGTAGGTAGATCTATTATCTATCAATTTATCATCTGCACTTTTAATTTTTTTTAGTTATTATTTTTGTATTAAGTAGTATTGAGACTGAACCAGAGCTCTCCTTCTTAAAAGTGGCAAAAGAGTCAGTCTTGCTCAATTCCAGGAATTTAGCTTCTGCAAAACCTACTGATTGTATGTAATCTCTTGGGAGAATTATTAAAACCATCAGAATGATGGAGTGCACTTCGGAGTTAACTAATCTCCACAGCAAACTGGTACAGAATGTGCTGGGTTGGAGGGGATCCACACAGACCATCCAGTCTAGTTTCTGGCTCTGAACAGGATTACCAAAGAATCACAGTGTGTGTCTTCTGAGTGTTGTTCAACACTTCTTGAACAACAGGTAGGACCAACACTTGGATCTTGGGAGCTGTAGAAGCTCTTCCTCAGCTTTACGAATACATGCTGAGAGAGTTAGATTTTCTCAGCCTGGAGGAAAGAACACTCCAGGGAGCCTTTATAGCACCTTTCGCCCCTAAAGCGGTTTTACAAGAAGGCTGGAGAGGAACTTTACACAAGGGCATGTGGTGATAGGACAAAGCCTTAAGCAAAGGGCAACAGGTTTAAATTAGATATTGGGAAGAAATTCTGTACTGCAAGCATAGTGAGGCACTGGAACAGGTTTCCCAGAGAAACTGCAGCTGTCCCATTCCTGGGGCGCTCAAGACCAGGCTGGATGTGGCTCTGAGCAGCCTGGTCCAGTGGATAAGTCCATTCCAAAGGCATAGGGGGTTGGATCTATATCTTTAATGCCCTTCCAACATTAACCATTTCCCTTCCAACATTAACCATTTTATGGTTCTATGGTCTCACTTATGGACTTAACAGCATGCAATAGATGCTATCATCTTCCTCCTGTGAAACACTGTGGACACAACTCACACCATAGAGGCAGAAACTGACTCTCGTATCTCATGCTACCAACAGCTCTGTAGCTGGCTATAAAGCATACTGGCTTTTTGCTATGTTTCAGATTTCTAATGATAAATCTTGAATGCAATCCAAAGTATAACTTGAATTATTTGAGTGTGCAAGACATGAAAATACCTAGGCAGGAACATTGATTAACTTCTCAGGTTAGGGCATACAAAGCATTCTGCACAGTAAAAGGAATTCTCAGATTCCAGATCTAACTCTACTTATTGTGAAAAGACTTTCTTGTATGAAGCAGAAACAGGGGTCCATCCAAAGCAAGACACAAAAACAATTTCCACTATAACTTTAAGACATGGTAATGAAGATTTTAAAATTCACCCTTTAATGCCCTGGGGAAATGTTCATCCACTAAAGAATCCTATAGACCTTTATCTAAGCATTTACCAAGATGTTTGACTCAAATCCCAAGCTCCTGTAAGGTTGTGCTGTTTAACAGAATGGCCTGACAAGACTCTGGTTTCTTTTAATTACCCAGAAAATGTAGCAGATCTAGTCAAAGAAGCTACAGGATAGGATGACATACACTTTTGTTTAAACTTATTAGTTTGACGGTGATTATCACTGTAGCTATTTGTTATACGGCTGCTGATAACAATCTGCTGTTTTACAGAGACTAAATAAATGAAGAGAACATTTACAATAGCAAAGGAAGTTGAAATAAGTGCAAAACGCTTTTTCTCTATTACTCTACCTGTTTAATGAGTTAGATAAACTAAAGCTTTGGCAATCATTATAAACTATACTGATCCCAGAACTTTACAAAATACTGAACTTCAGTCAGTAAATTTTCTGTCTTGCCTGATATGGTAGTGCCTTCTTATGATTTTGGCCATATTTTCAAAATAACTTATAAAGTCTACAGCTGTGCTGGTGATACACAGCTTAACTTTTTTTTTTTTTTTCAAAAAATGTGTTAAATATTTGAATGTACTGACCATTACACTGTCATGCAGGGACCAGGAATGATCAAGTAAGAAGAGGAAAGTCTAAAAACTGTTCTCTTTTTGATGTAAAGAAATGCTTCAAAATTAAGTAAAAACATTTCTGCCATGGAAGATGCAGTCTTTACTCTCTGATTACAGAGCAGAACTTGGACCAGCTGTTTAGTGATTCTTCATTTCTTGAAATCCCCATATCTCATGTCTTTTCTGAAGTGACAGTAGAATTTACCCAAGCTCCTTCCTTTTCCTCCTTCTCTTCCCACATATTTAAATATCAAAAGAGGAAACTAATTTTAAAAATTTACATAGTTACAAACTAGCTAGGAGATACACGTTTTAAAAAATGGTAGTGTCTTTCAGAAGCAACTACTACTTTCAAGGCTGCACATTGCACATAAAATTTTAAGCAAAATTTAGTATTAAGATCTGTGAAAGTATCTTGTGAAGTATGAGAACGTGACCTGGTCTTACAGCACTATTACATTGTTTTGAAGCCTCTTTCAAAGGAGGCTTCTTTCACAAAGAAAACATACAGGGAGAAGATCAATATAAAATATGAATACTCTCTGACTCACTCTCGCCCATTTGGGTAACTTACACCACTGAATTGTGTACACTTGCCTCACAATGATTTAAAAAAGGTCCTTAATTGACAAGCTTTTTTGGGTGGCAGCAATTAAAGAAATATATGACTATAAATGCAAATTTGCCTATAAAAATGCAATTGTGAATATTCTTAACACTGTATATTTGGACTTCACTAGAGGAATTTCTTTAATGTAAAAGAATTGCTGTTCTGCAGCTTTCTCTCTAAGCCTTTTGTCTCTCAGGTTAGTGTGGTAGTTTTGAAAGATGGAAAAAACGTTGTAATAGGTCTGAATCTCGTTTCTCAGAGAACAATTTCAACTTAAGCTTCAATGCAGTACACTGAACTACTTTAAACAATGAAGTCTACAGCTTGTGCTGGACTTATCTCCCAGAACAATGATGTGTACTCAGCTGACCAACCCTAGCCTTTCTTAAAAGTAGGTGTATAGGAAGAACTGTGGTGAAAGTGAAATTGTCTGCTGAGTTCTGATTTCTTGTTTGTACATGAAAATTCAATAACCTGTAGCACATCAAAGGCAGAGTCATTGAGACATTATGACAGGTAATAAAAAGTTAGGAAAAAAATTTTTCTCAAAGTATCTTTTTTCCTTTTGTCTTTAATATTTTCATTTAATTTTCTTACACTAAGTAAGGTTATGACCTGGGAACCTTTAAAAGTCAGACATTGAAATGGAGAAAGTAAAAGCTACAGACTTAGATACTTTCTCATATTCATTAAAAAATAAATTCTGTGTATTTAGTACAGCATGTAAAGATATTCCAGCTTCTTCATAATGGCTTTGTTTAACAGGTAGCTCAAATACATTAGAATGCATAATTAAAACATCTTCAAAGACTTAAATAGATTTTAGAGCAGTCTATTTGATTCCACATCATTATAAATAATATATGGACAAAAAAACCCCCAAACCCTTCTTCCTCTTCATTAAATGCAGTAGGGAGCAGAAATACTTTTTTAAAAAAATATTTTATCTTTATCTGTATTTCTAATTACTGTAATGATGTCCCTAACTCTCAACTCTGAACTCAATCTACATAGCAGGAATATTAGCATCTTTTAAAATCACATGGTTTCTTTTCAAATTATTTTGCTTATGAACAATTTGAAATTAATATCCCAAGTTTCTGAAACAGAACATATGTGGCGTGCCCTCATAAAACCGAACTGCACCTCTATGTTGAAATTTCGAATTTTATTAATGGAAGTCAAGACATGGAGAGGAGCACCATCAGGAACACTGTCCTGTAGCTGGGAGAGCAGATCAGCTGTAAAATGTTTTTCCCCTGTAAAGTACAGCACCAGAGGCTCATTCATACCGGCAGTGCTGGAGCCTCAGGACCCCTGCCCCAAAGAGGTTCATCTGTGACCTCAGACGGGGCTGTTCAGGGCCTCACCCAGCTGAACTACAGCATCGCCAGCGATGGAGACCCTCCAACATCCTTTGGGCCTGGGCCCCACCCAACTGCTCTGCTGGGAAAAAAAAAAGGATTTTTCCTTATCTCCATCCTGAACCTCTGATATTTCATTTTGTGCTGCTGTCTCTCACACTCCTACTACACACTGCTGTGAAGAGCACAGCTCCTTCATCCCTCCCAGAGGTGCTGAGGATGCTGCTGTATGCCTCTGCAGCCACCTCTTCTCTCAGCCGAGCCAGTGCCCAGTGAATGCCAGCGTCCCTCCTCACAGGGAAAGACTCCAGCCTCACAGGCCTCCCCTCAACTCCTGCCTGTTATCTGCTCTGTATTTTTAAAGTAGTAGGCTGACAAAAGCTGTAACCTGTAAGCCAGATGTGGTCTAACAAGCCCTGCACATAGCAGGAATAATGCCTGCCTTGATCTCTGACTGTCATAGTTGGCACAGCCACAGAATATTGTTGCCTTTCCTTGCAGAAATCCTAGGTGTTGTTCAGTATATGAGGAATAAGTTGGTTTCCTTAAATAGCTATATACCCAAGTGTCTTACAAATTAGCTACTGAAATATTAGAACAAATATTCTGTTTGTTAAATACACAGTGACTTAAATTTCTGTTCACTTAGAAACATTCTGTTCTAACATAAAATTTACATTCAGCAAGTTCGCTGTGACTTAAAGCAAAGAAATAATTTAAAATAATACTTTTAAGAAGGTGTGTTTTCTTTTGTCAATACATCTGGAAATAACCTGTTAAACTGTAATTTTTTTTTTCTGGCCACCATTAAAGAAATCTATTTTTTCAACCAGTTCTTCAAGAAATTACTTTATCTGAAATAGTGCACCTCAAGAGATATTAAGAACAATGACAACAGTACATAGTGTTGGTCCAGTTATCATGTTTTATTACTTGGCAGCTTAATATTTATGTAGGTTATAAGTGCCATAAATAATTGGGCTAAACTAATGGTCTTCATTTTAATGGGACTCTGTATTGTATTTTTTTGGGGTCGTTGTGGGGTTTTTTTCTGTTCTTTTGGCCTTTTTTTGTCCTCAGAGCCATTTATTTAACATTTTGCCAAAAATTTCTTTCTTTATTTATTTATTAGAAACCGATGCAGAAATATTAGATGTTTGCTATCAAAACTGTTCTACCATCATGTTACACAGTTTATGAAACTGCCTTTGCGTAAATATTTCCTAAGAACATAAAAACAGTCTCTTTATGGGAATCAAAAAGACATATAACTTAGTACATCTCTTCTGTCAATGGCCAAGATCGGATACAGAGATGAGTGTAATAGGACAAATATATCATGAACCTTCCTCAATTTATTATTCCCAGCATTGAGGCTTAAAGATCCAGGTCTTGTTATATTTGTGTACTCTTATAAAATACACTCTAGTGTACTCCTAGAACAGAAATGTGGAACTATTCCATGCTCTTTTATCTTCTGTAGTTTCTATTACAGCTTTATAATCCTGTATCTGGAAATTCCATGAATATCTGGAATTGCTAGAAGTCAGAAAAAGCTCAAGTACAAATGACCAAGAATGCACTTTGCAAAAGAGATGCTGTTGGCTCCCATAGGCGTTTGACACTTGTCACTTCTCCCTAATCTCACAGTCACTAACTCATAGAAGGTGAGTTAAAACCCTCTATAAAATTAGTGTTTACTGACCCTGTCAGTTGAGAACATACTTGCCTTGACAAAAATAAATGTATGCGAAATGAGAATGGACAGAGTTTAAAAAAAAAAAAAGAAAAAAAGTGCCTAAGTGGCAATAAAATAAATGAAAAAAGAAATCATGTGTTTGTGATGCCATTTCCAAAGCATGGTTTTCTAGTTCCCACTTTGCTTTACAAATGCATGCTTATATTGCCAAATTTCATGGAAATGAGCAGCACAGCCATTTAAAAGACATCAAATAAACATTCTTTTTATTACAGTGAAATGCAAATATCAAGTCTTAACAAGTAAATCTAGGGTCTGTAATTTTAAAACAGCAATAACAATAACCTCAGGCTATGTTTTTATTTTGTGACTGACTTTATGAGAAGCAACTGTTATTTTTGTGTGGCACTTCAATGAGTCAGAGGCACGCTCATTCCAGTTAAAACAGTGGAACTCTGGCAGTACTTGTGATGGAAAGTCAATGATTATTGGTCAATCCAATTATACTGTCCATCACACTGCTGGTGACAAGGTTTTAACCTATTTCAAATTTAAATGTCAGTGTTTACAGAAACATTTCTCAGAAAGATTAAATCTAAGAGAGACAACAAGTTAACCCTATGATAAAATTGTGTAAGTAGAAAAGCTCTAATAGATTCCCATAAAGTCCAGGTAATTATACTGCAAGTTTCTTAATAGACAATTAGAAGACAGCAATGAATGCTTTGCCTATCTATGGCTGCCCTTTCACAGTCAAGCAAAAATTCAGCTTCATTTCAGAAGATAGAAGTTTACAGATAGACCTAGCACCCATACCAGTCTTGAACAAGCAAAGATGACATAAACCCAAAGAAATTCTGTCCCTGAGATAGATAAGACATCTTTGTCTTTGTAGATGAAAAACGTTTATTATTTCCACAAATGTAAATCAATATAAGCAAGAAAGACTTATAATCACATTGGACTGTCATTTCCAGCTGGAACTAAACTGGTGTACTAAAATAAATCTGATAGAAGTTTGCAAGATGTCTAAATTTCAGAATAATTGAATACCTTAAAACAACAAAACCAATGATGAAACAGTTTACATTTGGGACTCGTAATAGAGAACAATGTGCAAATTTGTTTAGACTGTTCTTTAGAACAGGTAGCATATAGATGGTTTGAATTAGTAGCCAAGGAAGAGTAAAATATTCAAAACTGTGTTTAAAACTGCACAGAATTCAAACACCTTTATATCTCAGTCTGACAAATTCTGACAAGACATGATATGATATAATATATGATATGGTCATCCTCCTAGATTCAGGAAGTCCAAGACGATACAAGTCATAAGTCCAAGATTTACTGCTGTTACTGTAGTTGGAGACAATTTTAATGACTTTCTTCATAGTCAATTTTTACTTATAGTCTGTTTTAAGGCTCTAAGAGAAACAACGGTGTTCTATGATTTTGAAGGGATCTATTCACCACAGAAGTTGTTTATTCTTTCAAGTCCATTTATGTCTACAGGATTCCTCACAGACAAAGTTACTCTCCCAAACACCTAAGTACAAAGTAACCTGTATGACTGTTAGAATGGGTGACAGGCCTATGACACTGGTTCCAGCCAGGAAAGGGTTAATTTTTGCAGTAGCCAGGAGGAGGCATTGCTAGGACCCAGAGATTGTCCCATACCACCTCACATCATCCTCAGGGGAGTGGAAGGATCCCTTCTGGGTCCCGCAGTAGGAAGTGAGCAGTTGAGTAATGCCAGGGTCTGCAGGATGGGCATGTGCAGGTGAATAGTCTGTCTTTCTTGTACACACTTTGTTATTAACATACTTGCTGTTTCTGTCTCTCTGTTGTCTTATTTCATTGCTGTTTCCAGTAAAATTTTCTTATCTCAACCGATGATCTTCCACTTTCACGTCTCCAGTCTTCCTCTCCAGCCTGATGTAGGGGTGAAAGGGAGGGGGAATTGAGAGGCCCATGGTTTAGGCGTTTCCATGGGAACACTAAACTGGGGACCACATAGTCCTAAACCAAGATATACTTCTTTAGCAGAAACTTTTTTCTCCACTAGTTAAAAATTCTTTTTCAAATGTCCACCTAGCATCATTTGAGACATGCCAAAACTACAGAAGCACCTGGAGAGATCTTCCACATCTGGGAAAAACTACACACCTAACAGATTTATTATAATGCAGGTAACGTTAAGAGCAGGCAATTTATTTCAAATTTATTGCAAATCAATTCCATCAGCAGCAAAAATGGTTCTGAGTAACCATGCTTATATCAGCCTTTAATATAATGGAAGGATTTAAAGTAAATATAGCAACTGCAAATTTTAAAACAAGCTGGTATTGGATGTCCATTGTGCTTCAGATATGGTTCAGTTGATAAAATTCTGCCATGTCCTTGCCAAAACCATTTTAAGTACAAAAACTGAGCACAAAGAAGCATGGTAACAGGCATCCCAGCCTGAATTCATAGCCTGACCATACAAGATTTTTATAAAACAGGAATAAATTATGTATTTTTTTCACTAGACTTCTCTATGCTCATTTACCTTAGAAATTCAATTTTATTTAATGTGTAGGAACTTCAATTTTTTTCTGCCTAGAGAATGTGAGTTTGAAACTTTTACATTTATTTCTTAATAAAAATAATTTGTTTAGCAACACTTTTTTAAGATGAAATGAACTTTCTGTATGCTATTTTTGACTTCCAATAATTTAAATTCTCTTCACTGACATCCACTTCTGGATTCTTCCATTCTCAGGATTCTTCACGTCTCTTAGAGGAACTACAACTTCAAAAAAATTTACCAGTATCCAAAATTCATTTTTTCAAGGAGCAGTAAATGTCATGGATTCCAAATCACATCCATTTAACATCCCAGCCAAATCCAAGAGGATTGCTCTTTCCCATATCCTGTCTGTTACTCAAAGCTAATTAGTTACCTTCAGTTTAACAAAACTTCGGCATTTTATTTTTCTTGCTCTTACTTTATTGCTTTCCTAGAGTATTGTATTACATTATAATGCTACATAATTCTCACAATACCAGTCTTCAACCTTTTCTGTATTTTACTATCACCTCAGCTGATTTAAAACATAAACAGAAAGAAATAAACCCATGACCTTAAGTGCAACAGCAAACACATAAAACAGGTACAACATTATTCAACAGAAAAAAATGCCTCTTTAAAATACAGACTTCCCTCTCTGCCCACCATTTTCAGTACTTCATTCTCCTTCACCAGTAACCTTGGCTGAAAAAGAACTCTTTAAATTTTCTCAGTTTTTCAGAAAGCTAATTTTACAGTGCACAACAAATACCAAACCCATCCATTTCGAACACACAAAGAAAATATATAAGCAGAATTTGGTTATCTCTTTTCATATGTACTATCTGTCTACCTACTTACCGTCTATCTACTTAAGACACTTAATAATTTGAAAGTTTATTTTAAAATTTAAATATTTTTAAATATACTGACACAAAGGCCCTCTTTAAATGATAGTGTAACAGTGTCTCAGAACAGGCACTACTATATGAGAGGATTGCAAAAAACACCACAAAGTTCTTCTACAATATGCAAAGAATAGAAAAGCAAATATTCTTAGTGTAAGAGTGAATATTCATGTTTTCTTAAGACAATTTGAATAAAAATTGCTTTCAGTGCTTACTGGAAGGCTCTTATGCATCAAGATTGATGCAATTTCCAAGAGTAAGCAGCTTTTAGGATCCAAAGAAACCAAATGGAGCAAGAAATGAGAGGGCCACTTGTGAACCAAACTTGTTAATTGTAATGGTAAAAAATCAGGTGTCACACAACATGAGAAACGGTATTGTTCTGTTGGAAACACCAACACATGGTCAAGACCCATGGAAGTAACACCAGAATCCCAGCTCTTCCTGTTCAAGTAACTGACCCCTGAGCTAAGAATTTATCTTTTCTTCAGGTCAAAAGTTAAGTTGCAACCTTTCCAATATTCATTATTAAGAACAAAACTCAAGTGGCTGGACTAGAAATGCTTTGTGAAATCTAGGTGAGGTAACTGAAGGAATGCACTGCCACAACAGCTTTCTCTTTTTAACTTCTTGCCTAGTAAAAGGCACGTGAACTATCTTGCCAATAATCCTGAAAACAGACAACATTCTCCATCAGATGATGAAGACGGAAATAAAAAACTGATTTGATCCCTTGTTTGAAAGAGAGCAAGCGGGTATGTTGCTGTCAATGTCCTTTGCAGGCCTGCCTTAGAAAAATTAATCTTAGTTTTCTTGCCAGTCTATCAGTAATAAAAAAATTGAGAAAAAATCTGACCTTTAATCCTTGCTTTAATAAACACTGGAAAGGAATAAAAGGAGCTTTCCACCACTGGACAGATGGATGTGGACAAAAATGTGGACAGGAGAGCTGTGACAAAGTCACTCTCTCACAGAAGGAAGCTGGTGTTTGCTACACTATCTTCATAGTCTTTCCTAAGAGAGTGCTATTATGCAGTACAAAAGAACTAGCCACTTCTAAAGGAAAAACAAAGTATTGTTTGAGTAAATCATTGTTGTTAGAGTAAATCATACAGAGGTAAGAACACTCAGGAATAACTATTTGCCTGTTAAATAATGACCATGTACATTACTGTTTTCAGTAATTTTACCTTTTCCTCTATATTTTAAACATTTAGAAATGTTGAAGTTACAAAAATTTTGAATTTCTATTTGTTTCTCACTTAATTAAAATGTTCTCACACTGTAAAATTTTCTTATGGTGAGGAGCCTTGAACTACAACTGCATTCTTAAAGTGTAATCGACAGATGCTTTTTATTATGTGAACTATCAAAAGTCACCAAGGCAAAACTGAGACTATATAAACTTTTACCAATATTTGGTAAGAGCAAAAAATGACATTAGCTCTGCCTTTAGCTGAGAACATCCAGCTTCCTGCTCCATAGATCAGATTTTTTTCTATTAATAACATGGGTCTAGATATAGAAAATTAAATCCATTATCAACTTTCTGGAACACAAAATTAAAAAGTGATCAGCCAAAACATTATCTAAACTTTGTACCATTTTAGTTGACTCTGTATTCCACTATTAGTGCCACCTACTGCTTAAGCACTGCATTAGTGACTGTATCCAAAAGTTTGTGGTATTTGCATCAGTTTCAATAGAGTTCCTAACAGATTTAGTACAGCACTTTCGTTAATAAAATATGACTTTTTTTCACTTCTTTTAAAAAGATGGTAAATAATGAGAATAATCAATATGCTTGAGATAATTAAGATAATGTGGGGAAAAAAAAATAACATTTAGTTAAAAAGTAAGAATAATTTAACATAATCCAAATTAATAATATGGAGCTTTTAAACACTGTTCTGGTGGTATTTCAAAACATGAACACTACCACTTGACTACAGGTCTATCATCACTATTTAAGATTTGACTAATATTTCTTTGAAATATGTAAGTATTTGTTAATGAAGAGGAAAAAAAAGGACACCAGGAAACAAAAGTCCTAAAAGATCAAACCTCCAAATTCTTTAATTTCAATTATTAAAACAGTGAATTTATTTTTAAACTTAGCTTATTATTTCAAATATAGGTATTTTCATTTTCTGAGCACCAGGAAATAACTATGCTATTGAGCCAAGGTATGTGTGTTTCCCTCTTACAAGCAGAAGTAAACTAAATATAATGAATTTAGAGCTACTGAAAACAACTTATTTGTGAATTCTTGTCTAAACTACTCTTCCTGCTTCTGGTTCACCTAAAAGAAAAACAGACCAATCATGATGACTTATCTGCAAAGTAGAATTAGACATATGTTTCAGACATCAGGGTATAAACCAGCCTGCATTAGTAGCTGAAGATGAAAGCTGACCTCTTCTTAGTTAAGTTCAGCCTCTACCTTTACTTCTGCTCTGCCCTCTAATATGAAATTGCAATAAACCCGTTCATGAGGCTACCTGCTTTATCTTCTCAGTATTTTTAACCTAAAAATCCAACCCTAACAACTGATGTCCTATTGCACCCTTCTCCTTTTTTCATTTCAGAAGATCAGTTTTAGTAAATTAATATAGTGGAGAAGACAGACTCAGAACCCCACAAGGTAATTAAGAAAGGGTGAGTTGAAAATGAAGGCTGGAAGGTTATTGCACGTACAGAATCACAGAACCAACTAGACTGGAGAAGTCCAACCTGTGACCAAACACCACCATGTCAACTAGACCACAGCACCAACTGCCAGGTCCAGTCCTTCCTCCTGGAATGGTGACCTTCCTGGGCAGCCCATTCTGAAATCTAACTACCTTTTCTGTGAAGAATTTCTTTCCCATGTCCAACTTTAACCTCCCTGGGCACAGTTTCAGACTCTCTTCTCTCGTCCTATTGCTGACTGTCCCAAAGAAAAGGCCAACCCTCAGCTGGCTACACACTCCTTTTCAGGGAGTTGTAGACAGTGGTAAGGTCCTCCCTGAGCCTCCTCTTCCCCCAGGTCCTTTTCTGCCACGGCAGCTGCTTGGCAGAAAGTTGGCAATGCTTTGTTGGCTGGGGTTGCTGTGGCCAAAGTGTAGGACTCAGCACTTGGTCTTGTGCCATTATCTTCTGCTCATCTGTCCAGCTGTTTGGATGATTGCTTTAAGGATCAGCATCACAGTGAGTTCCTTGATCCTTCTGGTAACAAGGAATAGTAATGGTAGGAATAGGCAGATCCATCAGGTCAGTGATGAGGCTTGTGTAATCAGAAAAATTTGGCGATTTTGGGGGGATTTTTGACCATGAGACGATCTATTTAACACCTGGTCTACTGACACCTGATGGGATGCACCCTTCTCAGAGGGGAAAAAGAGTTCTAGCACACTAGAACTCCGCTAGAGACGAGCTAGTGCTGCTTGTTGATAGAGATTTCAACTAGCTTGGCTGGGACTAAGTCAGCCCTGCTAGCGATGAACAATGGGATGGTGTCACAAAACGTATGTAAACAAGCACTAATGGGATCCTTGCAGCAGCTTCAGGAGGTGTTAGCTACACCTGAGATATTTCTACAGTAATGCACGCAGCATGAGGAACAAAAAAGATGAGCTTGTCCCAGCCCCAGAGATTTGACATCACTGGCATAAGTGAGACATGGTGGGATGAGATCTGTGACTGGAGTGCCCTGTTGGATGGTTACAGGCTCTTCAGGAGGGACAGGCAGGGAGAAGAGGCAGGGGGGTGGCACTGTACATCACAGAAGAGAATGTATGGAGCTCATAGTTAGCAATGGCACAATTTAGAGTCGCTGGGTAAGAATCAAGGGGCAAAAAATGAATTCAGATGTCATCTTGGGAGTCTACTACAGCCCTCCTAACCAAGATGATAATGCAAATGAATCACTTCTTTGAGGAACAAAGGGATACTTCCAAGTCAACTGCTCTTGTTCTGGGGGACTTCAGCTTGCCAGAAATCAAATGGGACCATCACACAGCTGGTACAACCCAGGACAGAAGATTCCTCAAAAACCTGGATGACAACTTTATGGAATAGGCTCTAAGGGAGTCAGCTCAGAAAGATGCCTCCCATGATCTGCTGCTTGTCAACAGAAAGGATCTTGTAAGGAAAATGGAGGCTGGCAGCCTTCTTGGCCACAGTGACCATGAAGCAATCAAGTTTATATTCTCTGTTTACAGGAGGAAAAGTGCCAGCAAACCCTCAACCCTGGACATGAGGAGTGCAGACTTCAAGATGCTCAGGGAATTAGTGACTAAATTCACCTGGGAAAATCCTTTTTCAGTGCTGGCCCTCTTTTACCATCAACTCCTAAGGGCACAGGAGCAGGCAATTCCCAAATAATGAAAGCCAAGCAGGTGAGGCAGAAGGCCAGCTTAGCTGAACATGGATCTTTTGGAAATAAGGAGAAAAGGCAAGTGTGTGCCAGTGGAAGCAAGATCGAGTGATATAGAAAGAATGCAGAAATGCTGCTCACTGCTGCAGGGAAAAAAAAGCTGTACAACAAAAGCTTGACTGGAGTTGAAACTGGACAGAATAGTGGGAGCAATAAAAAGAGGTGTTTCTTTTCAAACATGTTGATGGCAAAAGCAGTGTAGAAATAACATTGGCCCATTACAGGATGAGGGTGGTCGCCTCACAAACACAGACAAGTCCAAGGTGTTTAATGCACTCTTTGCCTTAATTTTAACACTTCCTAAACTGGAAGACCATGATTCCAAGAATGATAAAATCCCTGTTGACCCTGAACTTGTGTGGGATCTACTGCTCAAGCTGGATCCCTATAAATCTATGAGGCCTGATGGGATTGTTAATTAATCCAAGAGTCAAGGAGCTGATGTCATCACAGAGCCTCTCTCAGTGATTTTTGAGTAGTCCTGGGATTCTGGAGAGGTCCCAGTTGACTGGAAACTGGTGAATGTTGTCTTCATTTTCAATGGAAGGATGCCCTCACAAAGAAAGAAACTACAGACGTGTCAATTCAGTGTCCAGTAAAATCATGGAGAATATTATTCTGGGAGGTACTGAAAAACACCTGAAGGACAACAAAGTCATCAGTCAGAGCCAGCATGGCTTCATGAGGGGAAGGCCTGCATGTCAAATCTGATCTTCTATGACAGCGTAACCCACCCAGTTGATCTAGGAAAGCCTGTTGAAGTAACCCTTTTGAAATTCAGCAAAGCTTTGATGCTCTTTCTCATAGGGTCCTTCTGGACAGAATGTGCAGCCCACAGCTGGATAAACACATCATGTGATGGGTGAGCAACTGGCTCATGGGTCAGGCACAGGGGGTTACAGTGAATGGGGTGACATCTGACTGGGGGACCTGTCACTGGTGGGGTTCCACAGGGCTCCATCCTTGGCCCAGTTCTTCAACATTTTCATAAATGACTTGGATGTGATGCCCTTTTCAACCTAGAAATGAAATAACACACTTTTGAGATAATATTAGTATAGGAATTAATATAAAAGTGGATCTTTATTGAAGGCCTCCAGAGGTAGTTATGCAAAAATGTCCACAAAAGCCCACAGGGGTGCATACAGTTTTTTAAGTTTGGTAAATTAGTTTACTTAACAAAAAAGCACCAATTAGGAGGAGAAGTGGTGATGTAATTCCCACCTAGTCCAAGCCCCTTCTAAATTCTCCCCCTTTAGATGGGACTGAATCTTGTTGGTGAAAATGTATCTAGAGCTGTTTGTCAGCCTTGGTTTCTAAGGAGAACCAAGATAGGATAGGGGTTGTGGAACGTTTTGTTTTTCTGCCTAGGAAAATGTTGCAGTTAGGCTACAATAAGAAGTTACAAAGGTACAAATATATGTGTAAAGAATACAGAGAATATGTAAAAAAAAAAAAGTAAAAACCAAAATGGCATCAGATGCAGGACTGAAGGAATACTAAGCTTGCCAACACCACTAAATTAAGAGCAGCTGTCAACTACCCTGAGGGCAGAGAGGCCCTGCAGAAAGATCTCTACAAATGAGAGAGATGAGCCATCATCAACCACATGAAGTTGAAAAATGGAAAGTTACAGATTCTACATCTGGGACGGGACAACCCTGGATGTACAGACAGACTGGGGAATGAGAGGATGGAGGGCAGCACCATGGAAAGGCAGGTGGATATCCCAGTCAATAGAAAGTTGAACACGAGCCAGCAGTGCCCTGGCAGCCAGGAGGGCCAGCCCTGTCCTGGGGGCATAAGGCACAGCATTGCCAGCTGGGCAAGGGAGGGGATTGCTCTGCTCAGAGCTGGGGCAGCCTCACCTCGAGAGTTGGGAGCAGTTTTGGGCAACATAATATATGTAAATGTTAAAGTTATTACAGTGTCTAAAAGAGGACCACAAGGATGGTAAACGGTGTGGAGAGGAAGCTTTATAAGGGTGGCTGAAGTCTCATTGCTGAAACTTCACTGCAGTCTGCAACTTCCTCTGGAGGGGAAGAGGAGGGCAGGCACTGATCAAGAGATCTGTGGTGATCAGTGGTAGAAACAGAGGGAATGGCCTGGAGCTGCATCAGAGGAAGTTTAGTTGGATATCAGGAATTTTCACCCAAAGGGTGGTTGGGCACTGGAACAGGCTCCCCAGAAAAGTGGTTGCAGCACCAGCCTGACAGAGTTCAGAAAGTGCTCTCAGGCACATGGTGTGACTCTTGGGGCTGTCCTGTGCAGGGATAAAGTTGGACTCTGTGATCCTGATGGGTTCCTTTCAACTCAGCATATTCTCTGATTCTATGAATAAATGACACTCATGACAAATACCTGAAATATCACCTTGTTTATCTGACTTGTTCATAAGAAGGAAACTGCAGCACACACCACATGCATAGCTTCCTACATTTTCATAAGGGGAACAGTTTCAAATGTACATACTATTTATTTTAAAAATTTTAAAAATCTGTATTTTAAAATCATCTCTCATGAGTTATCAGCTAGTATTAGTGCCAAAACCATGTAGATTCTGGAATTCCAAAGATCCTGGATCTTGATGGAACCAAACAATACATTCAGAATGGTACATTCATGTGAAAATGAGGCCACATTTAAGAATATTTACTTACACAGTCATTTAAGTTTAGGTAACTCATTAAAAAACAAACATCACTCTCCCTTCACCCTTCTGTTCCAGCACTTAAACAAAAAACACCCCAACAAACCGTTTTTTGATGTATATAAGTATCCTTAGAAACATGAAGCACTTGGTACCATCAAAGGAACTACCAGTAAGATTAAATTTGGGTTTCCAGGTCTGAAAAATGTTAATGAAATTAGAAGTTTTTCTGGTGGCATTTTGTAGTTTTGACATTTTGCAACTAATGACCAAACTCAAGTTTTGACTGATCTGCAGTCCTGCAAAGAAGACCATTTTTTCACTGACTTGAGCATATTCTCAATTCAAACCTCTGTCTGCTATATGTAACACAGCACAACAAAAAATGATTGCTTTTGGGCTTACTAATGGCTTTTCTGCACTTGGCTTCATCTTCTTGCCATAAATCAAGTTCCAAGTGACAGTAGCCTTTTGCAAAAAAAAAAAAAAAAAGACCTGGCAACTTCTCAGCCTCTCAATTTGCTTTCTTTGAAAGTCATTTTGCTGCAGGTATAATGAAGAGGGTTTCCCAGATAGCCTACTTCCCTATCTATACAGCCAAAACCCAAATAAATCTCTGTGTGAACATTATGATAGAGGTTGTCTATACAGATTTGTTTATCTTAGCAGCTAGGCTGATAATGCCATTTAAGACGATATATTTTATGAAAATAAATTACAGGCCTAGTGAAAACATGTCAGTGCAACAGGTGAAACAATATATGGGAACTAAGATGAGCTTTTGAGCTTGGTACTAAGCTAGGCACACTGAATTTCAAGTTATTTAAAAAAATGTACTTTTTAACTGCAATTCATAGCAGTGATCATAAAAAATGGATTTCTTTACAAGACTATTTACTGTAATGAGGAACAGTACTTAGTCAAGTTAGACAGGATACAAAAATATGGCTATCATGTTCCAATACAATTTTTTTGAAAGGCTGGGAATATGAATGAGCATAGAAAGAACAAGATGATTTTATGTTCCAAGTAAGAACTTGTGCTGGTTGAAAACTAAGTGATTTTTGAAGCTAAATTTTTTAACATTCTTCTTTAAATAATCTTTGTTCTAATTAATGTAAAAATATAACAATATAATGTAATGTAAGGTAATGTAATGTAATATAATATAACATAATATAAGTAAATATTATAGTTAAGAATAGACTAGCATATTTCATTTGGACATTATCTCCAATGATCCAACTGCCCAACCACTTCAGGGCTGACTGAAAGCTAAAGCAAGCATTAACAGCATTTTCCAAATGCCTCATCAACACCGACAGAGTTAAGGCACCTCTTGAGGAAGCCTGTTCCACTGTCTTGTTAAAGAAATATTTTCTGAGGTTCAAGTTCAGCCTGCATCTCACTTGATGCCCCTTAGAACTGTTCCAAAGCACCTTATCACTAGATACTAGAGATACATCAGCATCTCCCTCTTGCTTCCTCACCTTGGGAAGCTGCAGAGAGCAGTAAGATCTTAGCCTCCTTTTCTTTAAACTACACCAGCCCAAAGTGCTTAGCTGCTCCCTGGAGGCAATGGCTTGAAGTCCTTTCCTCAGCTTTGCTGCCCTGCTCTGAATGCATTCAAGGACCTTAATATCTTTTATAAACTGTGGGGCCCAGCACTTGACCCAGCACTCAGGGGGAGGCCACGCTAATGCTGAGCACAATCACACAGTCACACACGTGGGACAATCACCTCTTTGGACTGGCTGGTGATGCTGTGTCTGATGCACCCCAGGATGCAGTCTGCCCTCCTGGCTGGCAGGGTTGGCTCAACACAGAGCTTAATGTCAACCAACAGCCCCAGCTCCCCTTCTGAAAAGCTGCTATTCAGTCACTCCTCCCCAGATGTGATCCTGTACTCTAGGTGAAGAATTTGGCATTTGAACTTAAATTTTGTCTCATTAATCTTTGTCTAGTGTTTTAGTCAATCTAGAAAAGTCTGCAAGATCACTCTGAAAGAGTCAACAGCACCTCCCAGTTTTGTATCATCAGCAAACCTTCTGATACAAAATGGTGCATTCTCCTATATGCAGATAATGAATAAATGTTTTGAACAGGACTGACCCTAAAACTGATCCCTGAGGAACACCCCTGGTAAATGGCTCCCAGCCAGATACAGCTCCACTCATCACAATCCCTTCAGCTCTTACATTCAGCCAGTTCTTCACCCACACCTTCTCATCCCACAACTAGACAACTTTTTCCAGAAGGGTGCTGCGAGGTACAGCCTTACTAAAATCCAGAAAAGCTTCATCCACTACCTTCCCTTTATCTACCTGGAGGATATCAGAGATGGATATCCAATTAGGTAAACAGGGCCTTTCTGAATCATCTTGTGAACTAACGTTGATTGTTCTTTAAATGCCTTTCAGAAGCACAATCTTCTCCAGAATCTGAGGCTAGAACTATCATATTTGTAGTTTTCTGTGTATTCCGGCACACCCTTCATGTAAATTGAATAATACTGGCTAGTTTCCAGTCAGCAGGATCCTTCCCATACTCCCAAGACCTTTGGTAGAAGATGCACAGGGGTCATGCATGATAATAAAAATAATTCAGGTAATAACAGTAGTTTGTATATTCATTATTAATATATCCTGAAATATATAAATGTTACAAAAGACCAGTGTCACAAACTAAGATTCAGGTGCACTGAATGGCCTAATGAAACACCTGGCTCTAATCAGTGCTTTTTGACTGCATTTGACTGAAAAGCTTACTGAAGTGTTTCCACTTGAAGAATTACCTCATTATTCTGTTTAGCTGTTGTCATATTAAGCATGATATAACCACTGATGCTGTAGGTCACAAAATGCATTCAATATACAGAAAACTGCTAAAATGCTACTATTACTGTCTAACATCTCACCTCACAGTCCTTTTTGTAAGAGTAAATAATTTTAACAGAATAGTTTAAATCACTATGGACGTAAGACACAAATTTGCATGTTTTATTCATTTGTAGGTGAAGAAATTTCATTTTCTACTGACCTAGGAGCAAGATGCTACTTACTGCATCTTGCTGTGAAGTTAAATAGAACATTAGTAAGCCTGGTGCAGCACTTTACATCAGTTTAAAGCAAGCACTGAAAATACTTGAAGTTATATATATATCATACCAGGATTTTATATCCTGTCTAAGCCTTAGAGTATTTGTAAGTTTTTCCCTCCCAGTAGAGCCACTTAAATCACAGTTCTTTCAACCTCCTGCCACACTAATGCAACAAAGCCTCCTTTCCTTTGTGAAATCAGCTGAAAGTCACTGCTTCAGAACTATTGAATTTCGGGTCTATTGAATCTCATCTTCCTTTTAATGCCTGTATGTTTGCCAAAAATATTTTGAATACTTTAGTACATGTTCTTCATTTTAGTTTTTGCTTCCTATGTCAAATCCTTGAAAACTTAGGAATTACAGTAATAAATACTATTTTAATAAACACTGACCTACTGCCAGGCTAAGCAAGCTGAAGTATTACATAAGCTTTCTCTAATTTCTAAATTACTTTTCCAGATGTGAAAAAGCATTCTTACTGAGCTTTTTCTGTGTTTGAAGATTAGCACTTATTACATTAAAATGTATTTAATCTTACTGTCACCTCAGTACACTAATGTCAAACACATCCTACATTTCAGCAAACATTTCTGCCACCCTAACGGTACACTTGATAAGACATGAGTGTTCACAGAAATGGCTAGCCTGGAAAAATGAAGACAAGCCTACTACATGAATATATGTATTTTTCTAGTAATTGCCTTGGTTTTCCTATTCTGTATTAGACATCTCATATGAAGATTTGCTGTGATAACAATTAAATTGAAACTATCAAGCGGCTAATACCACTGGGTTCCTTACAGATATGAGACACTGCCAGGGGTTGAGCAACTAATCACCATATCATCTCCTTAAACAGAAAATCCCTAGAATTACATTACTTTTTAAAATCAATATAAAATAATGACATGAAGAAAAATCCGTAGGATTCTTTTGTCAATTTTACCTACATGTTGTGCAACTTTAATAATTACATTGCTAATTAATACCACAACAGTTTGTTAAGTGAGTGGACATACAGATATATAAAATGCATCCAAAATTGAGGCCACAGATTATACAAACAACAGGCAAGATGGCATTTGATTAATTGCATTGAATTTCTTTCATTATTCCATTGGCTTCACTTGAGACAGCGTGTTTAAGCCACTGAGCAATAAAAACCTGTACAGTCTCAACACCTGATACTGAGCCAACAGCACTCTGCACAAGGCCAAAGGCCTTAAATCCATGCATAATGACTAAACCCAGGAAAAGTGACTGTATTCTAAGAATTATTGGTGTATGAAAAAATATTTTGCACTTTTTAACTAATTAAAAAACCACAAATGGCCCACCATTTTCTAAGTAGATAAAAAGAACCACAAAGCAAATTTGAATGACAGCTTTATTTAAATTGAACTATATTACATCCAGGAATAAAATAGAAGAAATTAGATTTTACATGTATAAAAAATAGACACGTAGCACTACAAAATACCAAAATTATAGCACAGAAGTATACCCTTCTCCCTACTCTGCTTTCCTGTTCAGAACAGCTAACAGTTTTATACACAGCAATGCTCCACCATTTCTTGTAAAGATAATATTTACTGTCACATCTGTATGCTGCTTCTATCTGGGTCTTTAAAGAATGAGATCAAATTGGTTCCTTATTGTATATAGCAGGTCATGGCTCTAAGGATATTTCATGTTTTAGTTCTGATCTTACATAACCTAATACTGATTCTGCTGGGAGAAGAAATATTACTACTTCTCCCACTGCTTCTTTTTCCATTGTTCTTATTATCATTTGTTTCTGAGAGATTTCTGGTGATGTAAGGATGATCATCTGTGAAAAAGGATTGAATTATTATAGGTATCAATGAGTAGGAAAAAAAAAAGTATAAAACAAATATGTTTTAAATTTATTTGCTCAACATGGCTTAATTTGCATTTTACAAGCAGTCAGCTCACTGTGGCTATGAAAAATGTCTGTAACTCCATATGCAGTCATTAGATAGGAGAATGGGAATACCTAAATGGGGGTGATCCTAAAATTAGTCACTTAGCTGTTGTCTGAAAGTATTTAACAGGTGTACACTCTTAGCCAAAACTGTCAATGAAGAATTCTTTCAAGCTAAACAGAGCTGCTCTGCTTTTGTCCAGCTTTATTTCAGTTTCTCTTCTTAGATCACAACTGTGAGACATCTTTTTATGAACTATCATCCATAAGTTTATTTTCTTTCATAGATATACACAATAAGTACAAATACTATATAGTCTAGCCATATTACTGATCCG
This sequence comes from Argya squamiceps, assembly GCA_037834095.1. Classification (NCBI taxonomy): domain Eukaryota; kingdom Metazoa; phylum Chordata; class Aves; order Passeriformes; family Leiothrichidae; genus Argya; species Argya squamiceps. The sequence continues at coordinate 45,631,671 of JBBMKD010000115.1, read as the reverse complement.
AAGCCAATGTTTGTCTCTTAGGAACATCATACTGCTGTAAAAACATAGGGTATAACTGATTTTCTACTACTGACAATATTTCATAAAATAAAATTAATCCTATGCACAAGCATGTAAGACTGAACTGGATAAGTTTACTTTTATGTAAAACAGAAATTTGGCTGGCTGAAATTCAGTGATGTGAAATTCACTGAGAACTAGAAGTAAGTAAAATAAACCTATGAAAATACATGATAGGTTGTAACTGGCAGCAGGAAAACTTTCTCCATGTATGTTGATCAAATAAATACAACTGAGCAATCAATCACCTTAAAAGAATATGTAGGACAACAAAGAGCTGAATTAAATTTGACTGGTAAAAATAATGTAGGGAAAAAGTCAGGACAGCTTTCTCAAAAAAATCTGATATCTACGGATACCTTCTTACAACATCTTTAAAGATCTTACATCAGCCTATTCTCAATTTTCCTAAGTAGCTGATCTCTGAAAGTTTTGACAACAGGAACTTACAATGCTAATTAAATGTAGGACTGCTGTTTCACTAGTTTTCTAAACTGATCTCTCTACTTTTTGCAAGAAGCTTTCTGATATTGTCCTGGGATGACTTTATGATGCTTGTATCCCAGTTGTTTGTTCTGTTTATGCTGGATGTTAAGTTCTGCACTTTTATGACTGGTTCTGAGAGCGAAGGTGGGGAGAAGCAGCGTGCAGTTCGTTTTCAGAAACTGCACTTGCTCCCCTGCATCCTTCTCATGGACTGTGTTGTCTGCAGCACAGACAGCCAAAGAGAGCTCTTCTTTGCATTCAGTTAGGGTTTTTTGCTAGCTGAGGCAGAGAAGTTCCCCAGACTGTGGTTATTCTCTTTCTTGGAACTGATCAGCCTGTTCTGGACTGAAAACCCAGAAAAACACCAGAGCTCACACCTGTGACCCACCAGGGCCTGGGATGTGGCACCTTCCAGAGCAGGAGGGACTGATAACAGAGTGAGTGAGCCGAGCTACATCCCATGGAAAGGACTTTCTGAATTTGCCATCTCTTCAGAACAGTGAGCGGTTTTATTGTTTAATATTATTCATTTTTTATGCTTGTGAACACTTTGCTTGTTAAATAAACAGTTTTTTCTACTCTTCAAGGAAATCTTTTCCCGAACCGGTAGGGGGAGGGGCTGCTTGAATTTGCTTTCTAGAGGGACCGTTTTGGAAGTTCCCTCCCAAGTTTGCCCTAAATCAGGACTAGGTTTGAGTTCATGATTGTAGTAGTAGGTTATTTATAACATAATGGTGTGCAAGAGAAGAGAAGATTTGTAAAATTCAAACTATAGGGAAAAAAAAGGAACCAAAATGTTCCCTGATTGGAAAAAATGTATTTGATAAATTTTGCATATAGAAACATGAGTGGAAATATTTAAAAAAATATTAAACATAAGAAACACTAGTTGAGGCACTTGCCAGAAACTTCTTATAAGACTTACAGCAGTTATTCAATCGTTTTCATATATATTAAATTATTACAACATAGTTTTTTTAAGAACTACATGAAAGTCAAAAAAATAGATACTTGTTAAATCAGCACACTCAGGTGCATATACCTAAAAGCTGAATTCAATACCCTTATTGTTAGATAGACCTTGATAGACCCTTGTATGTTTACTTATTGTTACAAAATTTATTAGATGCAGTACTTTCTAAACATGTACATGCTTGCAATTAACGAAAGTTAAACATACAGTACCTTTGAACTCATCTGTGGAACATGAGACATGTATTCCACTACTCTTTTGCATGCTTTTCTGGCTCCTAGTTAAATGTCATCACCTCATCTTTATGAAGATCAATAAGTTATTAAGTATTTAAGACTGTACTGCATGGAAGGTTAATATTTATTTTCCAAAAATAATATTTGCATACCCAAAGAAAGTATTTCAAAATAGTTTGTAACATTACAGATAAATATTTCTAATTCTGTACTATTTCATAAGCCATTCCAAGAAATCTCCATGCCATTCTGTAGCTGTCTGTACGGGTTTTTTAAGCTGAAGTTGCATTGGCTACCTCTCCTTTTGTTTCACTATTTCACAAAATCCTATTGTGTGATTTTCAAGCAGCTGTGTTTCATTTCTTAATCCTCCCTGCACAGCCACCCAGGAGAGGCTTTACAGCATGAACTGTAAGGTAGCATTTTCTCAGCAGGAACAACAGTGTTCCTCTTCAAAAAAGGCTTAATAAAAATAGGACTGTAATGAACATGCTAGTTCTCATCACATAGCATCACATAGCATGACCACCGAAAGTTTACAAAGTTTTGGGAAATCATACTCCTTTGGCTCTTCTAAAGTCTTATCATGCAACGTATGATTGCGATAAATGTCTTTCCAGTGTATTTAGCTCATGATAAATGGTATTTTCTAATGGTATTTTCTTAGTTCCATTCTTTCTCTTCATTTCACTTGTAAAAGCCTGGCCTACTAGCAAACCACCTGGCTAATCACTGTGACTATACAGCAAAGAGTTTCAGATAAACACTGGTGTACATGGTTATACAGTTCCAGCTGGAACACAGCAAATTTCTCCTACTGTGCAGCTAATATCCAGAATATGTACAGTCCTTCCTCCCATTTGTCTAGAAATGAGAGATATCCCACTGCACATTTCCAACACTACAGCTGTGCCACTCCATTTTTCTAATTTCTATGTCCTCTATGATGGCTGTCCCAGATGACAGATTACTTCAAAATAATGTACTACCAGGTAAAGTGAAAATACAGAAATGAGATTCTATTATCATTGAATCCATTGCTAGCAGCAGAAACAAAAACTGTAATACCTTGGATTTATCATCTCTGATTTGGAATTGTTTTGGGGTCTTTTTTGTTTGGTTGGTTGCTTTTGTCTAGTTTTGGTGTCATCTTTTTGTTTTAATGCAGAAATGTTGTGCACTTCTGAGAGTGTCATAAAAATCTCTCACAATTACCTTAATAGCTGTGTATATCAATGGGCAGGGAAACACTGTACAGTAAATATTTATTTTTTTAAAAAAATATCATTTTATGCAGCCGTGAATGCCTGACATTGAATCAATCAGTTTCTAATAATATAAAAAGGAATAACCACCCTAGGCACTTCCCACAGAAATTTTACTTCTTTCGGGCTTACATACTGTGTGTGGTACACTGATGCTGCATTTTTGCAATGTAGAGTTTCAACATAATCAACAAGAATAAGAGAAAATTATGGGTCAAGACAAACAAACTGCCTTCTGGATGAATGTCCTGTTGTAGTCTCTCTCTTTCCAGACAACAAGGGAAAACGAGCAAACAGGAGCAACATTAGAATGTATGTATTATGCTCGACATCCTTACTTAAAACCTGCACACTTCTGTGCTTTATTCATATACCTTAGTAGCAGTTGAAACTAAGGCTTCTTGATGCCCTCACTGTCGTGACAAAACTTTATAAAGGAATAAAAATAATTAAAAAAAAAAAAGGTAAGTGGGATTCCTGATGATTAACTGAATATAATTGCTGCTGGTTTCTTTACCATAAGGAAGCACCTATTTCCTCCTTCTGAACAATTGATAGACTTGTATATGACACTAGAACCCTTGTTCTGCAACTAGGGAAAACACCCACCATTTGCAAGACCTAAAAACAAATTTAGGTGTCTTTAACATGAAATGACAGGATGGTAAAAGGAAAGCTATTTCATCTCTAATGTCTGGGGAGTATAGGAATATCCTACACTTTAATGATTTTTATTGCTTATACAGAACAGGTAGGGTTGAAAGGGAATGCAGTGGAATCATCTGGTCCAACCTCCCTGCTCAAGCAGGGTCATCCCTGAGCATCTTGCACAGGATTGCATCCAGACAGTTCTTGAATAACCCTCGTGAGGAGATTCCACAAACTCTCTGGGCAACCTACTGCAGTACACAGTTACTAAAGCAGTTCTTTATATTCAGATGGAACTCGTGCATCAGTTTTCCTTCCTGTTGCCTCTTGTCCTTTTGCTTGGCGCCACTGAGAAGAGCCTGGTCCATCCTCTTTGCCCTTCTCTTTCAGTTACTTACAGACATTGATCCCCTCTCAGTCATCTCTTCTCCAGGCTAAACATGACCATTTCCCTAAGCCTCTCCTCATGAAAGAGATGCTCAAGTCCCCCCATCACCTTTGTAGACCTTTGCTGGACTTGCTCCAGCAGCTCCTTGTCTCTCGTGTTCTGAAGAGACCAGAACTGGACATAGAACTCCAGATGTGGCCTTACTATGGCTGAGTAGAGGGGAAGGATCATCTGCCTCAACCTGCTGGCAATGCTCTTGGCTAATGAACTCTAGGACACCATTGACATTCTTGGCTAGAAAGGCGCGTGTATTAAGCACTGATAAATAAAAGAATCAAGGCACTGTTCCATTCCTTCAGTTCTCAGCACAAACTTTCAAAACAAAGAGTTCCAAAATAAATGGCATGGACTCCTCTTGTCTGCCTGTCTCTGACATGGAAATTCCAGACTTCTCTTTTCAAGCCTTGTTTCCCTTCAAATTCAATGTTTTCATATGGGTGAATCTGTCCTGGAAAGCAGCCAACTTCTTTATATACAGAAAATCAAAAGCAGTTTTCAATTATCTTAGGCACTCATTCTTGGTCCAGACTCTCACAATATTCTGCCTAACAAGTGCAAGTTTAGCCTGGAACGCTTCCTGATTTACTCTAGTAACAGAGAAAAGGATTCAATGTTTTGTCTTTGGTAAGGTCTTGAAATGTTATCATCTGTAGATGCCTTTTCTGCCCTTCTTCCTTCTCACACTATAAACTTCTAACACCTAGAAGCTAAAAATTTATTTATATTCATAGCTCTTTGAGACCCAAATACTAAGAATTGGCCATAGTATAGGAACATAACACAACATGGTAGCATCTGTAATGCATGGAACTAGTTCCTCTACATGGCCACAGACAGAAAAACTGAAAAATTTAGCTGTAAAGACACAGACATATCAGCAAAATTGTTGCTGTTCTGTGCTGTGGAAATTATTTGTAGCACTCAAACTGGGATTTGTGAAACCAACAATCAAACGAAATGAATGTAGGTAGACACTTCTGCTCCTGGAGTTACCCTGATTTCACTGACATTCCGTATTAGGGTTGCAATACTTGTGGGTCGAATTGTGAGTAAAATCTGACTTCCACCTTTGTGTGACACAAAAGTGGCACAAATGCCAAGCTATGTTTGTGATAGAACCATTGCAGAATGATTAGAAGAACATATAAAAGTTATACAGGCATCTTCTCCAATACAGAGTCACATACATACTACAGGGATGAGTAAAGCATAAGCAACTACAGATCCAGCTCACTCTGCTCTGTTTTGTATTTCATTAAATCTAGCTGATTCCTGTTAATATCTATAATATTTATTCCTACATTATAGGAATATAAAATTTATTAAACATACACCTACATTATAAAATATATTCCTACATATATTTTATAATATATTCATAACATCTATTCCTACAGCAGCTATGTGAAGCAGAGGTACTCTTCCCCAAAAAGGCATCATCAATGGAGTGTTTTTCCACAATGCTACTGCTGCAGACTGTACAAATATTTGTGTAAATTTGCAACGCAGAGGCTTTGCAATAATAGAATTATCTTCCAGGCTAATGCCCTTAGCACTGAATAATGCTGTATCTTGGGAAGTAACACAGCAAACCATTTTACTTTTAGCAATTCAAAATTTTAACCCCACCAAAACTTCCTAATAATGTCCTGTTTCTCTGCAGGCTCCTTGCTTTCTCTGACGTTACCCCTTTATCTAAATCCGCAGTCACAGTATGTTCATGAGTTCTTGTACATTCCCAGTTTCAGATTAAATCCATAAATCTACTCCTGGGGCAAATGTATTTTGGAAGTTGCAAAAGTCATACGTATTATGGTTGGATACAATGTTCAATCTTTATATTTCAGTGGTTTTAATGAAAAAAATTTAAAATTGAAATTTATTTTAATTTTAACTTCATAACCAGTAGTATTTTTTATTAGTTATTTGCATATGCATATCATTACGTATTGCTTTTAAAATAGGATGCAATACTAGTGTTGTCTGAAGTAGGCACTGAGCCACAATTACTGCTCCTACTATCAAGCAAAAAATAGGCAGTAAAGCTACATATGCCTTACAAAAGATCGATTAATAATTAATGGGACTATTAAAGATACGGACCACATTGTACAGTCAGTGAGTTTTGACACTCAGACACCCCCTCTATCTTTTGCAACTGCTGTAGTTCTTGGTTGAGAGATATGAGGGCTGTTGTTTCTCTGCAAAAGCCAAAATGAGAACCTTGGTTTAGAGCACTCTCTTTCAAGATACATGCATGCACATTTCATGACCAGTGGCCTTGTAAATACATCTTAAGAAACTGTGAAAGCAAAGAATACTATTTCAACATGAATTTTCACACTGTTTTTTGCTTTTCCTTGCTCCTCTTCCCAATCTCCCTTTAATTTGCAGAACTTTTAATGGAATATAAAAATGTCATTTTATGTTTTCACATTTTATGTTTTCCACATTTTCAACAATGTGGAAGCTGTACATGAAAAGTGCTCCTATCAGTTGATAAAGGCAAAACCTTATCTTAGGGAGCAAAGAACAGGTGCTGTTAAAACATCTGTCTATCAATCTTCCTGTTTTCACTGGCTAGACTGGGAAGAATTTTTAAAAAATAATATCATGAACAATCATGGGATTAGAGGTAAGATTTTTAAATACAGGAAAGGTTTAGTTACATCGGACTTCCTCTAAGGAAAAGATATGTATGTCTTTAGGGTTATTATTTGATATATATGCACATAGTGCTGCTAGTTGTCTCCAATGTTAATGTCAGGATTGTCTACACTGATTAAAATAGCTAATAAAATTATAGGGGTTTTTTTTTGTCTATAGTAAAAATCCAACTTCAGAGAATAACAGGAAAAAAGAAACTTCTTGTCACCCTGTATTGCTTGGGCTAGAGGATCACGAAAAAAACATATTGCAGTTACACAGTCCACAAATTTTCCTCTAAATTCTGTAAAGCTGTTTAATCATCTGCAATTCCTATAAACAGGCACCTAGTAATTCTGCAAACCTTGTAATGCCATGTAATATCAAAATACAAGACAGTAATCTTCAGTCATAAAGCCAGCCCTGCAAACTGAAGAGTATGATATTTCATGAAGTGTCACCAAATCCAGTGTCTATTCATTTCCAGGTGACAAAACAGAATGTTCAGGCCATTTGACTACTAGTATTTTCTCCCCTGAGTATTATCTAGACAGTAGGCTTGGCAGTACATTAATATCCTCACCCCTGACAGAGTTGAAAAAAAATTTTCCTTTACTGTTTTGAAAAACTTCTTATTGAAGTAATAAAGTTCAGGTGACATATATTTGAAGTGGAAGAAGCTTTTTCACCTTTTTTATGATTGTCTCTTGCAGGGAAAATTTGGCAGGAGCTTAACCTCATCTAAAAACTGTTCATGCAACTTTTCAAGGTCACTGTTAATTGAACAAATTTCTGTGTAAATGCTGATTGAACAAAGCTAAGGCACCCAGGGCAGCACTAAAATGTGAATCAGATGCATTCATAAAGTGGTTGTCTTGAGCAGTAATTGATATAATAACCTGTTGTGTGTGGCACTCCTGTCTCACTTACTCTTCTTTTCTTCACTCTCAACTGTCATACACTACATACTCACATTACCATTTTATGGTCAAAAGGCACAAACAGAACAGTCCACTATTTTGTAAAAGAATTTCTAATGAACAGCATCGGGACTATAGCAAGGTCCATTTGTAGAGAACTAAATTTAACTTTGCCAGAGAGAATCCTCTATATTACAGCAATGTAGTACTTTGAGCTCCAAGAAGTGAGTTAGTTATGTTTAGAAAGAACTTACCACGTAGAACAGTGAGTCTCGTGGACACACTTATTTCGCCAACGCTGTTGGAAGCCACACATTCATAAATAGCTTCATCTCGTGGTGTGCGCAGTGGCTGTATTCTGAGAACTGATCCAGATCCATCATCAAACTCTATTACCTATAAAAGGAAACAAAAGCTGTCACAGATGTTGTTACAAATATCTATCCCTCAGCTAATCTGTTCATGAACAGTGGCCTGCTGGTATTCAAGTCACCAAAGACAGGTTTGTTTTTCAAATTTATGTACCAGGACAAATTCCAGTCATACGAAAAAATGTTTAAGTGGCAATACTTGGAATATATATTGCTGTTCCGTGAGTTTTCAGTGGCCACTTTAATATAGCTTTAAGACCTACAGGACAAAAAACAAATGAACAAACCAAAAAAAAACCTAACTCAGCAAACAAGGGCTGTAAGAAAAAAATCTGTGGCTTAATGCTCTCTTACTCTGAAATTCACCACCAATATCTATCAATTCTCTCAGCAAATTCTCTCTACCTTCACTTCTCTCTACCTTCTACAATTCTCTCTACCTTCAAATGAAAGTTATATTCATTTTAACTTTTGTCAGCTATAGTCCCTCTCTACTCACAGAGTGCAGGTCACACACCCATTTGGCTCCAAACTTAAAAAACTGTCTGTAATTTCTGAACCAAACAGGATGACTCAGTTTAGCTTTGTATTTAATCCACAAAATAAGTACATTTACCCAACAAAGTGATCATTTAGGAGACTAAAGAATAAGGATTAATTTCTAAGATTTAGTTCTAAAATTGCAATAGTCACACAAGAAGTAATACATTTATATAAGAAAATTCACTGAACAGGTATTATTTTCTTCTTGATCTGCAGTCAGTATCACATCAAATATCGGTGAGTACAGCAATGCTTTGTAGGTCCTGGAAAAACCTTCTTAAAAATTAAGCAATAGCAATAATCTGTGTAATCCACTTTTTAAAAAAGAAATTTAAAAAAATCACTGAGAGGTCTCAGTACTACAGTCAGGTAAACAGCACTTCTAAACCAAGGGCAGTCACAATTTTTTTTCTCTAAAAAACAATTAATATCTGTCTACATATACATGCACAAAGTGATTTACATATATGCTTATCTGTACATCTGTTTGTGTCTTTCTATCTCATTTTCACACAAGCAACCTAAGAGATCTCTGTATATGAGTACAGTAAGAGAGTTATGAAGTCTGGGGTTAGAAATGATGGTAAATATGCCCTGCATCTCACTATTTTCATCGTAGTAATTGCTTGGTTTCTGCTTTGTGCTGGGAGAGGTGAAAGTAAGATAAAAACCCTGGATTTTTTGATACTGCATTTGATTGATAGCCCACAGGATGTATGACTTTTTCTTGTTCTTTTAGTAAAGCCATTGCCTTAAACAAATCTAGACAAGGTAAAATAGCAGCCTGATGTTAGCACAATTAAAGGAATAACCAGAATTCTTGATAAATTGACATTTATGAGGGAGAGGAAAATTTCAGCGTCTAACAATTTATAGATAAAAAAATGCGAGCACAGAATCTGAATACTCACAGATGTACTTAAAAAAGAGTAATTGCTATTGTTTAAACCTGAATGCTGAATAAACATATCGGGACAGACACTGAAAACAGCAGACTGGATTGGGCAAATACTGCAGAGATTAATTTTCAAGTCTGGTGTCTCAAAAATATGTATCATAAAAGGGATTTATTTTTCATGTGATGAGTTCTCCCCTTTCCTGCACATCACAGCTACTTAATTCCTAACTCTTCCCCATCTACTGAATGAGATTTTATTTCTTTTACGACAGAGATTTTTTAGTAAGAGCAGTTTTGCACACAGGGTAGAATGATGTAATTTTTAAATTTTATTTTTCCCTTTTCTGTTCCTTTTAAAGTTCCTCTAAGAAGGACTTCTCAGCAACTTAAATCATATTTTTGTAATTCCTATTATTTGAATTAATTTGAATGAAGAGGAGAAAAAAAGGATCCTCATTCACAGTCTATATCTGCAATATAAATAAAAGCTGAAAGATTAATAGGGAAGACCCTCAAGGTCTTATTGTATGTTTTAATTTCAGAAGCAATGCCTAGCTTTCACTGCTATTCTCAGTAAGTTGGGAAAATTAGCTGTTGAGCAAGAATTTTTGATGACAATGGTCTTCAAATATATAAACAGTCCAGAGAGGAAATAACCAAATGCTACATACATCAAATTCCACAAAAGAGTTCTGTTTTCATGTGGGGGACAAATAATCATGAAAAGTTTCATGAAACCCTGTAGGAGACTGTCTGAGTTTATTAAATTGTAAAAAGTAACCCCCAGCATCCCTGGGAAAGCATGTGGATAAGATGGATCCCTAGAGTAATTTCCAACTGTATTCACTATATGAAGACAGGTGTCCAGGTAAAACATTTTGATGTCTTTCATCATTAAGTAACTCAGAGAAATATCCAAAATATTAATGTGAAAGAAGAGGAAAAGAAGCCACACTAAATGTTCTTCAATGAAGAATCTTCAATAAAGAAACAAAATTAAGTAAGATTCAATAAATACTGACTCTCATTTCTACTGTTGTTCTTTCCTGATTTAGAGATTCAATGGCATGAATTATGGCCTGCCTTAGAACAGGAAGAAAAGCTGCTTAAAATAATGATTTAGTATGCATACTTTGTAACTGCTCTGCTCAGTGGACATGATAAAAATTATAAAACACTTGGCAAGTGTCATCTATTTCTTTGAAATACACTCCATCTTACTTGGCTAAACTGTTTGTTCAACAGCTCACCAAAGGCATTTTTAAAACATTTTAAGGTGTTTTTTATAGTTACATTCAAATATTTTTATGGAAATAAAACGACTTTATTTTTGTTTATTCTCCCTAAAAACAGGTTCACAGGTACCTAGAAAACAGTATATTAAAAAAATAAACCATGACATATTGCAGAATAACACACAGTAAACATAGACATGCACAATCTTTCTCTCTTTGAGTGAAAGGTCTGTGAACAGAAGAGGAGAATTTATGATAAAACTTCCATGTTAATCCCTCTAGCCAATTACATCTCTGCATATGCTCTGCAAAGTGCAAACAGTTTTTGGCACTATGAGGTAACATTTAAATTAATGATTTTGCTTTTTGTGTTGTAGTAAATACACAAGCCAGAAATTATAATGGTTAATGAGCGAATTCCAATGTCTTTAGATATTTATTGAAGCAAAAATCAAGAAAATAAATTTGGTTTATAGAAGAAATGCAGTTTTTCTAAAAAAATCAACCTGAAAGCCAGGACAAGCAAACTTCACCAATGCTAGTACAAATTAATACAGAGGACTTTAATAATCAGTCAGTTGGTAATAACTATATGTTAGATCACTTGCTCATGAAATGCATGTCACAACTGTTCAATATTAATCTCTTCAATATTAACTGTTAAGCAAACAGAAGTCTCTTATCTAACACTGAAAACATTTAAGAGACAATTATACCATTTTAGTGCCAGTTTTGGTATCTCTTCTAAAAGCTTTCCCCATTTTCTGAGTTTTTCCTCATTTTAAAGGTCAATCTGTATTTGACACTAATTAGTCTTGCCACTACAAGAGGGAATAATACTTGTTTTCTTATTTCCCCCAAATAACCAGAATCCTTTGAACAGATTATTTTCAATTTCATTTAACTGAAGGCTGTGGAGAGAAACATCTTTCTTCAAGCCTTTTCCTAATTTATTAAGGAAATAATCACAAGCAAGCAAGTAAGTTTTACTTTTCCTCCTCAGCAGAAGGAACTACTGTGCCCCTTTCATCTCTTTCCTCAACAGGGGTAAGGAATTGTGGCAGCAGAAGCAGCCAAAGACTAGATCTGCTCAATGCACCTTGTCACAAAAGGAGGTGATTTGTTCTTCGGAGACAGCAATCACTGTTCAACTAATGTCCCCACCAGCTCCTTCATGAGACAGAAAACTGAACAGAGGCACCACAGAGCTCCCCAGTTCAACCGTGCTAGCTTAGAAAAACAGCAGGAGCAGTTTTCTCTTTAATGGTTCTATTCATAACCAGTTTTCAAAATTAAAAACTTCATGACACTATTCCCACCAAATTATCCCTAATAGTCAATTCTATTTTGCTAAATCACTGTTAATGAAGCACACATAGTGTGATTAAAAACAAGGTTGGAATAAAATGTTTTTCAGAGGAACAGAACAATGGACCTAATACCTCAAATCTCTGATTGCTGACTTTCTTTCCTTTTTTGTTCCAGACAATTTTAGGTCTTGGATCTCCTGTGGCTTGACAGATGAATGAGGCGACTCCTCCTGAAACCCCTGTCTGGTCAACGGGAGTTCTTGTAAACTTTGGTGGTGCTGAAACAAACAAACAAACAAACAAACCCAAATTAATCCAAGCACTAAACATAACTTTTTAGAAAGTCACATCAAGATTTCAAAATTTAAAAATGAGGAAATGCTTTGTTTCTCCAGTGATATCATTCACCTGTAAGAGAAAGCATTATTAAAAAAACCCTAAAAGGTCAGGAAAGTACTTATAGATTTTACTAGTTAAATTTATATTAAAACCAAAGTCTGATGGCATTGGAATAGCAAGATCACACATTATATTTTATCACCATTATAAATAAAAAATCCAATTTGACTTCTGTTGCAAAATGAGCTCATCAATCAACTGGAATAATTTCATGATTCACTACTTGATGCTATGATCACAGGGTGCCATGAAAACAGGATGCTCACCTTTGAGACATTAAACCAGTGACATTTAGGAGAAAGCATTTTTAATTTTGCAGGGTGTAGGCAAATTACTATGTATTAAGAGTCCAGGCAAAAAGGACTATAACAGAGGAGAGATACATGCTTGAGCACAGTTTTATGTATAGCTCCTGTTCACTCCCCAATTCTACTGTCAGAAAGAGAACTAAAAAGAGATCCAAATACCGCAACAACAAGAGAGGGAGAAAAGGAGACACAGTTTTGAAAGTATGGAATGGCATTTTAATTAATTATTCATTTTCCCTTTATTTGTGTTACAACAAATTGAAATTATTAGTTTATTTGTGGTGAGACAAAATTTTCAAATTTAGAGCAACACTATACATGACTTCTAAATATAAAATATCAAAATCTGTAAGATTACACCTAAACAGAGAACAATAACGTTGAAAGAATTCCTGCAAATAATTACATCATTATCTTCCCTAGAAAAAGAATTTCTAAATATACAATACACCTTCAGATAATGATTTAAATGATACGATGTGAGAACTTAGGGACAATAAGTGGTAAAATATCCCAGGTCTTTGCTATGAAGCCATCCTCCACAGTAGTTGCTTTATACCATCTGTTGCAATTCATTTTTGTTCCTATCTTCATGTATCAGCAGCATGTATCCTTTATGTTTCCTACCTCTTCCCTTTTTTTCTCACTTTCCTGTCTTAGTTCTGACAGGTATGTACCTGTACTGTACTAGTTTTCATTTCCACATTGCTGTTCTTTAGTTCTGATGTCTAACCCCTTATTCTGCAAACTGTTCTTTTCATAGGCACCATTTCCTGTCAGCATGTTTATTTGAATGTCAGAAACCCAGCAGACTACTGTCATGCATGTATGCAACACTGGAAAAAAATCCTGAAATAGTCTAAAATGCTAAGATGCCATTTTACAAAATGAAATTAGGGGAACTTTTTACCCTACTCCTAATGTAAAAAAAGGCATTTTAGAAAAAAAATATAATGCTCCTGAAAATCTGCATACTCTTTATTTAATAGAAATATCAAGAAAATATGTTTGTTTTTAACATTTCAGAATGCTCATGGGTCCTAGAAGTATCCACACTGCTAATTTTCCTGGTGAAAATGTACCTAAACCCAACCGCACGAGTACATCTCAGCAAAACAGTGTACCACTACTGCCATGGGGAAATCATGAAGTAAGTTCTCTGACGTCAAAAATTGCCAAAACCATAGCAAATAGAACACACTTTAAGTGAAAAAAAATAGAAACCCTTTCCAAAGCCATAGGCTTTATGTCCGGACCACAAAAAGACAAAAATACATTCTGATGAAGAGCATCTTGAACCCTTTCTCTCTGTATGTTTTAACTCAGCACTGTGGTACCTAAAGAGACTTGACTGAATCTGATATACTGACATTCTGCGGCACAAGCTGTGATCATGGGCCACCAAGTGAAAAATGACACGCTGCCATTCTCTTTTATTTTTTTTTTTTTTTGACATTTTGTGAAGTCACTATTAGAACTCAAGCCTTCAAGAAAGAGAAACACTTTGTGAAGAAGTCCCAGAGCACACAGTAACCATGTATAGTAGCTCATAGGCAGCAGATAGCATTCATAGCAATAAATTAAATTAAAAATCTTTTACCAAACTTAAATGTGGAAAGGGGTACAGCCAGTTTTCCAGCGATTTCTTCATGTAGAACTGTCCAAAATCTGGTAAAGGAATATAGGACTACAGCTGCCAAGACTCCTTACAAGAATTACAAGCTCCTTACAAGCTCCTGCAGATGATCTTTTATCTACATTGTGGAGTTGCAGAAATAGGGCTTAATACTTAACATGGCTCCAGCTACCTGAACAACAGTATTTTTTCCCATCCTATGTGAATTTTTGCTAGACCAACAATTAGTAAAAAAGCTGTTGTTTGTTAACCACGCAGCATTAGAGACATAGTATTAGACAGAGAAAACAAGGGCAGTTGTACATAACAATGCAATTTTCAACTTGTGAAAATTTTTCAAGGAAAACACGGTTTTAAGGTTGTGTATAAAATCCACTTTTTTGTGTGACGTGACTAACATTGTCTACACCAATAAAAAGTTTCACATTCCAGTATAGAAGGGAACCGGGGTGATCTTTGTCTTTCACTTAGACCATAACCCAGCTGAAAAAAATAAGGTATGTATCTGGTCAAAGCTTTTTTACGTAAGTAATTCCTATAAAAAACATTGTTGTAACTCTCCTCCAATATGTAATATTGGAAGTAAGCCAGTTATCTTTCAGGTATCATATGATATCAAAGATAAACTATTATTCAAACATAAATAAATTTATAAAATTATCTGCCATGGAGACAGTTAAGTATTATGCAATCCCTCTTTTTATTACCCAATCAACACGTTGATCTTGTTACATATAAAGCAACCACCATTGTGCAAAGGTATGTGAAACCATAACCTAGCAGAAGCACAAATGAAAAATAGTATTTGTTGCCTTTATCGTTATAAAGGTTGTTAATTAAGGTTTGACACAAATTATCTCCCCAATTGATATTGTCAGTTTCTTGACATTGATTGTGACCTAAGCTGCTAGGCACTCTGATAGCAAACACAACTAAACTGCACACACAGTTGTGCTTATTAACATGAGGCCAATTTTGATTGAGAACTGACAACTATTTTCGATCTCCCTTAACAACAGCAGTGCATAGTTCAAGAAAAACTCTCCACATCACAGTTCATTAAGCACAGCAACAATCTATATGGGAACCTTCCACTTCAATTAAATCTGCCAAAAAAAAGAGATGTAATATGTTACCAGAGTCTTTCAGCACTTTTGGAACTCTCCTTGGTAACATCAATAAATGCAGTAAAAATAACATAAGTGTAATTAAAATAAGTGAAATTCACTTTAAATCAGCATCTCATATTTCTGTACCTAAAATCTCTTGAGGGCATCATAAAAATTGCTGCAGTATTATCTTTTAAATCCAAGAACACTCAAGTTTTGCTTGCTTATATACCAGTGCCTACTCAGATATTCATAGTAATAGTGAATTTTTATACCTTGCCAAGCCATTAAAAAAAAAAAAATCACAGTGGGAGAAATCTGTAACTTGGACTTCTGAAGAGTACCACAAGCTTTGTCATTCATGACATGAGGGCTCCCAGCATCTGCTACTCAGTGTGCACCTCTTGCTGGGACTCTTGAAAAGCTGAAGTGACAACTATTAAACTACCGCAAATCACACTCTTAATATACATCAGAAAATTGAATTTATTGCTAGTTCACCTTAAATACACTGAGCTCGCATTTATTTGCTTTTAAAAAAGTTTAACCTCATTGAAATTAGGCTGCTGCTTCAATAAACAGTCACACTGTCCCCATAGGTGTTGCAGTGCATGTTTTAGGTTTTTGAATTTGTATTTGTATTTTGTTATTTGTTTGTAATGGTATGTTCCTTTTACCGCCCCCATTCCTACCCCTACACCTAGTTTCCTCCTGATGTAACCCCACCCCCTTCCCTTTCCCCCCTTGGCCCAGAGTATTTCCTGCCTGGGGGCGAGCTGGGAAAAAGGGAACACAGAGCCAAGCACAGGTTCTGGCTTGTTCTGGCTCTCTCTGCACATGGACCCACAGAAATAAACACCTTTTCCTCCCCAAGCCAGAGCCCGCTCCGCTTCATTTCCAAGCCTATCCACGCTTCCAATGAGCAGATTTGGAGGAACTCACATAGAAGGTTATAAATTGGTCTGGGGAACTGCTAGCTGGCAAAAGCACCCCCAAGGACACGCCAATTTACTCAGGGGGCACAGGCACTTCTGAAATAGAGATGGTTTACCACTATCCAGGTAGAAGTGAAGTTTTTTTGCATATTATGGCGCCATAAAATATATTTTTAACGTGACACTAAAATAACTCATTTTGATTGGAACATTTGAATATTCTGGCACAAGCATAAGATATTTCTTTCTTCGCTTCTGCGCCTCCATATTGTCTTTCTAAAGTTTAAGCAGAATTCTGAAATAGTGAATGGAATTAATTAATTCACATTTCATCACGTTTTAGAATTATCTGTTTTAAAGTTGCTGTTCTGTGCTGTGCTTTAAGGAAATGTTATACGTTTTGTGTGCACTCAAAATGTCTGTCAAAATACTTCTGAAATTACTACTTCAGCCTCCTTCTTTCTACAGCTACTGCAAACTATTCTTGAGTTGAGACATTTTTATGGACATACTCCTCTAATAAAAAGGTGAATACGAGGATAAGACTTCACCTTCTTTAAAGTGAGAGCAAACAGTGAGTCTGCAGTCCAACTACAGCTAGCTCAGCATATGAACTTACCATAGACAAGATATATAAAGGATGCTATATACCCTGATACACTTGTTTCTAGATTCTCTGTTTGGGGTGTATGAAAGTTCCTAGTATAAAATAATTCAATTTAGGACTACACTTCATAATATGCCTGAAATATGAAAAAGTTTACTAGCTCAGAATAAAAACTGCCAAAAATCATATCATATTGTATCCTTTGTTAGCATATACAGCAAGGTTGAATAAAGACATAAGAAAAAATTAAAAATGCAAAGACACTTCTTTGAAGTGCCTCATTTGCTTATAAATTCACACGTATTTGAGGAGACTCCTTTAAAAATTACAGAAACTTTTTCAGTTATAAAGACTCATTTTGTACCAAAAAGAGTTGGAAGATGACAACCACAACTTTCCCATGAAATGTTTTCAGCTCAGGCTCACAAACGTAGGTGGAGAGCAGAGAAAACACTGTGGTCTGCCACATATACAATCATAAGAATAATTTTCACTTAGCATAGTTTTACTGATCTAGCTGCAAAAAGTTTCAGGGATTATGCAAATGGACTCACTCCAAGTGAAAAATTCTGTACTGATTCTTCTCATGTCAAATTACACTCTCAGAAATTTCTGACACGGTAAAAAAAAAAAAGAAAAATTAAAAAACAACCACAAAAAAACCCCCAACCAAGCAAAAAAAACCCCACAAACCAAACCAAACCAAACCAACACCCTTATTTATGCCATTTCCCATTTTGCAACATTCACTGTATTCCACAGACTGATGAGAAAATGCTATATATTCTAAATAAAAAGGCCATAGGCTGGTTCATATTTAGCAGTAGTGAAGGTGTGAAGACTCCTGTCCAGGTAAAAATAAACAAATAGGCAAATGTTGCATGTAATTGCAGTCTGATAGTGTATTGATGCATTACAAATCACATGATTCGTTATTATTTTGCAATTCCTCCAGTAGTTAATATATTAAAAAACTGTTTTATATATACATAATACTTAATAGAAAATTACTTAATAGAAATTTCAAAACACCCCTATATACAGCATTAGCTGCTAATTTGTAATTTGTGATATCAGTTAGACTGATCATTTTTACAATTGTTTCACCTTAATTCTAACCTGCACTTACAGAGGACTGCACACTGGCTATGTGAGAAAAGCTAATTAGTTTTTATTTCTGTAAGGACTAGAAATAATTTGTATTCATGAAATCTGCATTAAGAAACTCCTAAGTTAACAAGTAGTATGTTGCTAAAAGCTCGTCTGTCAGTCACAAGCTGTGAATTTTTTCTGTTTCTCACTGTGAACCTCTTAAAACTGCATCTGCCTTAACATCCTTCAGCAAGAAGAATAGCAACAACACAATCTTCAGATGTCATCATACTCTGAGCAGCTGAATATTTTTGTTATCCTGTGAATGAAAATTATCAGTTTTGTATCTTTCAACTATTAAACTCATTTCAGCCATGCCAATGAAGTCCAGCTGAAAATCTCGATCCATTTGGTTCACAGAAAATATTTTTAGGTACAAACCTGCATTCCCCAAAGGTCTGGGTAAAGGAAATCAAGCTATTTTACTTTACAGGCATCACAGCATTCTCCTAAAAACTCAGCCCCCTACAATACTCATAAAATCTTGATAATATAATTGAAACACTCATCTCCCCACCTTCTTTCTGCTACATGTATTCCTCTAAAAGCAAAATCACTCAGAACAAAGGACTGGTTTTTGAGAGAGGTTTCTGGTTGGTTCTTCGGGGCCATTTTTCCAATTTAGCAGTCATCTCCATTTCCCAACCTTCAATCTGTCAGAGCATACCCACCCTACAAGATTTAGCAAGCAGCTTAAAAAAATTAAAATGTCACTTGCTGATGTCTCAAGAAAAATATGTAAAGTCAACTCTATCTTTTGTATTTTCAAATTTCCTGCAATGCAGTATCAGTGTAGTAAGCTGACCATTAGGTTCATTCTTCCCCGAAAAACAAACTCAAATTACAGACTTACAAGTAAGGCCTCACAAGTAGAACAGGTAGGTTACATTTTCCAGAAGGTCTAATGTTAAAATAGCAGGTACTTAATGTGTACCTCCAAGCTCTGGAAACCTTGTTACCAGTTCATTTCATTGTGGATTATGTATGCTTTTTTAGATACAGACATTATCTGAGCCCTAGGGACATGGGAGGTATATGAATTAACACAGACAGCAGCAGACGTTTATTTGCCAACTAATATCATTCACACACACATATGTTCATTTTTAGCTCATAATAACTGAGAAAAAGAAAAAGGCTTTCACAAATACAAAGAACCTATGTGAAAAACCTGGGAAAAAAGCCTTCTACTCATAGTACAGACAAATACATTTATTTTTGAAGTAGAAAGAAGCTGAAGAAGTATTTATTGCTGTTCTTTTTCTATTAAAAGCGTTGCAGGCAACCCAGTAACAATTTAAGCTAGTTTCATAAATTATTGGGACATTTAGTGTAAAACTCGGACCAACCATTAACTACTGCCCTATCAGAGCAATATTGTGCTAAGCATAACAGGAAGCCAGGTCTTACAAGCTATCACAGTCAGTCCCACAGATGATCAGACTAAAGGAGAAACCTCCCAAAGCCAGGCCTGCTCCCACACGCATGCCCTTCTGCCTTCATTCTTCAAGTTGGGTGCACAGCCTTAGCTATCAGTACTACGTATGCATTAGCTTAAATACAAAATTTAGCCTTCATTTAAATACCCCTACAGAAAACAAAAGTGGCACACGTCTGCTTCTAAACCTCCCCTTACTTACTCCACGGTCTCTTCAGATGTTTCTACACAAAAATTCTGGTTTATACTAGAGTTCAAGAAAAGAGAATCAGGAAGTTTGGTTCTAGTACTTGACTAACATGAGCGCTGAAAGATGCAGGCATATGACTAGGTAATCCTCACTATCCAGTAAATGCATAGGAGGGTAAGAATTCTCCCATTTTTTTCCCATGCCTATAGGAATTCCAGCACTATTAACCCACTGTTCATGATATTAACCCGCTGCAGATATGCCTTTAAGTCTGTCGTGGTTTCACGTTCGCCAAATCAAGTGTAGTGGTTTACTCTCTGGGAGATAGGATTTTCGGGAGAAAAAAGGCACCAACAGGCCCAACTTAAAGTAAACAAACAGTTTTATTAACACACACTAACAAAAAAAAACAAATGAAAAATGAAAACCAACCCCTTCTCATACCACAAGCTGTTCACTTTCCCACTCAACACAGAGAGAAAACGAT
>JBBMKD010000115.1:45554546-45611271 GCA_037834095.1 Argya squamiceps | reverse complement strand
ACTTTGTCTCAATGCTGTCTCTCTACATTTCAAATCACTCTGTCTTCCATGGAGGAGAGAAAAGGGTTAATGTCTTTTGCTCAAAGTCTCTCTCAAGCCAGCTCCCCAGCGCTGCACTCCAAGCTCCAAGGCCGCTGCACTCCAAGCTCCAAGGCCACTGGCAACATGCCTAGAATCACTCTTGACCCTCCTCCACCTCTGATCAATCCAAAGCATCCTGTCCGCAGTCCGGCCCAGCTTCTCGTTCGCACACACTGGGCATTTCAGCTCAGAGTCCGGCTTGCACCAACAACCCGAATCAGCCCACCTGAGCTCCAAATATTCAGCTCACATAAAAAACTTCTCGATTCTCTCTGCCCCCTCCGGGCCAGCTCTCGGGCCGCTGTGGCCCCTGGCGCAGGACCAGCTATCCTGACTTGCAATTCTCCCTCCCTTCCCATCAGAGGAGACACTGCGTCCGAGGCCGCTCCCCCACGGACAGCAGCCCCCCTGGAGGCCCCTCCGGGCCTGGCCCAGGGGGCCCCGGCCTCTCCACTACTCACGAAACCATGCCACCTCCTTGCCAGCCGGAAAAGGAAAGAGACTGGGTCACCTGAGACTTTGATTTTTAAGGCTGTATCTCCAGAGGCGTGACAAATCTGCCATTGGTCAGCCAAGCTGTCAGTATCTGCTACAACTTCCCTAGAGACTAAAAAAACAACCTGTGCTAAACCATCACAAAATCATATGCACATGTTCTAATGCACAGTACAAAACAAAAGAGGTATAAGCTTGTGTATACACATAGTATTTATCGCAAAAGTATATGTAAAAGCTAAGTGGGACTTAATTTACCTGAGTTAGAAAGAGGACCTTGCTAGTAAATCCAGTACTAAGCCTTCTTTCAGCAGCAAACAAAAAGCATGAAGCCTCTTGAATCTAAAAGGTTAGTGACGTGCACCACTTTATCCCCCAGGAATATTACATAACCTTGTCATATTCAGTAATTTAACGAAAGGAAATTCTGCTTCAAAGCTCTCTACTGCTTCTTTTTCAAATTTTAATGTCTGCAGACTCCATATGAATTATTTGGTAACTGAGAGCTGACACTCCTTTTCAATGTGCAAAGTAAAAACAGTGAATTTTAAAATGCCAGGCAAGCTGATCTCTGTCCAGAAGAGTTTTGCTCCAAGACAAAGGCAGGAATAAATGAGACACTACAAGTTTAAATTAGGGACTTGGAATATCTGGGTTACGACTAGAGAGATGACCTTTAGAAGTGTTTCAATCTTACTGAAAGTCCTCAAAATACTGGTACCAAAATGGGGAAGCATAAAACTGGGGCACTGTAACAATGAAGTGAAACTTCCACTCATATTTTATTTATCTAAAAACAACAAAATGCATACCTTGCTATTTATACGCAGGGCAAACTGCTTATTACTGACTGTGAAAGCAAAATCAACTATCTAGTAATAATACTGAGTCTACATACTAATATGATTCAGTGCTAACACTTCACAAGGCATCCGCATAAGCAAATTCTCCTAATTCCTATTCAAGCAGAAGTATGCTTGTGTCTAATCAAATCTCATAGCCCATATTAACATGTGCAATATGCGGCATTAAGGGGTTCAAGATGACTTTCTACTTGCAGACCAGCATTAGGAGATGACATGACTTGACATAAGCATAATTTATTGAGATAAACTGGTAAAAAAAGGACAATATCATTAAGGCAGCTATAAAATATTAATAATTAAAAGACCTAGTTAGTAGATATCCATAAATCTCTTTCCTTCTTACCAAGTTAGGCCTGCTTCATCCCAAAACTTGATCAACACATCCCTCTATGAATTATAAACCAACATTTACCATTTGCCTACAAGAATCAATTATATGAAACCTAAATTAGATGTCCTGCCAAGTAGACAGAATATATGTCTCTCACCAGTAGTCTCTGTGAGCTATGCAATGGAGCCCACCTTCAGCTGCACTTCAGCTGCACTTCAGCTGAAGACAGGTTGGCGTGGCCTGTAGGATGATGCATTGCTGATGCATAAGCAGACATTCATAAACTAGGTCAGAAAACTGTTTATAGATATTAAAAAAGATTCAGTGACTAAAGGCCCCAGTGGATTGTCCCAGTTCCCTGCCTACAAGTCACTTACAATATATCAGTATGGTTAGCACAGCACAAGCAGCCTGCTCTGGGATATGGCTATGCAGACATCAAAACACTGATCAGAATATATTTACACTGGCAATATTTTTGATACTGTGTATTTTCAGAGTCCTAGTGTGTATATAGGTCCTGTTGTAAACACCAACCACATTTTCTCATCATTAAGGACAACACATTGCAAAAATACAAGAAATAGTACTCATAAGGTTCATCTGCTCCATGAAGCTTTACAGGAGCTAAATTCCTCTAGATTGTCTCTAGTATAGTTATGCCAGCATGAATCTGAAGCATATTAAAGCATGTAAGAATATGAAAACTAAAACCACATACAAAGATATGCACAAGACAGGTGTTGCCAGATCACAGACTTGATTAAAAAGCAGAAACATAACCAAAAGAAACATATCACCACATAAAGGTAAACCTCGAATCACTAGAAGTTAATTCTGATATGTAATATCACTTAATACAATGACATCTATTCTGCCACCTATTATCACTGAAAATACAATTATTTGATATCCTGTATATCATTGAGCATTGCACTTGCTTTACAAGAATCTTGTATGATTATTCAGGTTACTTCAGCGATTTTTAATATAATTTTCAGTGGTTAGAGATACACCTATGATAAACCCAACCCACAGTGCTGTGCCTAACTTACATCTATCTCATCTATCTCTCAATAACTGCATTTTCCATTCTTCTGCCTTTGATATTAATTTATTCTTCTTTTAAAAAGAAGTAACAAGAAATTGTAACATTACATATAACCGGTATTCAGTCAACAGTATGCTATTAAAAGAAGGACATAGGACTTTGTAGGACACAATAAAGCCCTTTTTCTTAAAATAAATGAAGAAAAAAATTACATTTGCCCATTCGTAGAGATTTTCACATTGAAATCTCCATCATAATTGGAAAGCATTATTCATGCCCATCCTTAAAAGAAAAGTAGAAATTACTAAAATATAACTACCAAAAAGGATTTCATTCTTTATTTTCTTGCAAAGGCAGATAGGTCTTTACAACTACTATAAAAATAATAATAAACAAATAGTATCAGTCCTAGTCATGCTTTCCTTTTAAGTTTGTATCTAAGCAGTATAAAAAAAACAAATTCACTGAAGTTTAGTCTCAAGAGATAGAACCGGATGCCAAAAGCACTGAAAGTGGCAGCTGGCTCCTGGACAGAAGAGAGGGCTGACAGCCAAAATTTTGTAATTCTAATCCCATCTCTGTTAATTGCTTGCTGTTTAGCTTCAGGCAAATTACTTAACCTCCATGTCTCAATTTACTTACTTCCAGGATTATGCGACTTAGATTATGTTGCAAAACATAGGGAGGAGTATTATAGTTGTTATTGCCACTGTATTTACAAAATTTGTGTAGGGATTTGTGCTCATGCATTGAATGAAATGTTCCAGTTTAAGTCCTGTCTACTTACTACATGGGTGACACTTCTATCAGGGCAAAGAAGACAAAAATAAACAAACAAACCACACTCAAATCTAAATTTGAAGTGTCAGTGTAAATCGGTAGCTTGTTGAAACACTTACTAGTCTTTGAAAACTGCAGTCCTCTGCATATCAGTATTGCAACTTGTTGGTTTAATTAACACTCTTTTCTCTAAGGAAATGAGCTCACATTGCACAAGTGTACTGAGTAAGAACTGCTTATTTTGATATTAAGATATATGTACTCAAAGCAGTACACTAAGAGGTATGTACTTCTATAAATGATTCTATAATGCAGAATAGAAGCATAATAGAAACACAGAAGTATAATGGAAGTACAGAAGTATAAAATATTTCTATAAATGATAATAAATTATGTCTGCAAATTGTATCATCCTTGTACCATCTGCAAATTGTATGATCCTTGTGGCATCATAATTCAAACTCAGTGGTATATCATTAATATTGTGTGTGTCCATTTAAATAATAGAATTGAATTCTTTAATTAAGAAACCATGTTAATTCTAACAGCCACTAAAAACACACATCTAGGTAACAGTAAACATGTATGCATATGTTTAGATCTAATATGCATTAGTGATTTAACGAAATTGTATTTTCTACATCAAGGTCCAGCAACCTCTTCGAAGTATACTTGTGGCTGACTGTTCATGAGGAGAATTGAGAAGCTTGGTTTGCTGTCAACAGATTCAAATTTCTGTACATCTGAATCTCAATGGCTTATTCAAAATATCAAGTGATCAATCATTCCACTCCATCATCACAGCTACTATCTCCTTACAGAAAGAATACAAAAGGTAGAATAAAATCTGTGTTGTTGCAAAACTTAATTTTCTCTGATTTTTTTTCCTTCTGAATATAAAAAAACAACCAGAAATGGACCTCTCACAACAAAACTGAAACTACTAACAAAAACTCTTAAGAGGTTAGACTTCTGAAGCTGGGAATGCAATGGATATGGCAGGTCACCAAACAGAACACAAAACAACTGGCCTCTAATATCCAAATATAAAATGAATTGGGTTGTGGAAAGACAGGAATAAGAAACAAGATTTAAAAAGTTCATTTCATAAAAAAAAGAAAGATAAAGAGCAAAAGAGAAGCAGAAATTAACGGTCAAACAGCACAGAAGGATAGCCTAAGCCAAGATGAATCTCAAGTCTACTGAAGCAAAAATTTAAGTAAAAATAAGATCTTTACACATTACTGTAATACCAGTCAGTCACATATCTTTAGTAAAAAATTAAGAATGTTTGAAAACTTTGATTTTAGTGTGTATGAAAATTGCTTGCTCCCAAAGGGCTGTCTGGAAAGTTGTAATTTAATCTTTATTTTCCTTAACATGCAATGCCTCTCATAAAATAATAGTAAAACCTCTTGAATGAATTACTGTATTGTTCATAAATCACAATAATCAATTACTACATGTATTGTTCCTTCACTGAATGCCTTTAGAAAAGCAGCTTCTGTTCAATAATTTGGCATCTTACTGTGTCATAAGCTGGCACACACAACTGGAAAAATTTCTAATTAGAGTTAGCAATAAATATTGAGAAGTTAGACTTTGATGCTTGCTCTTGTAAAACAAATCCTCTTTTAAAAGTAGACAGCTTTCAAAAAACTCCAGGAAAAAAAATCTTTGACGGTTTTGGTTTCATTGCTCTTAACTTCTCGCTGCAATAGTAACAATACAATGTAACACAATATATGGTACCACAACAAAAGGAAGGTGGGGAGACGAATTAATATAAAATTATTACCGACAGAGATGAAAATCAGCCCACCAGATGTATTTTTTATGTGTTTGGCCTTAACCCCAGCAACACATTGAACGATTAGGAGTAATAGATTTTAACCTTTGTGTGCTTTCTCCCTTCTCAACAGACAGCAGTCTAGTAAGCTGATACAAACATGCTTAACTTTTGCATCAGCCTGCAGCATAACAACACTATACATAAAAGTCTTTTGCTGTGATTATTTAATTAGCTGTGCATATATATCTGGTGGGTAGAGTTAAAAGAAGTATTGTTTTCACTCATCCCAATGCAGGAGCTGTCACTGGTCAAAGAACTCCAACCTGTGACATTCTACCTTGTATCAGAAGCTACAAACATTATGATCTAATGATCTATGTTTTCTGTTTATTTTCAAGGTTCTTACTTATTGGATATAGTAGCTTCTCTGAAGCTATTCCCTGCTACTAAGACAAGAGTAGCAGGATGTTTCCAACTGTTCCTTCCTAGAGACAAAGAGCTACATACCTAGATATGGAGATACCAAGAATGAGGAAATTACTGCAGTGTATACAGGACCAGGTTTTTAGGGAATTATTTTATGTTCTAAATATAAAGTCAGAAGAAAGAAATACAAGAAAAAAATTTTGAGGTAGCTTAATTTAAAGAAGACATACTTTACCTTCTATAGTTAAGAACTGCTGTTTTTTCAGTGAAATAATCATGCTCTCAGAGCAAGGGTACAGATTACCAGTCACGAAAAAAAATCAGAATTTGTAAAGCTGACTGTATAGCTTAATTGGAGAGCACAAGGCTAACATGTAGATTTAGAGCATCAGAAAAAAACTCCAACATTTTAGAGAGTGTCAAAAGCATCCTCACCTTTGAGTTTACCTACACTGCAGTAAATCTTGTAATTACAGTCATATACACATGTTCTAGTCAGTTTTAATTAAGGTAAGGCAGTACAATTAACTGTTAGCCATTGATCCCTCATGCAGGCAAAAAAGTAACTACGTGGACCTTGCAGACAATCAGGGTATGCTGTCTGCCTAATGGTTAATGTAGCAACAGCATATCTATATACAAACTATGTTCAACTTCAGAACTGACACAACTATCCAACAATGAACTCCCAAATTCCTTATAATTTCTCACCGAAAAACCTATACCAATCCATACTCCATTACACACACTTAGCTCCCTTGCCTTCTGCAATCCATTACAAAGATGTTAGTTCTGTCACTGTCAAAATGAGGTTTTGTATAGGTGTGTAAATCTTTCCATACTGCTGACCTGCAAGTTCAAATCTCCTGTAACACTTGAATGTCAAATTTCTTTTTCAACCCCCCAGCACATTTTCTTTTTTCAAGTGGAACTGAGTTCTTTATCCGATATGTATCTTGAGCCTCCCCTGTTCTCTCAGATCTGAGAATTTAAGCCCTTTTTGATCAAAGTAAGGGCTTATTTCTTAAGCTTTCTGATCGTTTCCCAGTGAATGCTTCCACCATGCCCTCAATTTCTTCCTTATCTTGTTTACAGGTGAGTTCTCTGCACCACAGCAAAGGACTATGAAATTAGTTCAATGGCAAAAGCATTACACTGTTAAAAGGAAGCACCCCTATGATGAAGTAATTTTAATTGCCAAACACTGCAAATAGAAGAAATATTGGATCTTGCACTGTAGAGCCAGAGCCAATTGCTCATATAACGCAAATCTGCGTCATGTTATTTGAAAATACTTATGTTCTTCCCCGCATTCTGATTAACTGTGACCTTTCAGGACTGACTAAATTAACCTATTTTCTGAAAGAAATAAAAGGACAGTGAAAGTCAAGCAGGTGTGCATAGTTTTGTGTGAATGAACAATGAAGAACAGATTAAAAAGTCATACAGTTACCTCTGATGTCCAGACATTTACTTCTAGGAGCAGCTATCTTACTCCCAAGATCAGATGAATGTCTAAAAAGGCCACTGTAGAACTGAGAGCTTATGTGAATGATGTAAAACCACTGAGTACTGAAGTAAATTCCACCCTAGATATTTCACACAGATGATTAAACCCATTGCAGATTTGCCTTTCCATTTTTAACTGCTTTTCTAAGATTGAAGGTATTAGATTCTTAAAATGCTGTGAAAAATACACTAAATTTTGCTTTAAATCACATCAGATGAAATACTGGTGCCACAGAAAACCTGCTGCCTGGCATTCCTAAACAGAGCCAGCCTTTTGACCATGTAGCTAGACTTTCTATTACAGTGAAAGACTCCAGTACTAGTACTGCTTTTCAGGACAAAGCAAAATTTCTAAAGATTTTTACAGTTACATTCACAAAATGAAAATTGTCCAATACATGGCCCAGTGAATGTGCATGCATATTAACACAAGTAAGATTTTGGAGAACAGCTTTTTCTGAACTGCCACATTGCTACCAAATTTGGCTAGGTTTCTGATGCAACTAAATTTCTGTAAAAGATCACAGCTAGACAATCCTTGAAGACTGGACTGTTTTGCAAATATTTTTTTCTATTTAATTAGAAACTCACCTAAGTCATTAACTGATGCTATGTTTTGTTCAAGATATTTTACCCATGACATGTTTTTAATTATGTATCATTTTCCCTTTCTTGAGGGGAATATGCACAATATGAACAGGTAAATTGATTTCTATGAGCAGCCTAATTTCTTCACTACTGTAAGCTGGGTGATAATCACTAGTAACAGTAATACTGCTTAAATTTACCAAAGTTGAATATTTGGTCCACTATTTTCAGATTCAGATTAAGAAGCAAATGTACAGTACTATGATCAGGTTACTAGTTACATACCTTCCAAAAATAAAAAGTTTGCAAGATTAGATCCTCATGCACTAGATCAATGCTAACCGTTTCAAAGCTGGGTGGATAAACTGATACTACTCGCACTTCTGCTCAAAGATTCACCATATCAAGTAACCATAATGGAGTCTTATCAGCTAGGCAGCAGTTACCATCTCACACATACACACAGAATACAGGATACATTCCACAGGTTATGAACTAATTATTTGGGTGACAGGCACTCATACTACATTGCAGAGAAAGATAGTAAGTTAATGGTAGTTTTGCCTAGCTTGCTATGAGACAAAAAACAAATCTGTGTTTCTAAGGAATCAATTCATATTGTACTTGAGTTTTGCAGATAAAAAATATAAATATGTTGTAGTTTGTGATATAAATTTCTTCAAAAGAATGTAAAATTAATTTACTAAAATTCAAGACTGGATATTGGTTTTGCTCAGAAAGTATGAGCACAGAATTTCTTTTCACAGAATTACAGAACACCCTAGTTGAAAGCGACTCACAAAAGTCATCAAATCCAATTGTGGTCTTGAACTGGATAGTCCCAAGAGTCACACCACATGTCTGAGTGCATTGTCCAAGCTCTCCTTGAGCTCTGTCAGGCTTGGTGCTATGACCACTTCCCTGGGGAGACTGTGCCAGTGCCCAACCACCCTCTGGGGGAAGAACCTTTTCGTAATAGCCAGCTTAAATCTCCCCTGACACAAGTTCATGCTGTTCCCTCAGGTCCTGTCACTGGTCACCAGACAGAAGAGAATGATTCTGAAATTTTATTCCAGAAGTATGTGCAATTCAGCAAGTAGAAAACAGGTATCTATTTATCCTAATCTTTATTCTTATTTCATTAATTGTAGCTGATAATTCATTTTAATTTCACTTCATCATAACTTAATTTCTAGAGTTACATAAGGTAACAACCACAAGGAGAAGAGAGAGATATATAAACATTTCAAATGTATATACTGTGTATTTAGAGTTCAGCTTTTTTGAATGGCAAGGTAGAGGAAAGAAGACAAAGCTGGTTTGTAGCAATGAAAGAAAATCTATCATGTGTTTTATGTATTTGGTAAACCTAGGTCTGATCGAACAACATAAAAAATTTACACTGACACAGAAATTCTAACAGCCTGTAGTGAAAGTATTCCATGTGAAATGATGCCAAGTATGTATCTGTGTGTCCTTATATAAGAAATCTCCATATGTATTCAATGCAGTTCTTTGTAGCACTTCATCATGCTTCTGTGTTTCAAAAGTCCTCATAAATATCCAGGCTACATTGGTAGTGGGCCTTAAGTTTCTGTATTTATTGACTGACATGATCAATTTTTTTAAGGTCTGCTAGTCCTCCCTGTAATCTTGGAAGAAATCAAGAAAAATTCCAGTGAAATAAAGCTAATAAGTGGGTAAACAAAGATGAATAAGAATTACATTACAAAGAAATAAATAATATACTTATTTACCTCAGGATTATTTAGTATCTGTAGAACCTTTAGGACCCTCATAAAATTGGATCAGACTTTGCTATATCCAACAAAAACAGACAGGATAATCTTCCACCAGGAATGCTTACAATCTTAATCTTACCCCCTAAAATGTTTGCTGTCTGCTTATAAGATAAGGCATGACAGCTGACCATTGCCAAACTTAATACATTGAAAATATGAGAGAGTTTTATTCTGCAGGAATGGACTTAAAATGAACTACGCTAACTTTGTAACAACTGTTTTTAGCAGAACAGCTACAGCTGAAGGGAAGATTAGGCAGTCTCTTTGTGAATAATGATGGAAAACTAAACTTCTGCTTATCTTTCTTAATAGCCTGCAACGCAGGTTTATGCAAACCTGTAAAATGGCCTCCAAAACAAAATACATAAGAAGGAAGTCACTATCTCTGCATTCTGGTTTGTAATTATTGGAGCTGTTACAGTAGAATGTACATCAGCCAGACTCACAAGCAACTCTGCTGCTTAGTCACTAGATATTAAAATTACAGAAAATATATTGAAAGGTCACCAATTATCTCATTTATTAAGAAAAGAGCACATTTCAGCCAAGTGAGAAATTGTAGGCTGACAGTAAATACATTGTATGTCTTCAAGTTCTTCTTCACCAACACAAAATACTTCCTCAGTCAGGAAACTGACTCCAATCTCAAATTTCAGGGTCAAATAACTCTTTATTTTTCATTTTGCCCACTGAGTGTAATAGGAATTTATTGTCTTCTTTCAGTTCAGGGAATATGGGATCACAAATACCATATTTGTAGCAGATACCCAAATGATCAGTCTCATATTAGAACCTGAGACTAGGTTGTTCAGCAAGGAGAAGGTTCTGGGGAGCTCTTATAGCAGCCTTCCTGTAACTAAAGCAGTCTTAAAAGAAAGGTGGAAAAGTACTTTTACCAAGGGCCTGTAGTGACAGGATAAGGCTTGAAGATTTTATACTGAAAGAGAGTAAATTTAAATCGGACATGAGAAAGAAATTCTTTTTATGAGAACTGCGAAGCACTGGACCCATCCCTGGAAGTGTTCAAGACCAATGTGGCCAGGCCTTTGAGCAATCTGGTCCACATGGAAGGTATCCATGTCCATTGCAAAGGGTTCTGAAATACAAGTCATTCAAAGTCCCTTCAAACCTCAACCATTCTATGATTCTTACGTGCTAGAAAGTTTTTCTTACATACTTATCATTCAGATCGTTCCAGATTCTGTTTCTAGTGAAATAAACATTCCAGCTAATACATTAAATCTGCCATTGATAACTTACAGCAGTTGAGACTTCAGTTCTCCTTCTGCTATAAAATACCAATATGTTGTAGTATAAAATATCAATATATTGTAGTATGTAATGAGACATTTACTTTCTGAAGCTGTAAAAGAGATTCAAACAAGCTAAGCTACGTAATGATAAATGCCATTGGTTTCATGAATCTGCGTTTTTGTACTTCTTTCAGGACAGGAGTCTGCATCCATACAGATTGGCATGCTTCAGAACTTCCAATTTTTGCTCAAATTCTAACATATCCAGTAAGTTACTATTTTAAAGTTTAAATATTTAATGGCTGTCACTGACCTCCTTTGCTACTGAAGAACCTATAACATACCATATGGCTGATGTCAAATATTTATTTAGGCTGCAGTTAAACTGTAATCAAAAGAAACTGATCTTGTTCATGAAGACCTTGTGTATTTCAAAAAGAGCCATAAATGTGACAAATATATGGTCAAAAAGCATAGTGGGTTGACCCTGGCTGGGTGCTAGGTGCAGACCAAAACCTCGTCACTCCTCAACCTGTGGAGTGGAGAGAAAATGCAACAAAAGACACATGGGTCAAAAGAAGGACAGGGAGATCATTCAATCACCAGTTACTGTCACAGACAAACCAGACTCAGAGAAATGAATGTATTTATTACCAATCAAACAGAGAAAGTTAATGAGAAATAAATCCAAATCTTATAAACACCATTACCCCACCTCTCTCTTCTTCCTGGGCTCAACTTCATCTTTGTTTTTCTCTCCCTCCTCCTGCCCTTGAGCAACACAGAGAGACAGGGAATGGGCTTGCTCTAAGCTCATCACACCTGGTCTCTGCCACTCCCTTCTCCTCACACTCCACCCCTGCTCCAGTGTAGGGTCCCTCCCACAGTAGACTTCTTCAACAAGAACTTCTTCAACACAAGTCCTTCCAGTGGAGTGCAGTCATTCAGGAAAAGACTAAGGAAGCACGGATCCCCCAAGGGGTCACAAGTCCTGTCAGCTGCAGCAGGAGCTCCTCAGGGCTCCACTACAGGGTCCTTCATAGGCTGTAGATGGGTATCTGCTTCATCGAGAGCTGCAGGGGCACAGCTGCCTCACCACAGTATTCACCATGGGCTGCAGGGGAATTTCCTCTGCTGCCTGGACCACCTCCTTCCCCACTGACCTGGGTGTCTGCAGGGCTGTTTCTCTCCCACTCCTTGCATTTTTCTGGCTGCAATTTCCCAACATGGCAACTTCCTTCCTTTTCCTAAATCTACTACCCCAGAGACACTGCCACCACTGCTGATGAGCTTGGCTTTGGCCACTGGCAGGTCCATCTGGCTACCATCTGGCACTGGCTTTGCTGGACATGCTGGAAACTTCAAACAGATTCTTACAGAAACTACCTCTGTGGGCCCCTTCTACCAAAAGCTTTACATAGTTACAAATAGTAACTACTGCCTACTTTTTGCTTAACAACCTGCCTGATGTCTCTGTACTCCATAGCACTGTCATCTTTCCAGACCTTCCTAAGCTTTTACTTTCCCCAGTTCCCTGATTTATTCATTGTACAACTTCAGTAAAGAATGAAAGATGCAAAGGGCTTACAGCAAAGAGCCTGAGCCTGAAGCCTGGCAGATGGCCAGGGAAAGAAAGCCTGTGTAATTGTATTATCCTGCACCCATATAAAGAAATAGAAAGTTACAAGAATATCTTTGATTCTAGCATTTCCCACTAAGTAAAAACACAGAAATCTTCACAAAGTTGTTTTTTTATTCCAATTAGAAAAAGGAATTCTACAGTGTAATATGTATTTCTACAAATCCCAAGTCATCCTCACACTTCCGCTGCCATGTAGGAGCAGCAGCAGCATAAAGCAAGTTGTAATCACTAAAGCTGGTATGTCTGCCTGAAAATAGAAGACAGCCAGCCAACCACTATTCTACTCAGTTTAGAGACTATTTCTTATAAAAGAAAGAAGTCCTTCATCCCATGAAACCTGGATTAATTCTTAGGCTACGCAGAACAAAACTTTCCCTGCTTTTCTCCTCACTGGTTTCTCTTTCCACAGCTTCTGTCAACCTTATTATGTCTACCAAGACTGTGTCTCAAACAATGCTCAGATCTTGCTTCTCATTTGTCTTGTTTCTAAATCACAGATTTTCTGCTCACATCTTCCCACTCCTCTATCTTGCTATAAAACCATTCCCCCCTATCTTTCCACAGATGCAGTGTATTCCATTAGGACCATGAGTTCTGTCAACATGAAACAGGAAATAAAAAAATTTAATTTTGAAACTACTGGATCAACCATTTAGCTTCAAATTCATTCCAGTGTTAGCAGTTTTTATCTCATATTGTAGACAGGAAACCCAACAATATTCCTTCTAGAATATCATGTCTAGAAAGTCACATATACACCTCATTTTTTTTTAAAGTTTCACCTTTTCTCAAAGGAATAATGACCTCTACTTAATACTATAAGAACACTCTACTTATACTAATAAGAAAGCATAAAGGAAAACTTTCAGACACTGTAAGCAGCAGAGATGCCAGTTATGTAAGTAGCTAGCCAAGCCAGGCAAACTATCTCCAGTACCTATTTTGTTTTTAATTGTTACATTCTTATGTACTCATATTTCACCAACTTTGACCTGTAATGGCGAGAATACATCAGACGAATATGTAGCTGACAAGTTCCCGCTTTTTTCTCTACAACTTACACAACTGTAGTATGGTATTTAACAGAGGTTATTTCAACAGCTACTCCAGTTTACTGCTGCACATTTGAAAATAATGTAATGTAACAGCAATGGACATCTCTCTCCTTTACATTCACAGCGGACAAAGAAAACCTGATGGCTTCCCTTCTTTAAATAAATCTTAGTCAGATAGTGCCATCCCTTAAATACAAACAAAACACTATGCTGAGTTATTTATTTGAAGATTCAACTGCTGTATGGCAAACAGCCTACATGCCTCTGTCATCTGCATGGCATGCAACATTTTCCTGTTCAGTTCCAGCAAGAGTCTAAGCACAAGCTTCAAACTGTAAGATGTAACGAGGATGGATATCTGTCTTGGATACCTATTCATCATTTCATGGGGAGGCAGATGTCAGACACAGAAGTTCTGCATCGGCGCATCCTGTATTATTTGCCTTCTCACTAATACACCATTTTGCATGGTTTTACTTCTGTCACACAAGGATACTTAATGATGATCAAAAAAATGAAGAAGGATCAGGGTGACACTGCCTCAGCAGTTGAAGGCAACTCCTTGCAACACAGTCACTTGATTTCAGCAGCAAAAGAAGTTAAAGGACATGCTTTCACAGATCTCTTTGTTGTTAGTCCAGCATAAAACTGAAGTAAAGGTTAAGGTGTAAAATACTCTCCCATTAAGGCACTACGCATTTACAGCTTGTAACAGACTACAGGCCATTAGCAACTTAATTTCTACTCTACACTAGTACCTACTCCTTAAAATGAAGCTTAGGCTGTACCTTGCAAAACATAGCAATTTGTCGCCTTTGTAGTTTCCCACTGATGAAAGAGCAGATCATTCACAAAAATATCAGTTAACATTTTCAGACATACTTCACTTTTTTTTTCCATGTGGAAGAAATTAATTCCAAAAAACTAAATCTTGCACAGTTTCTATTAAGGACAATCAGTTATAAACAGAAATTGTCTGATCGAAATTCAGTTATTAAAATAAAAACAAAAACAAAACAAAAAAAACAACTACTTATTTTAAATGATCCTTTCTCTAACAAGATGGTACAATCTTTAAAGAAGGCATAAAAAATCTTTTGCACATGTGTATAAAGTGTTTCAAATTTTTAGCTGTGCTTTCAACTGCTTTCAACAGGATCACTCCCTTGTCACAATCTCAGAAAGAAAAAGGTTTGTAGAACATCATCCTTCTGTCTCTCCCATTTCAGTTGCTGTAATTTCACAAAGCTAGTAAATGTAACATTACAAAAATCTTTGAAATTAATTATTAACTTACTTGTATGTTTTCTGACTTTAGTAAGGTCCTCTCAATGAAGCTTGAAAAATAATTTTATTAGAATGTGGACCCTATAATTAAGCTCCATGAGATTCAAGTAGTTTATGTAATTGACTTTTCATTAAACTTTTCCTCATCTGTCACGAAAGCCATAATTACAGTGAAAACTAATCTGAGTTGCACACTAATTCCCAAAAAAGGATTTAGTACTACATATAGGCCTCAGCATTGTCTGGGTATTTCAACTCCAAAAATAAAAAATTCACAGATATTTCCTTAACCTTTTTTCCCCCTAGCATCCTCCTGAGTTTTGTAACTGGAACTTCTGCTTGCAGTTCAGTTATTCAGACTAATGTTGATTACACTGCTGTCCAAAAAGTCCTAATTCAAGTGTAATCTTATTACAGATTAAAAAAAATGCATTTAAAAGACAAAAGAAGTTTAATGAACTTCAATGAAATTCATGGATTCCACAATTACAGCAACAAAAAATCTGAGCAACAATCCTGATTAAAACTTTGAGCTCAGCTGCAGTATGGTGTTATGCTAGGGGTTCTGTTACTGGTAGAAAAGATTATTTATCTATTTCAAAGTTTACCAAAAAGCAAAGAATTCCTCAGTCCTTAAATTACATATTCAAACGTGTCTTCCATAACTACCAAGAAAATTCAACAGATCAGAATTTACGATGCTTGAATTTGTTCTGTAGAAATTAATAATTTTAAAAATTATGATTTTTTTTAAAAAAGAAAAGTTTGCATAATCCCCATTTCAAGTCACGTAGTTCAAAATAAGGTCTGCATTTGAATTACTTTTTTTTAGACACTTATGTAGTTTTCAGTGAACATGAATAATAGTATAGAAAACTTTATGTGTACCTTTTGAAGTTCTTTCTTTACTTCATTTTAAAAATTCTTAGTTTTTGAAAGATGAGAAATAGTAATAATAAAATGGTTTTTTGAACATAACTTTAAAAATAACTCATAGGGAAGGCAAACCTTTTGTTCTAGAATCTTCTATCACATGTAGAAACAGAAACCATTCCCCTTATGATTAGTAACAAAAAATTATAAAACCTCTAGCCTTATTTAATATGCATAGTCCAGTAACTGTTTTCCGTCAGTACCTGTTTGGTTTTATCATAAAAGGAACATTTGATCGAAAAAGTGTTTATTTGCACAATATGCATAAATTTTAAAAAAAAATGATTAATTTTTAACACAAGCCCAGCATAAGCTGATACACACTGAAACGCAAGTGCTGCAAGCTCTACCCAGAGTTTTAAAAATATTTTCCATAACTACTGCAAAAATAAATAAATATAAGCATCACACAAAATAGTTTTTTGGCAGAAAAGATTAGCAATGCAAATATTCCGTAGTTTCTAGATTGTGAGGCCTCAATTTCAGTCAAATCAGTACGTTTTTCTCTGTGTAACTCCACTAATTGCAGTGTGTCTCTCCAGACGTGGTGCAGTTCAACATTAGTGACATCTCTTTATCTCCTTATATGATGCTGATCAAAATCACAGCAACTATCAAGGGAACTGAAAATTACCAGTTAAACGTGATCCTTAGGATGTGAAGCTCTGGCCTCAGTCATGCCCTGTGTTTATGTTATCCCTCACCTGCCTTTCCTTGAAGTTGCAGAGTTCACTGCTTCATTGGAGAATGACAGTCTTTCATTCAAGACAGTACGTTTAGAAGTTAAGCCTGTGTGTTTCAAAACATGATGAAATGCTACACAGAAATTAGCAAAAATGTAAACCCTACAACTACTGTTGTAGGGTTTACAAAAACTCTATTCCACTCCTCTACTTGTGAACCCACACCTGTAATAAGCTACATATGATTTAGAATCAATATTTCTTAATATGCAATTAGAATTAAAATAAAACCATTAATGGTTCTTTTATAACAGCACTTAGCTTATTAAAACACATAAAAGGTTTGGCTCCCTTGGGCCTCTTTTACGGGCCATATATTTAGAGCTGAGAAAACAATACCCATGCAAAGAAAGACAAAACCTAGTTCAAAACGTACTCTACTGCAGAGTTTCCTATTTCATTTCCCATTTTATTTCCATAGTTCAGATGTATTAGAAAACCCCATTTTAAGAAGAAGAAGGTTCCTATTACAGGAGGATCGAATGCCCTGCAATTTTGGCTGTATTTTAAATTCATCATTATCCCTGGACATAAAACTCCACATCTACTACCATCTATTAATAAATAAAAAAACATTCTGACAGAAGATACATAAGTGTCCAGATTAAACAGCTAAAAGACAATATCATTTTGTTTTGCAATTGATGGTCATTGTGCACACTTTTGCTATTTGGAAAATCATTAGTATCTTATGGAGAAAAAAACAACTTGCCTAGGAAGCAGTTTTGCAAGTGAAACAGAGTAAATTTACAGTATTTTGAAATACTATTTTCAATTTACAATATATCTACAGGCACTCCAATATATGCATAACTGCATTACAAAACAAGGGCAGAGAATAACTAATCTGAGACATGCTGAGCCAGGCAACTACTGGTATGCTCAGAAAATGACTGTGTCATTTCTCTAAATTCAAATCCAGCCATGTAAGTAGGGAGTGAACATTACAAGTATCTCACAGTTGCTGACAGTTACCTGTATAAAATCAGTGGATCATTCCCGTAGGTGACTTAATGTAATTTATTTCCATGAACAAACCAAGTATCTTCATTAGCCATTTCTGACACCTATGCAACCAGAGATGAACTAAAATGCAACGCAAACCAATTCTTGCAGAATACCTTCCTGAAGCATTAAAACAGTCTAAATTTGAAACATCGCATTTCAGTCAGAAGGATTATTAATCCCACCACAGTATAATGACAGTAGCAGTTGTCATGGTACAATAAATAACATACAGGGAAAATTAATTTTCAGTGCTGGTAGACTTCAGGAAAAAAAAACACTAGTGCTTAACGGTCTCAAACAAAAATTACCTTGGGAAGTCTGATGTAAGCTAAGAGGAGTTGAAATGAAAAAAAAAGGTAAGATTTGGTGTGGAGTACAATGAAAATAAAACTGTATGTCTGTATCATCACATTTTTAGCCAAACCCTGCAAACTACTGTTTGCAGCTGTGGAGGTTCTCTCACAGTAAGTTGTGTGCAATGGGAAGGTTCAGCTAGGATTTCTGATAAGCAAATCTTAGCACAGAATCATAGAATCATCAAGGTTGGAAGACACTCTTCATATCATCCAGTCCAACCATCAATCATCCAGTCCAACCATCTTACTGAGCAAGTAAATTTGATTTATGATAAAATGTAGAAAGTCAAGCTTGGTTTAGCTTCATAAAAAGAAATATGCTTACAATACCAAATATATTTTTATGTTTCTTCAATTCTGATACAATTCAAACTGTACTTCAAGTACAACCCCATTAACTACCTGAGTTTTGGTGCACCTTTTCAATACACTTAATATCTTCATGCTTTATTTACTATAGAATGTCTTGGTTAAACCCATTCCTATCACCAGGTGGTTTTGTTGAATTTCTTTGTTTTGGTTTTATTTTATTTTCACATTTTCACCAATGGACAGAAGAGACAGAGATTTACAGTAAATTTCACTAAAATTCAGATAGAGTGAGGATTACAATTCAAATACAAAAAAGTCAGCAACTTCCTGGCACCATGCATTTATTCTGTGAGTATTCACAGCTGTAACTTCTATTCATAAAACACAGACTATAATTGTTTTACAAAGAATAACAGAATTGCTGTGAACATATTAATTCATGCTGATTCATTATAACGTTACTCAATTACTGGCTGATAATAGGAATGAGCTTCTACCACTTCTGTGATCAAGCCCTAATGTTTTACTGGACAGAATACCTACTTGATTTGTATTTTACTTTAAAAAAATCAGGATCAAGCCAGGATAGGACAAATTCAGCACCTCACCAGAATTAAAAATTACAAGAAAACATGATCAAAAACGTGTGATTTTAATGAAAAACATCTGAGCCCTGTAAAATCAATACTCTGTATGCAATACTGCATGCCAGTAAAAGCAAATATGAACTTCACTTTAAAAGTAGGAACCTACTGTTACTTTTAACCTTTATCTGCAATCTCTATTAAGTGCACTGCCTTTTCAAGTAAGTTAGTTGACCCACCTGAGAATAAGTAAACATAATCTAGAAAATTAATAGTCAATGGCCAATACCTAATTAAAATTTTAAAAAAAATAAAAGAGAGAAAAGTAATATTATGATGCTACCCCTCATGGGAATCCAGCTTCATTACAATCAACAGTGTGTCTGCTTTGTCCTTGTTATGCTCTCCCTTCATGCACGCTGAGCTTTCCTTGCTCACTGCATTAATCACTGTCCACAGCTGGTATGATTTAGCTGGGGTTCTGTTAAGAATATCACAGACTATTCAAAATTCAAGAAGTAAAACAGTATTTATGAATTAACTAGAGTTTAATAACATACTACAAATCCTTTCAAAGTCTTAGGCTTAAATTCCAATATGCAAAAATGTTACATAATTCCATACACTATACATGTCATTTTTAAAAGATATCTGTTAAAAATAACTGCACTCTTGAACTTACAGTAAGCATTAGTAAAACACTACACACTTAGCTAGAAGTGGTGTTTTATTATTTTAACAACAATCCTCACCTTTATTTTCTAATTAAACTTGAGTATTACCATGCATGATTAAATGG
Organism: Argya squamiceps; assembly: GCA_037834095.1. Classification (NCBI taxonomy): domain Eukaryota; kingdom Metazoa; phylum Chordata; class Aves; order Passeriformes; family Leiothrichidae; genus Argya; species Argya squamiceps. The sequence continues at coordinate 45,591,578 of JBBMKD010000115.1, read as the reverse complement.
GCTTTGATAACTTCTGATGCAAACTCTGATAGCAAAGTCACTTGATTCTGTGGTAAAAAGGCAAATGATACTTTACTTCCTTTGCTTCTTTATGTCTTTGCCAGGCTGCTTATTAAATTAAAAAAAAAAAAAGCCCCCCAAAACAAAAAAACCAAACAAAAACAGACAAAACAAAACAAAAAAACCCCACCCCACAAACAAAAAAACCAAAACACTAAGAAATTGCAAGTAGAGCCTGCAAGAATAAATAAGCCTCTCCTTACAAATTCCCCAACCTTTATATGCAAACCTACATGCCACTAGAACTGTCCACAAGCTTTCTCCCTCTTTTTTTAATCTCTCATACCCATAGACAGAAACATATTCAAGTCAAGAATTTCAATACAGCTCTTGCCAATAACATAGCTCTAAAAAATACACCCATCTAAAGAAGGCACAAAAAGATCCTGATGTAAGTATATATGATAATTTTAAAAAGGAAATTTAATTACTAGTGAATCAAAGCTTTCTTATCCTGAAGAGTGCTACAGGTTTTTCTTACTATGGATCTAACAGGGCTACTTATAAAAGGAAAGTGAACCTCGTGTTCCAAAAATTAGCACAATTCTTTTCATATATATGTGAAGAGTGTAAACTGTTTTATCAGTAAAGTGTTGCGATGGTTTTAGAAAGGTATTATTATTCTGGTCAGAATTTTTGTTTTATATGACTCTGCCTTCATTATCACATGCAAATATAACACCAGAACCAGTAAAAATGGAAGCTTATGCAAACAGACAAGATTTCTCAAGGAAAAAAACCTGATCCTCTTTTTCCTAGCAACATGAAAGAATCATTTAATTATCTACATTCTCAAATCAACTTGCAACTAATGTACAATGTAATCAATACAGTGATAAAACATGTTTTGCTCATATGTTTACCAACAGCCAGTTTCATCAAAAAAATAATCAAGCTTCGTGTTCCTCCTTCAAAAATATAGTCTACATAGCCATTACTTCTTAAATGGCACATCTGTTTTAGGGATCTTGGGGTTTTCAAGCAGTATACACGCCCATGATGAGACCCAGAAGAAGTATTATCTTTGTGCCATTCTGGTACATCATCCAATAAAACGTCACACTGCTTTCTACAGAGTTACACACATTAATTCTCAAGGCACTGTCAGTGCTAGCAGTACAGACTGCTGGCCTAGACAAACTGTGGCTCAGTCCTGAGATCCATTTATGAACTTTGTTGGGGTCATCAAGGGGACAACCTGCTAGTCTCCATCTCCTCTCCCTCCCTCCTGCTCTACCATAACACCTCCATACCTCACACTGAGGCATAAGGCTCATTTGCCTTCTCCATCCATGACGCTGAGTAGGGCAACCCCCCATTTCACCACACTCAACAACCACACTTACCACTACAGCCTAACAAAACACAGCTTTCTGATAGTGCTATGAAGGTGATTAAAAGAGTCATGGATGACTCTCCAGACACTATCTACTTCTTTGAACAGGATACATGCTTACCAGACAAGCCTAAGTCTTCATTACAAGGAGGAGGTCTTTCACTGAGCCTGTTCTAACCTTGGGAGTGGGAAGAACACAAAGGTATGCCAAGCAATGGTAATCACTACTTACCTTCAACTGAGAAATCCCACATACGCACATAAATAAATAGAAAAAATGGTATCTTAAAAGAAACAAAAAAGGGAGGGAGGAGGTGTAATTTATAAAAAAATATACCAATAGAGAGAGAAAAACTCTTCACAGTCTCCAGGATGTATTAATGTATCTCTCAGCCGGTCAAATTTGTGTTGACAGTTCATATACTTCATGTAAAAAATAGGCGGTTAATTCTCCTCTTACTTTTTGATGACTTGGATGCTCAGTCATTTCATCTCCATATGTGGGCAGATCTAACCCTAAATGACCCTCTGAAACATATCAAAAAGCTATCAAGCTATCCAGATCATAGAAACAGCAAATATTTGAAATTTTTTCCTTCAGACCAATAGGATATTCATAAGCCCTCCTAACAATAACAATAAACTAACAATACTTATTAACAATAAACCATAATACAATAAATAATACAATAAACTAACAATAGTTAGTGTCTCAACTTCATAATCTTTAAAAAACAGATTAAAAATGTCTCTGAAAGAAATCAGTACCTAATTCAGACTTCACTGCAAAGAAAAAGTACCAAAACCACAACAATACAACAGCTTTTACTTATGGTTCCTCCAGGTCCCAATTCAGAATGAAAAAATTAAGGACCTGTTTAATCCTAAATTACTTATGATAAATATTTGTGGGTGAGAAGTTCCATTGTTCACATCCAGTGTCTGGGTACATGTAATACATTGTTACTAGTGACCATTCTGCTTGAACTACAGTGATTGTCTCAAGTGTGTGTCATTTTGCAAGGATGGCAGAAACTTGCAGCCGGCTATGCAGGTGAAAATATACAGTCACATGTGTTCTTCTCATGAGAGAAGTACCTTACCTCACAGCCCATTTTATATTACCCAAAGATTTACCTGGCTTTTCCTGAAAACAGTACCTGCCCTCTAGTATGGGCTTTTCCCATATCCCACCAAAAGACACTACCCATTGCCCCAGTGACACTACTAGGGTTGAGTAGTCAGTGTTAAAATATTAAGTGACTTCAACAGAGATGTGTGGTGCCTTGAGGAGAAAACAGAACTACCTACAAAGCTCTTCTGTCCAAAGAAAATTATGACAAAACTAGTTTAGAAATACTATAAAAATTAGTAAGAAGATACTTTGGAATATATGAGCCAGGTCTAAAGCCCTTTAGGAACTCAAGCATCTGGGCAGCACTTAAGGCACTGGCTACTAGATTAATTGTAGTAATTTTAAGATCCCTCTAACATGGTGGAATTGAATGGTGATGGATGCATGGAGACAGAATAACTGCTCCTTCCTCGACTCCATACATAGATCCCTTTTTGTTTAATGCCATGATCTTTCCTCAAATATACGAGAAATCAGTTCTGGAAGAAAATGGCTTATAGCTGGCAAATGTGAGTAGAAATATGAGAATTATGCAAAGAATAATACAGCTGTGATTTCAAGTCTGTTGTTCATCTCCTTCTTCAATCTAATGAAAAATGACACAACTACACGAGTGACTGATTTTAGGTGAACTAAAGGATATTTACAATGAGGATGAGACCTTTAAAACATTGACATAGTTTTATCAGTTATAAAATTTTTCTATCTCTTCACGGAAGTACCTACTCCCAGCATCAGACTGTCCAGCAGTTTTACTGTAAACAAAATTTGCAATATTGCCAATACTCCCTAGGACTTTGATTAGAATTTTCATATTCGTTTTACTCAATTATTCATTGGCACCTAAAAAGAAGGTGCTAAAAAAAGTACTTTACATTTTAAACCATACTTCATATTTAGACTGATTATTTTTGATCCAAGGGTTAGCAACTGCAGCAATGTCAAAGACCGCTCATGAATGACAACTTCATCCAAACCATTCACAAAGAGGGCTCTCATTCTGAGAATTTTTCTTTACTCTGTGGAAAATTAGTGTGCATATCTGAATACTGCCATAAATACTAACTTTTCAACACCAGAAACCCATGTTGTTGAATCATAAAAAAAAGCATTTTGTATACTGTAATCAAACTTTAGGACTAGTTACTCCTCTAGATCTTGATTTTAGTTTCCTTTATTTCAAATACCTCTGCAGCACTTCCTAAGATACCAGACTGAGCACTTAAATATTACACCTATATCTGAAATTTACAAAGCAAAAATTTTCTAGAGATGGGAAGCTAAAACAAAGAAATAAAAATACATGCAATAAGAAGGTGGAAACAGAGCAGGTATAAAGAAAAAATCCCTTTCGTAAGCCTCATAACCTGCATCCTCATATATTCCTTATCGGAACAGGAAGGGCTTTGAAGCTAAGTAAATACAAAGAAGCTCTCCATAAAAAACATCAAGACAAAACCTCTGTACTTTGTGTAAGGAGTGTTAAAAACACAAAGTAGTCCTCAATGTTGGTTTAGTTTGGGTTGGATTTTTTTAAAATTTACAAAGGAGGAATTACATAGGTATAAAGAAAGGATAACACAGGCTGCAGAATGGATTGATTTTACACAAAGAAGACTCAAAATGCTACTGCAACAGTGAAACTTCAAACTCTGGAAACTAGAAATTTTACTTGTACCAGGTACATGCTTACATGAAGTAGATATTTGGGATATTTTGATTAATTCTTTTTTAAATTTCTTATCAAAAACTAGAAGCTGAAAGTTAAGCAATATTTAACCTTCTAAAATAGGAATCTTTGTATATGTAATAGAAATGAACTTGCACTAAGACAGAAGCACCAGAAGCTTGGTTGAAGTTACATTTCTACTAATCAGAGACTGATTTAAGCTCTGCACATTTTTGTAAACACTAAATTGCATTTTTTCAAAATTTACACACATACAAAAAAATACACACACACACACACACACAAAAATACACACACACACACACATAAAAGCAAAAAGGGCAATTTCCAAAACTTGTTTTGGAGAAAAAAAATGGAATCAGTTTGTTAAAATATTTCCTCACATTTACAAAAATAATAGCTTTACCTTTGGTTGAGATTTTCAATGAATGGAAAATCTTTTTGTTTTTAAAGAATTTTTGAATATTTTAAAATCAAAGAAAGAGAATAACTGCATTTAAATATTTCAAGTAATACAGCATGAAGTGCTTCCTGGATCTTTGCTTCTCAAAAATATTATGACATACTCTATTAAAAAAAAAAATTGTACAAAGGAGCTTTCAGAATCTACTCCCCAACATAATTAAAACCCCCTTATTTATTACAAAAACTCTGGAGAGTACACACAAGATTCACTTTGCTCAATCTTCAAGATTAAACTTCTTATGACAGTCAGCTTGTCTTCTTACAAAGAAGAAATCAAAAAGGAAGATACAAAGAGGCACTGGTTTAATAAAAAATTAAGACTACAGTTTGACAAAGCTGCTATACCTCATATGATACGTAAGAGTTAAAAGCTTGTGATTCTTGAATTTGAAGACCAAAATGAAAATAATTAGTAGAGTAAAGCTAATTACAGAATCACAGAATGGGTACAGTTGGAAGAGGCTGCCATTAGGGTCATCTGGTCCAACTTCCAACTTCAAGCGGTATTATCCCAGGGCACAAGATTTTATCCAGAAAATTCTTGAATATCCCCGGTAAGGGAGACTTCACCATATCTCTGGGCAATCTGTTCCAAGGCTTAGTCACCTCCACAGTAAAGTTGTTCTTCCTCATTTTCGGGTGGAAATTCCTGTGCATCATTTTCTGCCCATTGCCTCTTCTTCTACTGCTCAGCAGCACCAAGCAGAGCCTGATTCCATCCTCTGACACCCCCTGCTTCAGATACTGATGGACACTGATGAGGTCCCCTCTCAGTCATCTCTTCTCCAGGCTGAACAGACCCAGCTCCCTCAGCATTTCCTCATAAGAGAGATGCTCCAATCCCTTAAACACCTTTATTACTGTCCACTGGACCTGCTCCAGCAGCCCCGTGTGTCTGTTGTGTTGAGGAGCCCAGAACTGGACACAGCACTCCAGGTGAGGCATCACCAGGGCTGAGTAGAGGGACAGGATCACCTCCCTCGACCTGATGGCACTGCTCATCCTAATGCACCCTATTGTGCCAGGATGGCATACTGATAGCTCATGGATAACGTGCAATATTTGGTCAACTGATGTAAATTATTTTCTGATTATTTTTCATATTAAGGAAATGGCTATTAAATGTGTGAATACATTTTAAGTGGTATGAAATACTGTTGGTGCAGTTTTTTTGCAATTACATCTCCTAGATTAAGTACAATCAAACATTCAGTAAAGTACAAAAATGCACTCTGCAAATACTCATCTGACTAGATCCCAAGAACATCTATTACAATTAAGATTAACCTCATGCAGTTACCAGAAAGTAAGAGAAGTTTAAAAAAGCCTTCCAGCGTTTACAACAACAGAAGAGAGAGAGAAAAAGATAGAGATGTAATACTTGACTTTCATGCTTTAAGTGGCCCCAGCTTTTGCCTGAAACAAAAACCCGTTAGAGGCCTCTTTTTCTTAAAAAGGTAAGAATGATACCCACTGTCCTGCAAAAATTCCTAGTGGACTTCTATTACCCTTTTTGTTCTCAACTGGCTTTTCTGATTGTAAAATTTTAAATGGCTCCCGAGTTTTTGACATGAAACAATGCACTTCAGTTGACAGTGAAAAAATAAAATACATATACAAATAGCAGAGCAGATACTGTATTTTTAATGGCAGTTTACACAGAAATGAATTGTAAATCACTAAAACTCAAGTTCTTGGTATACGTAAGTTGAGTCTTAATATTGTATTCTGAAATTTAAAAAATGCAACAGAATGAAGAACAGAAAAAGAAGCTGGGATTGAACACTTCACTCTGAGCTCTTTGAAAGAAAATAGAAATTCTTAGGGAAAATTTTAAATTCTTCATTTGAAAAAAAATGCATCGTTTCAGAAGGAAAATGAAGTCTAGTTATAAAAAGATGAGGGTTTTTTTTATTTCTAGGGATTGCAAGAGGCCTGAATGCTAGAAGCAAGAATAAAGAAAATTATATGAGAAAAAGTTCACATTAGAAATATTGAGCAGCTCATAGGATCCAGCCAGACACATCCCAGGATCCTGAGGGAGAGAATGGCAGACAGAGATGCCAAGCCACCCAAGATCAGACCTGAAAAGTTGTGGCATTAAAGTGAAGTCCAGTGATTGGAAAAAAAGAAACATCACGGACTGGCCCATCCATCTCACCTCCATGCCCAGTGACATTATGAAGAAGGTCTTCCTGGAAGATGTAGCAAGACAAATGAAGGCAGGGAGATAACTGGAAACAGTTATCTGGTTATGGCACTGGTTATGGCAAGTGCAAACACTGCCAGACTAATTTACTTACAGTAACTGTGTCAATGGGACAAGGGAAGAGAAACTCATGCTCTAAGCAGACTTCTTTAAGACCTTTAGCGAGGTCCCTCACCTCACAACATTGTAACCAAGTTGGTGAGGTATGTGTTTGATAATTGTACTATCAGAAGAATAAGAAACTGGCTAGAAGACCACATCCAAAGACAATGACATCAAGTGGAAGCCATCATAAGGGTGGTGAGATACTGCAACAGATTGCCCAGAGAAGCTGTAGATGCCCCATCCCTGAAAGGGCTTGAGGCCAAGTTGGATGGGTCTCTTAGAAATCTGATTTCATTGAAGATATCTCTTCCCATGGCAGATGGGATTGGACTAGGTCATATTTAAAGATTCGTTTTAACCCAAACAATCCTAATCCTGCAATTCTTTGACAATGAAGAGAAAGGAAATTAAAGGGAGTATATATGTTTATCACTTCAACACAACCCAAGAGACTTTCATTTCTACAAAGTCTCCATAAATCCAAATTTTATAGTAATATTACAGAATCACAGAATATCCAGGAAGGGGCCCATGAAGATCATTGAGTCCAAGTTCTGGCCCTGCACAGGACAACCTAACAATCCCATCATGTACCTGAAAGCATTGTCCAAACACTCCCTGGACTCCATCAGACTTGTGGCCATGACCACTACCTTGTGGAGCCTGTTCCAGTGCTCACCCACCCTCTGGGGAAGAACCTTTCCTTAACAACATGCCTGGATGACTAACCTAAATCTTCCCTGACATGGCAGCTATAAAAAATCCTGACTCCATATCAGCACAAGCCTTACAGCAGTGCTTCAAATTGAGGGAATACATCTTACACTTTTCTTCCAAGTCATGACTGTACTAATGTTTTATCCCTGAGAAGGCAGAGAGACAGAGCAGCTGGGTAAGCACCCATCAACCAGCCCAGGTTAAACACCACACTTAAGCATAGCAATGAAATTTACTGAAACTTAAAGTTCATTTCATGTTTACAAAATTAAAATCCAGATAAAAACCAAATATATACTATTTATCTTTTTATGAACAAGTATTCCATTTTGTGGACAGCAGTATTATCTCTGTCTGGACAACAGTGGCCCTTTTTTTTCCCTAATCATTTATGAAATAAGGCATTGAAATCTCTTCAGAATACATGTGTATGCTATTAATGAAGAAGCTAAGCTAATCTTTACTTGCACTAGACAAACATTAATAAATTCCAGAGATTGTTCACAGAATTCCAGCTACTGTGTAAATACATCAGCATAATTCTGAGATGCATTTAAAAAGACATTTAACATGAAACACATTTTAATTTCACTGAATTCAGCAGGACTCCTCAGGACTGATAATATTCACCTAGTTGTTACACCTTGACAAGTTAAGTACATTCTTTAAAGCTATGCCAAGAGTTTCTTACTGACCAAGAGCCTTGGTTTGTAACATCTTGTGTAAGAAAAATACTTAACAAGAAGATGGCAAAAAGTAAAGATATTCCTACACTGTATCATGTCACAATGACATCAAGATTATCTGTACTATAATAAAAGCCATTATGACAATGTTGCTAGGAGGATCCAAATAAAAGATTCTATTTAATGCAATTGTAGGTCAGATAGGAAAAGAAACTCCACATCATTGTATTTTTTCATGCTATTTGTATGGACATAAACACAGTTGATACGTGTATAAACACAGACATACATGTTAGAGTTGAGATTTGACACTAATAAACAAAGACACAAAGAAAAAAATGCAACCAGGACAAATCAGAACAGTGATTGATCAAAACTGGACTATGTTAAATGAATCTACTCTCTTAGATAAAATGCTCGACTTTTTTAGATACAAGGGAAAATTATACAACTAACACTTTGCACTGAGGCACTGTATTCTTCAGCAGAGAGTCATGAAATGGGAAATTAATGGTTAAAATAAAAACAAACTGTGATTATTTTACAAAACATATAACACTTAACAAACTATCCTGAAGTAATCTGAAAGAAGCCCTTGCTATAAGCTACATGAATTTGTAATATTGTTTTCGCAGGACCAACTTTGGGACCTTAGGATTTCTAATTATTCACTTGGCTGCAGAAAACAGAATTAGCATGCTAACGGTGATACAAAGCTAAAAGGGAGTGCCTTTTGCTATGATGGAAGTTGTCACCATTATAGAAAAGGATCTAAATACTACATTAAAGAATTGGATCCAGAGGACTGAAACCCCTGAAGTAAGAGAAGTCATCACTGTAAAAAGCACAAGACAAAGTGCTTAAAGACAACTGCAAAGAGTGTATATTATATCCATCAAAAAATACATATATATATTAATTAATCATGAAATTATGAAAAGCCAAAGAAACGCAGCTATTTCAAAGGCTAAGAAGTTTCTGGAAAGAATATGTATACACTTTCCTCACAGAGCTGGAGACAAACTAATGCTAATAATATAAAAAAAATTGTATTCTTTGACAATATTACATCCTAAAGCTTACATAGATTTCAGTTATCCATGTGCAACAGCATGCACTCCACATGGAAAACACAGAGATAAAATGTACCGTGGTAAGAAAAGGAGATTGTGTGTTTCAAAGAAGACTCAATAAGCCTACAAAAAATAAAGGCTAACTGCTACTGATAAGTACTTTGGAAAGGAGAACAAAGAGACTACTGGGTAAACACAAAAGAAGAAGAAGGTTTATTCAAATGATAAGCAGAGTTATAAGGCACAGCCCAATTGGTTATAAACAACTAATTCTCAAAGGAAACCAACTTATCAATTTACCATTTTGAGGACAATAATCTGTTTACTGCCTTAAGTAGCTATTCATCCCTTAGGACCCTCCTGGGTATCTTTCAACTAGAACCATGAAAACATTTAGGATTTAGCACATCTTAAGAAGCAAAAAAATGAATGTGCGAACATTCTTCAGAGGGACGGGGCCAGCAGAACGATGCAATGTCAGGAAAATCAGGAACTATAACAGAGAGCTACCAACACCGAAATTAAATCTTTTCAAAGGCAGATGAGTTTCTGGGTGGGTGGCTGCCACTCTCCTTTTCATTAATCATTCAATAGTGCTGATTAAATTTTTTTATGCAGATGTAATGTGATAGAGAAAACTCCAAAGTGCCCTTTTTCCCTTCATTTCCCCCTTTTGCAATGTTTTACTGGCTGCATCTACAAGGTTAAAATAACAATTGTGGTATGAACTGAACAAAACTAAGTGTAAGCTATATATTAATGCATACTATATACTTTAGAAATGAGTTATCAAATGATTCATTTCAAAAACTAATTCAAGATGAAATTCAATGGTTTAGAACTCTGTAAGAGATTCATTCCAATGCTGAAATAGGCTAATTTTGCCCCTCTACAGCATAACATACACCACTTCCACATTCATGTCCTATAAACATCCTTTTGAGATTTCAATTGCAGAACATCTGCCTTTTCAAAACTATGAGAAATGGAAAGATGCACCATGACAAACTGGAGCATAAAATCCAAATAGAGCAGATACTCATTTTATTCATGTTCAGCTACTGATTCTGTCAGTGATTTTAATTTACCTGATAAATCTCTATGGGATTTTAAACTCCTGGTGCCTGGTAAAAATCAATGGTAACTGGGCATCCTTCATATGCTTTAGAAAATCGCCTCTTGGAATACTTATTAGAATGAGACTCTTTTACAAAAAATACAGACCTTACAAGGTAAATGCTCAGTCTCACCCCCTCAAAAAAACCCAAACAACAACCAATCAATCAACCAACCAATCAAACAAACAAAAACTTTTATAAGAAAAAGCTGTAAACAATAATAAAAAAAGAAAAAAGTTTTAGAAGACTTAAACCAATATATGTATATGTCAAGTTGTCTTTTTTTATCTAAAAATCCTGCACTGATTTCATAAATAAAACTCATAGAATAGATCCTGGCTTTTCCTCTGTGCCAGTGTTTAGGGTTTTTTTCTTGATATGTATGGAGAGTTTAAATCTGTACTTAATGTAGTTCTGTTATAAGTGTTATTATAGGAATCTCTATGGGGTAAAATTTTTGCTTGCCTTTATTAATTTGCTGTTGATTGATACTGGCAGCCTTTAGAAAGGACCTGAGAAAGGAGCAATTGCCAGGTGATATGCATAAGCCCTGTGTCCCTGCTAAGTGCTTTCTCCAAAAGTGATTGTTCTGGACCTTACTTTATCTCTAAGGGCATCTTGACCAACAGGATTCTACAGATTGGTAACCCAGTTGAAAATAAAGGAGCAGTAAAGGAACTTGATCCACAGGGTGTATAATTTTCTTAATTATAATTACAATTATAGTTATTTCATGGCAGTCTGGATTGGTGTCTAAAACCACAAAACTAAGGAATGTATGCCACTACAGGGAATTCCGACCACCCAGATCATTTCTCCAGCTGCCACTGGTCCAAACCCACACTATAGGGCAAAACCAGAAAGACAAACTGAGTAAATGAAGACAGTTGTCATATCTCTCATACCTCGAACGCAAGGAAGTAATACAGATGTTGGAGAACAGAAAGAAAATGTTGCTTGCATCATCTGGTATAACCACTGGTTGACCTCGTTTTCATTCTGAGATGTCTTGCAGCACTGACATACGTACTCCACAAATGGCAAAAGGAGGAAAATCACTTATGTGAGGACTCAGACAATGAGGCACTGTGTTAAAGGTAGGGAGGAACTGGCACAGAAGCAAAGAGAAAGAATGACTGAATGCACAAAAGATTATGCTCCAGGCTGAGAGAAGAGAAATGCTATCAAGAGAAGTCACACTATTGCCACTAACAGAAGTGTTTGCATGATCTGACAGTAATTTCTTTAATGAAATAAAAATGTATCTTTTCTATAAAAGATAGTATCTACCAAGAATGTTTGTATCATTACAATTATCGTAAGACATTTTATTATGCAAATGCAGTATTTTAAATCTAAAAATGCATTGTTATTTTTAAATTTATTCCGGTATGCCTAAAACATAACAAAAGTTGCTGATAAACAGTACAGAAATAACATCTTACTTCACACCAAAGTTTCACTTACTACAGTATTACTTCAAAATATTATTTTGCCGTGTTCTTGCATGACTTGGGCCTCTCAGAATATCTATAAATTTACTTTTTAAGTTGGAACAATAGTTTTATGTCCACTCAATAGGTCAATTGGTGTATATCTAACAAAATGAAATTAAAACAAGCTATAAATGGATCCCTCAGTTTCTTTATGAAACCTACCAGTACAGGTCTATGCCCGTAAGACAGATGCCCAACAGCTGCACTTGGTTACTAACTCTTTTTTTTAAGAGAACCCATATTCTGAAAGAGAGGAACTTCTTTCTAAGACATTTATTCTAATCCTGAGAAAATAAAAAAAAGGGGAAAAAGGTAGAAGTTGCATCAAACTTCTGAATAAACCTGGAAACAATACAATGTGTATATACTTTGATGTGATGAAAAGACAAGGATGCTACAATATTATTACATTTCTCAAGTTACATCACTGTATTTATTTGCTGAATACTTTTTTGAAGTATCTTCAACATTCAGATTAGATTTAAATCACAATGCCTCATTTATAATTCATTTAATCCTGTTCTTTGCTTAGAAAAGCAGCTGAAGCGGATGCCAGGAGGATAACATGAATAACAAGCCTAAGTATTGCAACAGAAAATATATTTCACTTCATGATTTCTAACTATTATTGTGATAAGATGTCTTCATATTAGTGTAAAAAAATGCTTTGCAAAAAAACCAGACTTCACATACTTTGAATATTAAATAAATCAAAAGCTCTGAAGAAAGTTATTTTAGAATTCAATCTATACTAAGACTGCCGTTCTATGAGGTATAGTAGAAAATAAACCTGTGTGAAATTTGGTGATTATTGTTACCAACATAGACAAAAATTTGGCTGTATTGAGTTACACTATTGCAAGACAGGAGAGTAATTGATACCACATATATTTGTAAGATGCCGGTGAATTCAAATGGCATAAAAACATCTACATGCTTCCATAGAAATAAAAACTTCGTTAAATACACATCCACTAGAACAGTAAATTGTCTTTTAAAGTCTTTTCTTTCAAGTTGTCAAAAGCCTTCCCTTTCCTAAAGGAAAGCTTATAAATATACTGCGTAGATCTTAACCTAATAAATATGATTTTTGTAGTCCTTTATTATATAAATGTGTGTTAACTATTGTATCTGGTCTGCATTTCAGATACTTTTTTAATAGCCAGTGGTAATTAACATGCACAACCTTTGCATATGTACCTCAATGCAAGTAAGCTACATTTCAAAAAAAGGTTGCAATAGATATAAAATATATTAATTTCTCCACATTAATCTTACATACATTTGTAAAATTTGCATTTCTAACTTAATCTGACCATTTGCTTATAACTATCCATTTCTGAGACTTTTTCATACCTTTTGAGTTTATCCTAATCCTTGAAAGTAATTTATTTACCACAAGTATTTTTCATTCATATCCAGAATTCGAGGGCAAATCACTCTTCTTCTTTAATTATAAAAATTTTAGAGAAACACCTTCTTTTATACTCTGGATATCCATCAATTTCTATACCAGATGAATAGAAAAATGCATCTCGCCTTTTCTTTTTTATTTAAGTAAAAGGCTGAGGAAGAAGCAGTAGCTCATTAGTCATTATTTGGAAACATCACACCATTAAACCTCAGTTCCTATTCAAAGATGATTTTGTATTGCAGCGAACACCACAGGATTATTATTTTCACCAGAAGGAATAGTTTAGGCCTTCAAATCTTTTTGTTATCCACAATCTGTCATTTCAATTAATCTAAACTACCTACATTTACCTTTTTTTGTGTGTGTGTGACATTACACTGACGAATAATTAAATGCAAGAGAACAATTTCAGTATCGTAGCACAGTATTTCCATCGATGGAATTCTACCACTCAAAAAGAAAGCACAAATATTCACATTTCTTTGTGATCAGCCTGCAAATTCCTTATGGCACAGTAAAATAGCCAGCCTAGAGGAATCAAAAGAATGTTGGGGTTTTTCTTTTCATTTTATAAATGTTTTCACCATCATTAAGCAGTTTCCTTACCACTTTGCCATACTTAAATTCCATTTCTTATAATTACTTAGTCTCTTCACAAACAGAATTATTAAATTACATGGCTTCACTGCACACTAGAGGTCAGCCATTAATGGCCAAGATGTATTGAGATATATTTTTATTATTTCCAGCCAGTGAAAGAGTTAACGTCTTGTGTTACAAAGCTTTGGTCACCACTGGGCTTCTCACTCAGTTTTGAAAACAAACTAACAATTAGATCTAAGAGTGAACAGATGAACAACACTAAGTATTTTATGACTAATAATTATATAAATGTGACGTGTACATAGAACCATAGCATGGTTTGGGTTGGAAGGCACCTCAAAGACCATCAAGTTCCAAGCCCTTGTCATGGGCAGGTACACCTTCCATCAGACCAGATTGTTCAGAAATACATCCAGCCTGGCCTTGAATACTGCCAAGGATGCAACATCCACAGCTTCTCTGGGTAACCTGTTTCAGTGCCTCCTTACAATCACAGTAAAGAATTTATTCCCAAGGTCCAATTTAAATCCACCCTCTTTCAGTTGAAAGCCATTACTCCTTGTCCTGGCACTACATGCACTGGTAAAAACTCACTTTCCAGCCCTTTTGTAGGCCTACCTTAGGTACTGGAAAGTGCTCAAAGGCCTCCCCGAAACCTTCTCTTCTCTAGGCTGAACCACCCCAACTGCTTTCTCAGTCTGCCTTCAAAAGAGAGCTGCCTCAGCCCTCTGACCACCACTGTGGCCCTCCTGTGGACTCACTCACACATTAATGTTGGGCACCACTGAGTTGGACACATTACTGTTGGTGGGGGTCTTGCAGACGTGGAGCATGAGGTGAGAATAACCTCCCTTCACCTGCTAGTCGTGATTCCTGATACATTCAAACATAAGTAATAGAAACTTAAGAGTTTTCCTTCAACTAATTTTAAGCATTTTTTTTCCAGAGTGCTGTGCAACTAAAATAATTCAGTATTGTCACCCATCTTTAAATACAACCTGCTCCTCTGTTACAAAAAAAAAAAAAAAAAAAAGGCAGAAGAAATACTAATGAAAATCGATCCAAGACTGAAAACAAACCTGGTTTGAAATGAAAATTTGTTTTGCCTGATATTCAGTAGGAAAATAGAAAATACACTCACCTTAACCCCCTACCCCACCCAATACAACAACTCAAACTGAACTCACCATATATTTACCAAAGTTATGTAGTAAAATGATACCAATTTTTAATCTGTAGGTTTTGAACACAGATAATTGATAAAGTAAAACAGTAAAGGCACTGTTCACATGGGAGGCATTTTGATTCAATGGACTTCCAATAACCTAGTTAAAAACTTAGTATTGGTATGTACTGAGCATGTGCAATAGTCTTATTTTTTAAATGATATCTAGTTAACTTCTATAGAATTATATCTAGTTAACTTTTATAACTTTTATTTTAAAGTTGATTTATCAATTATTTACTTACTGCCTCTGGAACTCTGATGGAGTGTTTCACACAGTGTAAATTTAGAGAAAGACGCAAGTACTGGACTCTGTAATTTAAACAGGATTTTTCCAACTGATTTCATTTGTACAGGATTTCACCCACATACTTAAAAACATTTATTATATAGACAAATAAAGGTGTATTTATGGAAAGAGAGATTATATCTTCAGTCAAAATAAATAGTAGGTTTCTTAGACCTCAATCACAAGGTTCTTTACTGTAAGTAGCATAAAACTGCAACGTGTAGAATTTGAAAGGGCAGACTAGTTCTGTATGTTACCTATCTCTCCTACTTGCTTTGTTCTCTCATGATTGCATGCGGTTGTGTTAACATCTTCAGGTTTTGGGTTTGCTGTCCATTGTGAATATTATGATCACTTTTTTATGCAAAAGAAATCTAATCCATTATTAAACTGCCAATTTTTCTCCCATTCTTTTTTGTATTACAGAAATACAGTATTTTTGATAGTATAAGGTATCACAGTCTTATACCTATTTTCATAAAATTAGTAGACTTAATAATACTTTACTTCCATAGTCAACAGTTGAAATACAACATAAAAATTATTAAAGGCACATTGAAGTTTACCTATCAGTTTTCACAGAACCATGGATTCACTGAAGCTGGCAGTCAAACATTGAGAGTGCCTTGTCCAGAACCTGACTGAGGCCTGGGTCAGTGACAGAAGCTTTCCCAGAGTCATGCCTTTTTCAATTTTAAGTATCTCCAGAAATGTGGACCACAAACACTTCTGACCTGTTCCAGTGCTCAGTCAGTCTTGAAATAACAGCAATAACAACTACAACAGCAGCATGACCAGTAACAATTATAAAAATGTCTTATGTTTTAAGAGTTTCATAGGCCTCTTGGGCTGTCAGCTAGGGTTCTCTGGGAAGAGTGCAGTTTCCCTCTTCACCATCTACTATCAGGTATATTTATGTATTCATAGGTAAAACCTGACTCAGCCTTCTTGTATCAGGCCAAGCTGTCCTAGCTCTCAATTTCTCTTTGTATGACAATATTACAATTCTAGAATTGCCTTTGTGGGCCTCCAATGGACTCACTCCAGCATACCCCTGTTTCTCTTCTACTGAGGAGACTAATACAGAATCCAACAGTCCTGTTCAGATGCACCTGAACAGGTCTGAATAAAAGAGAAGGATCACCTCACTCCTGAAAAATGTCGGCCTTCCTTACCACAAGGAAGAATCACTGATTTATGGTCAGCTTTTGGTAAACCAGAACTCCCTGAATTTTTCTGTCAGGCTGTTTTTTCAGCTGGTCAGCCTCCAGTGTGCCAGAGGTTGTTCCTTCCCAGATAAAAGGGATACCTTGTTACTTCCCTCTCTTTAGCTTCATGAGGTTCCTGTAAGCCCATGTCTCCATCCTGCCCAGGTCCCTTGAACCAGTATCTTGTGAACAGCTTTGATAAAATACCTTGTATAGGGACACAAATGTAAAACATTCTCTATTTTCATTTTATTCTCCTAAGTGTGAATGTTAATCTCAAGTATATACAAGTGAATTCCGGAGGAAATACAAAAAAAAAGTTTCTATGAATGATCAGACACAGATTAATGGAACACTTCTTAGAATTTTAGAAAGAAGTGATTTACGTAGCACTCCAGGATAGAATCATAGAATGATCTAGGCTAGAGAAGACACTTAAGAATAATGATACCAACAATTAATGTAATACTGCCCAGTCCACCACATAAGATAATCCTAAGCACCACAACTACATATCTTTAAAATATTTCCAAGGATAATGACCTTCCCTGGGCAGCCGGTTAGAATGCTTCCTAACTTCTTCAGCAAAGGAATGTCTACCAGTATCTTAGATATCCTGCTTGAAATAAAACTGCCAACTGTCACATAAGCAAGCCTGAGAAATCAGTCACTGTCAATTATGCAGTTTTAAAAAGACCTCTGTTTTGATTCAATCCTAGCTGATCAGCACGAGTAGTTTAAGCAGTACTAGCTCATTTAGTATGAGCTGATACAGTATTAGCTAGTGAAGTAGTAGCTGGTTACTAGAAAAAAATTTGCATTTTTTTAATTTGGCATGCCGAATTAAAATTACCGCTAAGAATAAGGGCAGGTCAATGTCCAACCTGGTATCATTAAAGCAAAATATTTACTGTCCTTTACCCAAAATATTTTTATTGAAATGCACATCCACAAAAGAATTCCTACAAAAACCATGAGCAGTGAAAACTAACTGTTAAAAAATCACATCTCTACAACGAACTGGAGTTACATGGTTCATTGTGCAGTCTTAATTAGCTATACTCAGCTTGGTGCTCTCTTTCATTTATCACTGAGGTGACACGCATAAGATGCAGTTTGTCTGGAAGTACAATCAAGGGGCTAGGTTAACCCCTTCCCAGTGCTGCAGAGTTCAGTGCTGTGCACTGACTTCATGCCTCTGGACAGCACAAACACCACAAATGGAGACCTGCTTGAAGAACTGAAAAAGCAGGTCGCAGGGGAAAGAAAGCACTAATCTTTACTCCTTGTTAGTAAGGGGTAAGTGCCAATCACTTGTTGATTTAATTACAGAGACTAATTAAGATAATGCACAACAGCAGGACTACAATCCAAGAAAAAGGAGATTTTCAAAACTCCCAACTTTTAGGATAGGATCTTGGAAACTATGTTTTTCCTACAGGTAGTTTCTTTGAAGGCAGTGCTACCTTCAGTATGAGAAAAAATTGCAGCAGAATCAATGAAACATGGAAGTTGCATTAAATAAAAGTATGCACCAAAAAAAGCACAAACCCCAGATTTTGCCAGAATAGCAACTCTACAGATCCCATAGTCTAGTAAACTGGGCTAGTATGGTACATTTTAGCAAAATGAAAATCCTTAAAATTCTTTGCAGAGATGGAACGCCATTTTTTAAAAAGCAGAATACCTGTGCACAATTACAGTCCCTTTTGAGATGGTCTGTATAGTCTAGACAGATAAAAAATTAGAGTTTGACTCATTAATTAGAGGCTACCTTTTCTTCACTGAAAGTAGTGAAAGATCAGCAGATAATAAGTCTTGTCTGTCTGATGGCTTGTCTGATTGTACAACACAGATACTACTGAAAGGATCTTTGTGATTTTTGGAAACAGTTTGATCAAGTCAAACATCAAAAATCAGAAATAAAGTGAGAAAATGTCCATTTGAGTAAGAGGAAAGCAAAGTTGCTACTGTTTAAACATTAGGTTATAATATGACTTTACTGACCTCTAATGAGTTTCTGCAACTTACATGAAATTTCTTTGATGAATTTTTCAATCTATTATTTCCACATGGGTGCTCCTGCTTTGCTTCTACTTAGTGATGCACGACTGACAACATTTCTGGACCAGATTCCAAGGATGCTTATGAAAACTGGTACATATTTTTGACTTCAAGAGTTGAGTGGGGAAGCCAGCATGACGAAGAATAAAGAGAGCTGAAGGGGAAAATGGATGCATAGGAAGAGGCACAAATGGTAAATGAAGAACACAGGAAATATGAATTGTTATTAAGAGGGTGAGGCCCACGGAGATCCACAGCACAGCTGAAAACTCAGGCATCCTCTGGTGTCAAAGAACATAGAGTCATGAAGTTTAGGCCTGGCATGCTGCTGGTCTTTGCAGGTGCAGAGCAATTCTTCTGCATTCCACTCAGCCCAGCAGAAGACTTCCTCACAGCAAAAAGCATGCCTTCTCAAAGCAGAAAGCACCCCCCTCAACTCCAGTCAGAATGCACTCCGGCTTTGCCTGAAGAAAACTGGGCCACAGACTGAAAGAGGTAACTCACCTAGCAGAGCATGTGTAAGGAAAACTGTTGCCCCTAAAGGCCCCAGGATTTGGAGCTGGGTACTCAGAATTTGATAAACAAAAAAATGACTATTGGAGAATAAACAGTATTTTTAGACCATGGATTCTACTGACTTTGTGCAACTTAGGGTATTTTGGCAGAAAAAGGAAAATGCATTAACTATCAGAGAAATTTTGCACGCTCCTTTAAAAGCTTTTAAATTAGAAGCATTTAGAGATAAATACTCCAGTGGTGAGATTTAAATTACCCTAAAATCCAATTTACGGTTAAATGGTATTTGTGATCTCGTTTCCTATTCACCTTTACATCATTTCTATGTTAAATGTCTTTTCTGGACCACATCTGCATTCTAAAGAGAAAAAAAAAATTATTAAAGGAATACAAATTCTCTTCCAGAATGAATAGTAGCATAATTTATTTATCTTAAAGAAAATATTAGTGTTGCAATAAGAAATTAATAGCACTGAAATATTTTTCATAGAGCTTAAGATCTTTTCTAAAACTTCAATCTCAAAACATTTGAATATAACTGAATCAGAATACGGTATGAAATATTACCTTCTTATTTTTCAGAATCAGTTCTTGGAAACAAATTTCCGTAGCCTTCCAAAAGAATCAGTCTTTGGGATACCACTGAGAACCCAGATCATGTAGCAATACTATATGGTCAAAGACAATAGTTTTCTCTGTAATTGTGCATTACCTGCCCTTCACTTTCCTAGCAATATTCTACGTAAATGAAAAGAGCACTTTACTACCACTGCAACTCCTTTTCCCCAACAAACAAACAAGCAAACAAACAAACAAACAAAATCTGAAAGTTTATTAAAATTTACCTGTAATGTCTGAATATACATGATTAGGCACTACAAATAAGCATTATTAATTTATCTCCTTAAAGTCACGTGAGTGGATGACTCTGGTGAAAAAAAGTAAGATTCAATATTCCTTTGAATCTGACAGTCTCAGTATAAACCCTTCTCTTGCCTACAGTCCAGATTTTTAACTAACACAATTTTTGAGACTAATCTATGCACAATGAGACAGTAATCTTTATTATTTCAAGGTATCTACAGCTCAATGAGTTCTGATGATGTGCAGTTGCAGTCCTATAATCTGTTCACAACCTAAGAAGTACAGAGCAATACACCAGAAAGAAAATACTAACATGGAATTAGAAAAAATTATCTTGATAAAATAAAGATTGCAAGGGCCACACACTGACACACTAAAAACTGAGAGTTGTAGATTTGGTCCTCCTACATAAGAGACCCCTTTTTATTCTCACTTTTGATCCTTAAAAATGCTTTCTTTGTAAAATGAAAAGACACTACAGATCTGTTAACATCAAAGAAATACAAACTCTTGATCTTCAGGCTCTCAGAGTAGTGCATCTTTTCCCCCAAGGTTAAAATGTATTTTGCAATAAGACACTGAGCCATGCACTCATAGGTAAGAAAAAAGATGCACATATACAAAAAAACCCCAGATGCTAAAAACTCAAAAGACCTGCTCAGTGGCAGAAGTGAGTATTTATCAGCAAAGGCATCTATAAATTCTCAATTAAGTGCACCTTTTAGAGAGGAACCCATACAAAAATACCAGTCTATACCCTACTGAAGAGAAAACAATGTTTGGGGCAATCTAGACAAAAGGTGGATTTTTCTGGCTATGGAAGAGGTAAACAAATCTTGCTGCGCTTGGAGATCTGAGAATTATTTGGCTAGAAGTTCTAATATTTTCATATAAATAATATCCACAAACCTATCCAAATTCTGCATTTCAAAATCAAATAAGCAAATTCACAGCCAAGTGTAGCTAAAAATCCTGTCTAGCCTCCATTTAGACATTTGCATTTATTCAGAAGGAAAAGAAGCAGCAAAAAATTGAAACAATACTAGAAATGCATTTATTGGTATTTAGCAATAATTTATGACTTAAGTTATACAGCTTTGAGAAGAAACGCTCCTCTTTTTTTTTTCATATCCTATATTTGATGCACAAAAAATCCAGAAAGATTAAGGATCAGGTTTCTCAAAACTGTTTATACATAACCTACCTAAACTGAGTTCAATCATGAATTGTCACAAGGCTCTCAAGACACCAAATGAGGTCCTGCTCTATGTGGGTACTGAGCTGCTGTCAAATGGTGTATAGCTGAGAAAAGTTTTCTAGAGACTTTCTGCCATGGGAAAATCCCTCACATTTTTCATGTAAATCTAAAAGCTATTGTTAACATACTCATGTTATCCACACTTACACTTAGAAGTCTCCAAAGCACTTCATTTCACTGTAATGTTTTCAGAAGTCTCTAAATCCTTATAAAAAATAACACTGAGTTGCTCATTCTGTAGAATGCAGATAATCTCAATTCAAGAGAATTATGTTCAGTTAACTTAAAATTTTAACAACTGTCTTTAGTAACAAATTTATCTTTAATTAGTGTATTGCCAAATTACTTTCAAGGCATCTAAATTAATTTCTTATGAGATATTTAATTTTAAAAGAACTATATATATTTTTAAGGAAATCTGTATCCATGTGATTTCAAAATTTGGACTTAAGAGTAGATACAGTGTCATCTTCCTAAGATGCTGTGGGACCTTTCTGAGTTGCAGTTTACCTCCAGTTTTTAGAATGCATACATCTTTAGAAGCTACAACCTTTAAGTCACTTTCATCAGACTACAAATATTGAAAAAGGTCACTGAACATGTTACACTTCTTCACATTAAGAGTATGTCTGAAGATGAAAGTTTATAAAAGAGGAAAAAAAGGTGACTAGGATTTTCCACTAATGTACTTCATCTGTGAATTGTAAAGCTTCATAACACATCGCATAAAATAACTAATCCTTGTGTCTCCTGCCCCCAAGCAATATATGCACACACAAAAACACATAGAGAGAGAGCTGGCATATATGTGAGCCCTGATATTGGTAACACTAATACTGTAATTTTCCAAAACTACAAACTGCATCTGCTCTAATTCTTGCTGTAGCCTCTAATTTCACTTCTTAGTGTTTTCAAATACATCAAATTGTGATATAATTGTGATATAGTATGCTACAAGAATCTCTGAATCAGAAAAGTTAGTGTCAATGAACACAATGCACGATGCTTGTTGAAAATGTGTATTTCTGAGTGTAAGACTACAGCAAATGCCTTATTAGGACATATTAAGCCTTGTTGTCTGCTATCATGTCTCCACATCAAGAGAACATATACAGGCATATTACCCTGGTCTGGTTGTGAGATCCATTCACTTTGTGTGTGTAACTACATTAACAATGGCATTCCTGTTTGTTCTTTTAATACTCATTTATGGACCTCCTCTACATGGATTTTTTAAGTTCTTTACAACTATAAATACTGTCTGCCTCCACAAAAATGAACAGTAATTTCCATTTTTTACCTGCTTTTAATAACTCTTCTACTAAAATCCCCAAGCTCCAGTTCCATTATTATTGAGTAGGTGGATATCCATTCTGTTTTCATTCTCTCCTCTGTGACTGCAGTTTTGCAGACCTTAGCCATAATCCCCACAACCCACTTCTGCCAATTCTCCTTGAAACTGAAAGAGTCTCAGCCTCCTCAGTCTCTGCTCACATGGCAGCTGTCCCATCCTCTGGACCATTTTAGCTGTCACTGAAAGCATTTTAAGTCACTCTGACAAGATCCAGGTGCACTAAGGTTTAAACCATTTCCAGTGATTTACTCCTCTTCCTTATACCTCAGGAAGAATCACTCACAGGTTTAAAACTAGTTTTTTTACTAGCAAAAATTTTTTTACTATTAAAAAAAATAAGGAAACAAATGGATTCTCTTCGTCAGTTGTGAAATGAGTTTAGCATCTTGTGTACTGTCTATAAAATGCATCAAATCTGAATCTGAGAATATTCAGACAGATAGTAGCAAACTGACATTTAAGCACGTTGTTTCAATAGATACAATGTAATTGACCACAATCAGCCACTAATTACCATTAAACTCAAATTTATTGAGCGAAGCTCTCAAAAATTGCATGTATTGAGCAAAGCTCTCTATTACGATTGCTAAATTCTAAGAAGAAGAAAATACATATCCACCAGCTGAAGTGAGCCTTCAGTTTTATAAAAAACCTACTACCAAAATTGATGTAAGTTTTTGCCAAGTCCTGAATCTGTGTTTTTCTCCTCCTTGCATTTTCTCCAGTTTGTCAGCAGCCACTGACAAACTTCGATACATTACGGGCATCGTTATGCCCTTATCAGTAGAGTTAATTTGCCTTTTTATTCATATTCATTATACCTTTGCTTTTCCATCAAAAGACATAAGACTCTAAAACCTCACCTTAACACAAGAAATTTTTCACACAAAAAAATCCCCTTGTTTATTTTCAAAATTTCAAAATAGAGATACTGTGCACTGTTTGTTGATGGTAAAATGTATGCTTTTTCACTAGAACAGGAGACCAAATGACTATTTCTCTTTTCAGTCCAGATATCATATGCCCATATTCTCTACAATTATTTTACACATTGAAGTGCATGTGATATTCTTGTATGAAAACAATGACACAGGTGGAACTTTCCTGGAAATGACCATACCTAATTAATGATCACTGCCAAAATAAATTTCTTATCTCTTTCCCTTATTGTTTCTGCTTCCTTTTTCACAACTGCATGTACTAAAATAAAATTAACAGCAGTGGAAGCTCTCTTCCATCCATATCCTGGTCCTGAGGTAGAAGACACAGAAAGCTTTACAAAGTAAATTAAAAATCAGTTCCTTAGCACTAACTAGAACAAAACTGTACCCACTTAGATTTCACAAAGACATGTAGATGAAGAATTATATCCCAACAGAACAAATTTTAAACTTCTATTGATTCTCTTCCTGATAACAGCCTTGTTGGGAAATGGCTCTCAGAGTTCATGTTGTGTAGGAATGCGAGAATGTGTTATGCATATGTGAAATTCTGTTCTTTGCTACTACTTTGCACAGCAAGACCATGTCCAAAGTGTTTACAGTCATATCCCAGAATTTCCTGTGAAATGACCATATGCCACACATTTCCAATTTTATGTTTATGAGTAATTTGAAATTTTAATTGTCTTTTATCAATATATTCTGCTCAATTATATAAAGTGAACTTTTTAATCAACAGACAAAATTCTACATTCAATTTTTTCATAACATGTACAGTTTTGTATAATTCAGTGAAAGCCACAGTAGCAATTTGTACACAACTTCATGTTTAAACATTTTTAACAGCAATTTAAAGTCAAGGTGTAACCTTATTCTCCACATAACTTCCTTTAGAAGGAAGCAGTCAAAATAAATTAGCAATTTTCATATCAATTTGTACCATCAAAATTTCTTTTAAAATATTTTGCATATTCATAAGAATTTGAAATGCTTAAATTAAAAAAATATTTGCCTAATTATTTTGAACAAATATGGCTTCAAGCAGACACTGCTTAAGCCAGAATCATCCTGTACATATGTTATGTGGAGGGGAGTTTACTGAAAGATAGGGTGGACAAAAGTGAATGGTGACCTTTCTATACATGTTCAGATATTTATAATTTTCTAAAGATGTTGTCAGAAATTCACTACTGAAACAGATTTTATCTCCACATTTTATCTCCATTTCAGCCAGTGAGGGTTAAGCTTCAGACGGGGTAAAAATACTGTAAAACACCACAGCAGTTGTTGCTGTGTGAATATAACCTAAAAAAACCCCAAATCTAAATTTTCTGTACAACTGTTTGTTCTTCCTTTTTCCCTAAGAGCCTTCCTATATTGAGATTATGGTATGTACCTCTAGTAAACTTCTCAAGTATGCAGACATGTTCTTAAGCAATCTAGCAGACACACTGGAATTCACTGTCAATTCTGACACAGGAATATTAATGACTCACACTCCTTTATCTGCCAGTGGTCATTATTGATGCTGCAGGGAATTAAACACACTGAGATAACTACCCATACTGTAGTTTCTCCAAAAACACTTGCTGTTAACAGATAACATTAATCTAAATTATGTGGGTTTGTCCAACTCTGTAAGGCCATTAAAATACGGTTTCCATGTCTAGATTTTTGGGTACCTGGGAAGACTGGACACCCTGGATTTTCTGACTCTGGTTTTATACATGTCCAAAAAATTTTGTAAGATAAAGGCTTTCTTTACTTGGGGAACTTCACTGCCTTTGTAGTTAGACAAAGTTAAAGTTGCCAGGGTTTAATGCTTCTTGGATACCCAAGCTTGCAACCCAGCTCTGTTCAGTGCTCTGCTTTAGGGAGACAGGGGCTTACAACTACCTGAAGTGACAACAGCTCTGTAAGAGACACAGCAACAAACTTCAGAGCAGCAGAGATGTAGACAAAAAAATGTTCAGAAGAACCATTCTGTAATTTTCTTCAATTTGTTCTGAAATTCAAAACCCTGATGATTTAATTCTGAATATACACTTTATAAAATACATACAAATATTTTCTACATATTACATTTCAAAATGTTTTCTTATGTACAGATTCAGAAATAACAAAAAACACATGAAAAATTCTTTACACTGAAAAATTTTATTCCTCAAGTTCACAATTTTGCTGTTAATATTTGATAATTTACACCAGGTTAAACAGATATAGTGATAGTTATGCCTACTGCTGAAACTAAATTATTCAAATTTGCATCAATGTAAGGATTTGAAAAATAAGGATTGGATAAACCATGGCTCATGTAAAGAGCTTTATTACCTGTAGTTTCTGTAGCTAAGTCAGTATGCTTGGAATGATCGCATAACGTTTTCATTTTCCATGACTCTTAATCTCAACTATCACATTTATTCCAAAGCCTCCACTTTGCTGCAGAGCAAAATGAATGCATCTAGAATGGTTTGGCATGACGAACTGTCCCACTTTCCCCTAAAACTTTAACCAATGGGTGATTTACTTGACAGATGTAATATCATATTTAACAAGTCCAATAATATTACTCTTGCAACAGTATATACTAATTTTTCATCAAATCAACTGAAAAATGTCCTAGGGTTGAACTGAAGGGAATATATCAAAATTCCTGGGGAAAAAACAAAAAGAATAAAAAAGAAAATTGGAAGCTTTTTCCCTCCCCCCAAAAAATCCCCAGCTTATAGTTCAACTCTCTTGAATACATCACCCTTCTTAAAAAAAAGAAGAGCAATCTAATCAAAGGGCTGTATCTTTCACAGTGCATGCTATCAGCACATATAGAAAGACAAATGATACTGTAAAAAGTTACCAAAAAAGAACAGAAAGACTTTATCTTTAAATTTTTCTTGTCACTGCCCATACTTGAAAGCAATTAATTGAAATTACCTGTTCAAAGATGTGCGATTTTGAATTTTGAATTAGATTTTAAATCCAATTTACTCTGAAAAAAAATCAGTCCTAATTATCAAAGGTAGACGTACAAAAAAGTAAATAATTTCCAGATTGGGCTTCACTGCCCCATGTAGTGTTTATGAACTTGTTCTGGAACAGTGAGGGTTTTTACTATGATTCACGTATGTCCACTTGTAAGACTTACTATAACATAACTGCTTTCTGTAATTTAATTACTCTGAAAGATCTGTTGGGTAGTTTAGTGTTACAGACAAGAGCTTAGAAAGAAAAAAAAATCAGTATGGACTGCATGAATGTGTTTCAGTTAGTTGAAGAACATAAAAAGTTTTTAAACAGAAAGAGTGATATCAGCAGGGAAAACACACGTTCTAGAAAAGCAAAAGTTTAAAAGTGAAAAAGGAAAAAAAAGGTTTCACCAATACTAAATTACTGTCTTTACATCCTATTAAACAAGAATTTGTCTCAACAACCCCAGCATCTGTTCTAAGTAATCACTGTCCTGTCAGAACTGATCCTGGCCTAGAGATGATGGTATGATGGTACAGTGGCTACCTGCAAGATGGCAACTGTCACATTATGCATTACAAGTCAGAGAACAAGCTAAGCATTATTCACATTGCAAACAATTGGGAATAGAAGCAATATACAACAAATGCATTGTTTTTAGGAAGTATATTTGTTTGCCTTTTTACAGTAAGCTGCAAACGCTTCTGCTGAAGGAAGAGAGACTTGTTGTTTCTCTTTAAAACAGCATCTCCAAAGAAGTAACAAAAATGTCAGAGCAGAAGCTATGTAACCACAAATGAAGGAAGAGAACTAAACAGAAAACGTTACTGGAATGCAGCAGAGAATTTTGAAATGCTGGTGGTCAGGTCTTTCTCAATGTGGAAAAGGAGCAGGATGCACAAGAACCAAAATTACTAAAAAAGCAGGATGCAGATTATCTGCAGAAAAATATTTAATTCTATTAATACAAATTAAACTCTTATTTTTCAAAAACTGGAATACTAGGAAAGACGAGGAGTAACACTTCAGAAGGATTTTGTATTTCCTGTATTTCTTTAAGCTCAATGGTTAAGTGAGCTCAGTGACCCTTGGCAAGGTCAGAAACACATAATAATGCACCATATTTGATAGTTTTTAAAGAAATATGTTATGTAGGAGTCTCTGAAACATATCTGCATCTTGGTATTAAACAGATGAACCTGCATAAAGGTTCTGGATAGTTACTGTTCTGTCAGTTCATTTAAACAAACATGAAAAAACCCAGCACTTTTCTTATGACAAACGAAGCTATACTACTAATATCTCATTGGATATGGTGAAGCATTGCCATCAACACCACTGAGAACAGCCTATCCAATGAAAAACACTGTAAACTAGCAGACTGCTGTTCCTCAAAAAAGACTAATGAACAAGTACTTTCTTTCCTCAGCAAAAATGTACTTTATTCCTTCTTAGTGTGCCCTGAACCTACAAATACCAAACATAAAAGAAGACATCTAAAAAATACTCATAATTATTGAGATTTTTCACTTCTTGTATTTACAAGTATTGCATGATATTACTAACATCAAGAGGTGAAAACAACAAAGGTAGTTTCTCAACCTTTCAATTTTGCTTACTTTTCTCAGTCAAGCGCAAATTTAGTTTCTGGATTAAGAGTAAGAACCAAACCTACTTTTCACACATACTTGTTGACACAGTACATTTATCAGCCCATGCGAACACATTTCAGAGTGTGGGGTCTTTCACAATGATGGAGAGAAACAAAGGTATCTCATCCCCCCCCTCTCTCTGCTGTGAAGGTTGTAAAGTGAAAAGTACTAAGGACTACCACTGGAAACCTGATTCAGTAGCATTAAGCTGTCTTGCTACTTGGATTCCACTCACAGTGATTTGGCAGTGAGACTGGAAGAGCATGAGCTCCTTACCCATTTGCAACTACTCTAGAAAGCGTACACTGTAGCGTCAATGTTTATTTATACCTTCTCTTCTGCAGTGCCTTGATGTTAGGAACGGGAAAATGGTGAAAAAAAGGAAGTATAACCTTTACAGGGTGACAGAGAAAGAAATTACTTTTTTTTTGTTCCCTTTGTCTCACCTTCTCCCCATTAAAATGAAGTTAGATGGTCCTGCCACTCTTTGTGAAGAATTTCAAGACAAGCACTAGGTCAAAGTAGAGTCTGGGACCCTTCTAGAAAGTGCAAGACAAAACAGGAGCAGGAGTAGCTGCAAGAGCAGAGGGCAGAGGAACTCCAGCACAGCAGGAACTTTTTTCAGGTAAGGAGGCTGACTGTGGACAAAGACACATCTTTCTGTGTGTCTGCATACAGAAGGATCACGGATGCTGTCCTACATCACCCAGGCCACAAAATAACAGTGTCTGTGGAGATTCAGTGTATCTCCCAAATAAAGTGCTGTGTGGAAGAGGAAAACATGACTATACTGTGACCCTCAAAAAAACTGGTAAAATAGAAGAACATTAATTTAACACTCACAGTATAAATGCAGTATTAAGTGGAGTCACATTAACATATATATGACACACAATTTAATTAATACCATATAACGTATCTGTATACCATTTGTACATATGTATATAATTATTTAAGCAACTTAAAAGCTGGTGTATATTAAATACTTGAGAATCATAATCTCATTTTGAGAGAAACTGTCACAAAAAGCTGATCTTTGTGCTTCTAACAACTTTTTAAATAGGCAGAATACTACAACTGCAAAACTGTCCAACATATGGGCCCACTTCCCAATTAATTATTTGCTGCTAAAGTGTTAAAATGTCCTTGGCTTCACCTTAGACACAATCATCCCAGCTGGTCATTATCTAACTGGAAAGGGGCCAAAGAATCTCAGCTGTCAGTACACAACAAACATGTATGTTTTGTCCTTTTTCCCTCCATTTATTTCACTTTCACATAGCTGCACTTAAGGAAATCTTATTAACCATGAAATAGAAAAAATTTTACTCTTTTACTGCTGTGACTCTGTATACCTGGAGTGCAGGTGATAAGTGGGGTGATAAGGAACTCTTCTGTATGCATTTATGGAGAACTGATTCATCCAGCCTTACTAAAGCCTATTCTATTACTCCGTGTTTATACTTAATTTAACAGACGTGTGAAAAACCACGGAAGTTTTCTAAAGACAGAGCTGAAACAAAGTTATTGATTGGTCCTGTGTCTGCATAGAGACAGGAACTAGTGGGAAAGTAGGAAAATATCCTTCAATGAAGTGAATGTTAGCAGTCAGCTTGTAGCCAGTGTTAACAGTCAGCTTGCAGTAAACCTGCAGATCAACAGGTGGAAAGCAAATGGCTTTTCTCATTTGCAGACTACTTCTGCAAGAAGCCAAAGGACAGCTGGGAGAAGGAACACATGTAAACAAGGTACACCTAATGATTTCCTAATTAAAAAGAAGATATTATCTTCCCATTAATAGATAACCTAATTGACCAAACTCCAGCAGCTTCCCCTCACTACAAGTAAATATAGGTGCCTTTCCTCACTGAATTGTCACATGTTTAGGCCAGCCACTAAGTTGTCGGTTCTGCTTGATTTGTTTGGATACTGTACTCTGTGACAGCTGTCGGAAATAATACATTAGAACAGCTGTTGCAGCACTTACAAAGGGACAGGAATTTTAATTGGACTGTATATTAATTGGGAGGGGGATGTATTTTTTTTTATCCAAGTTAAGACAGAAATATTCAGAGAATGACAGATATCTTTGAGGTATTTGACCAATGTCTGGTAAGCAAGGTTGGTCTTTGTTTTGACTGTGTAACTATGTGACAGTGGTCTCCGCCATCTTAGCATGAACTGTTCCATGCCTAAGAAAATGAGCATTAAGAACAAGAACAGTAGGAAGTTGCATAAACAATCCTTTTCAAATACTGGTTGTGATCTAGAGAGGACCTCGAAGTTTTTGAAGAATCACTCAAAAGGAAACTCATTTCAAGAGTCTTAGCAACCACCAGCTGAAAACAAAATTATTCATGATGGCCAAGACCTAGGCATAAATGAATAATAAGCTTACTTTCAGCATCAGCATAGAGCAGCAAGCACAGGAGCACCACCACTGGCCTGACTACGTGCATCATCCGACAGCTTGGCACCAGCATGCTTTGGCAGCCTTGTTCTCACTGGCTTAGAAGCCACTGCGAGTCTGTCCAGTCTGAAATTTCAGATGAAGTATTTTCAGAGCCTGTGAAAAGATAAAAAGTACAATTAGCAAAAATAGGCCAGAGTTTTTCTTTTCTTTTTTTTACGCATCACAATTTAAGGCAAAACAATTTAAAAGACAAAAGGGTAAGGCAGAAAGGAAAAGAAACATAATTAATTTCAGGCTACTGGTATATAAAAGAAGATCACAGTATATGTTAGCATTGTTACAACTCATTTCTTAGTGCACCATTACCACATAATCAAGCAACTGTCAGTTCCTGAATCTTTAGTTAGAACAACAGCATGTTCTGAACCAAAGAAACTGGTGTAGTTGATGGGGTTTAAGACATCAGTGGAATGCATGTTGCGAGAAGGTAACCAAAGCAGCTTAGATACCCACAAATGCACATGCAAACAGGGAGTTGATACCCTGGCATCTGGTAAGAATAACATCGAAAAATCTACTTCAGAACATATTATTAACATATTGCATAGTTCAGCAACTTTCAAAAGGTTAAAATTCCTGTCGTGATTTCCTGTACATATCTGAATTATGCCTACTAGAAAAACAGAAATCTGGCAATGAATAAAGGGCTGAGATCTCAATTCAATCCATCTAATTTATTAGACTGCATAATTGAATATTATACACTGGTAGAACTACAGCTCAAGGACCTGACTTGAAAAAATAGTGTCTTATCCTTGTCCAAATAAGCCACACTAATAGCAATCAAGGAATATAAAAATATTTTCCTCCTCAGACAGGAAATACTAGAGATATCCCTAAGGAGCCCGACATTGGCACTAAAATACTGTGAGATGCAACTACACTTTCTGAAGGATCTGCAACATATAAGTTAAGTTATTAACTTATTAGGTAAACTTATTTGTTAAGTTTCATTCTACTTCATTACCACACAAGTGGCTTCCATGCAGTAAAGATGAAAACCAAGAGGCCAGAGAAAAAGGTATACTTATTTTTGTTCCACTAAATAGATCTTACAGTTTTGGTGGGTGGCATAAAGAGCCCATTTTCAGTACAGGGAAATGCTCAAAAGAATTTACTCAAGGAAGAAAAAACATGAGCAGCTGGTAGAAATCTATGCTATGTTATGAATCTCTGTTGTAAAACCATCTTTTGAATCAGCTACTGCTATCAAAAAATACAAGCCTAAGAAATCTTCATAGGCAAAATGCTAAAGGCACCAGCTATCCCCTTTGATCGCTACCATCTTCATGCCAGCATTTCAAATGACAGCAAAGTCCATGAGACACCAGTCCTGTCGGACTCAATTTGTGTCTGTGCAAGCGTATCAGAGCCAACTGCTGCATAATGATTCCAATACTACCACAAAGATGGAGATGTATGAAATATACTTGCAAGGAAGAGGTGATTTTTATTTTGATTCTTCTGGAATGCAGGAGCTACAGGGGAGCCCTGAACTATCTCTAAAGGCAGCTCACTTCAGAACAAAACCTTTTTTTCATTAGTACACAACCATGCTCGCTGATGTGTGAAGGTGAACAGAGAAATGTAGTGGGTACCAAGTACTCCCTTACTCCCTTCAAGGGCAGAAGCAGAGAGGAAACAACACTGATAATTAATAACAGCAGCAGAGAAGGGGAAAAAATGGTGACCACAAAGGTATTTGTTTTACACAACAGTTTTTTAATGGGGCACTGAGGCACATTATTTTCATACATTTCAAACACTTCCATCAAAATATTAAATGTGGTGGCTAGCAGGAAAACTATTACTGTCTGCTTGGGGAAAAGAGGAATTTTAAAAACTTTATGATCCTGATATGTGAATTTGCACTTATCCTCTACAAGCTGCCTGCAAATGAAGGGATGTATCACAAAACCTGGCAAAGCAAAGGCTGAAAGAACAAAGAGCTTTTTTTTCCATTTTTTAAGTGAAACCTCAATCCCTTCTCTTATTCTAAATGCACATATGACCACTTGGGAATCCTGCACTCATTTTGTCTTCATTGAAGTTAATATTCATTTTCACTCAGGTCATAAAATGAAAGCCCTCAGTATTCCCTTTCTTTCATGTTTCTGAGAGTCATGGCTTTAGCTAACCTGATAAACACCAAGGTTTCCAGAAGACCCTTTGCTTGTTGTTTGTTCTCCCTCTTTACCTTCTTAGGCATTCAAGCAAAATTCTAGTATTTTAGCTCAAGGAAACATAAGCACTAGAATAAAGATGGTGGTTGAGTGGTTTTTCTTTCAAGTTCAGGATACACTGTCAATGGAGGCATGCAGGTGATGGGCTGGTAACAGAGAAAAGCAAGCCAAGAGACATTCAGGTGCTATCAAGGTTCTTCACAAAAGTCTGCCTTAGCTTTATCCATAAGGAAAACAAACCTTCAGACACTGCTACTGACTGAAAACTGTACCAACACTGATATCACATCACGTGGTATATAGGTCTGTACTTGGATTATTTGTGAAAACTAACATGAAGATGCAATTCCTTAAAAGGACTAAATGAAATTATCAAGACAACTGTCAGCTTCTACATCAAGCCACCTTAGTATTCCAAAGTGAAAGATTCATCTAAAGCATTAGTAAGTCCTAAATGATGTCGTTTCTTTCCTTTTGTTTCCTCCTGATGATGATTTGTTAGATCTTGAGTGTGGTACCAAAGACAGTGAAAACACAAAAAACATTTTCAGCACCAAGTTACACTAGCCTTGTCATCAGAGGACCAATACTTGCCTTGCAGAATTAATCCTGGGTGAGGTACTCTCTTAACAGTCCCTATTACAACATTCACACTGCACCAGGGCAGAAAGATGGGGTTTCTCCTTGGCAGAAGATCACAATAACCACAGAGAGGTCAACAGTTCTTTGCAAAAAATTTCTCTGTATGAAGCTTTAATAAAAGCTGTTATTATTTTACATTAAGTGCTATTTAACTGATGTATTAAATAATCAAAAATGGCTCTTCCAATATCTCTAAAAGAGCTATCTATGAAACTAGGTAATGCATCTAACAATGACACACAAGTAAGTAAGAGGATAGATTTTCCCATGATTAGTGGTATCTATTAATAGGATCAGTAAAAGTGCAGATGTGCAGCTCTCCAGAGTGTTCAATGCAGAGACAAAAAAGAATTCTCCTCAGCAGAAGCACAGCAGATGATAGTACCGGGGCATGGGCACGTGTACCAATTATCCTCAAAAGGATCAACTGGGTGAATGAAACATCTGAACACTGGAATGCTTCCCTGCAGTCTGTTTACTTTAGTAGCAAAAATAATCTTTTAGGCACTATCATGGTATTCACAAGATGGCTCCTGCTCCAAGACAATTATACCTGAAATGCATACCTGGGGGCAAATTTTAGAAACAACAACAAAAAAAGAAAAGTAAACAGTTTTGGGGGGTTTTTATCAGCTTGTTTTTCCATGCCTGAATGTGCATTTAAATGCTTGCTAATACAAATTCAGCTCAGCTGGGAAGAGTTGTCAGAAAACGGATAAAAAAGAACTCATAACAGATGCAGGGAGCCACACTGACAAAAATAACTAAGCAAACAGTAACTGACAAAATTTTGGAATAAAGGGATTATGACGGTAGGAGAGAGTTCATCTGTGCTCCAAAGAGGACTTCTGGTTCAACTTTTCCAAAGTTTAAAACTGTTTAGAGATAGGATTTTAGTTCATGGTCATCTCTGGTTTGTCTCAAGTACTTCCCATAGAAACCCCCTATATTTCCTATTAGGAAAGCAACTGGATATACCTCATATTAAAAAAAAAAAACAACCAACCAACCAATGGTGTTTCTCTAAGAATACATGGAAGCAAAGATTAAAACAGAAGATTGTGCTGAAATTCTGTTTCTACACTTCATCACATCCACAATCCTGAATTACATCCATTTCCATGTCTAATGCCATGAAAATGCAAGAGAAGAAATACAAACAATTTATTCAAAATGTTACTACAACTAGTGATTGTAGGAAAAGGTGCAAAATACTTCCTGTATTTGCATATCAATCATGACCCTTCCTTAAAAAAGAAAGTAAATTTCAGGGAAAAATCTTGGCTGCAAAAACATAACTGACTGAATCAAAAAACATAAGCTGAAATATAAAACATAAGCTGAATCATTACTAGAAAGAATAGAAAATAATGCACAAAATTAGTTTTCATAAGCTCTTTAATCAAAATCAATTTAGAAAGACCTCTGGGTAAAACAATGTCTTTTAAAGAGAATTAAATGTATTTTTCAAAGCAATGAGGGCAACCGGCAGAAGCAGAAGTTCCACATTTTGTTTGTTCTTTTATTGATTAAACATAATAAATGTTTTCATAGTTGACCTGCTGGAAAAGTTTCGTGATTCATTATGCTTTTATTCTTAAAAAATCCAAAATACAAACCCATGATTAAGGAAATCTGAAGGGCAGCTGTGCTGAGTGTTCAAAAGTTCAGTCTTACCAGTCTCTGGATAACAATACATCCTAATGCTTGTCCACCCCTGCTGAATATCTTGGTTACAGTTATTCCAAAATGAGTGAGCACCCATCCTAAAACAGTAGGTTTCTGACGTCATGCAAGCATTTTAACTACATCACTATAAAATCACAAATGAGTGGCAGTACTAGGTGGAATTTTGACTATATAGAACAATTTAATATATCAATCTGATTCTACATTGTAATTCTATTTTAAGACTTCAACAAAAATTTCTGTGTTACCATCAAAAACAGACTGGATTTTTTCGTAACTGAAGGAATTGATTAAAAATTTTAGTGAATTAATCAACTCAACGATAGCAAAGCACCATGAAATCACATCACTGGCATCTTTTTCTCATATAGAAATGTTTAAATGTTTCTGGTTTTTTGCTTACAGACAGACTTATGTTTATATGGAATCTTAAAATCTTATGGAGCAAACCTTGCCTAGCCTGATGTTAATATAGCTTTGTTCCATTCCAAATCATGAATTAAAACACCAATTGTAAGTAGACAGGTGTCTCAATGCATACAAACTTCTGCCATCTTAGTCACTTATGCAGATCATAAGAACTTTTCTTATACATGATGAAGAAACAATTCATTAGAACACTGCTTAACTTCTTAGCTTTGTGCTTCCAAATAACGGCTCAAGAAAAATACTTTGTGCTGGCAAAGGCTGAAGTGCTGCTGAGCTGGAAATAGTCTTGCTAGATGAGAAAAGCATATCATGTTATCTGTCTATTAAATATATTAAGGCTATGTATTGTTGAGAATCTATGGAAATAATTTAAATCATGTTACAAAGCCACAGATACTAAGCAGACAAATGGAACATCTTCCACTAAGAGTGACTTCTTGCCTGAAGAAACATTAACTCTGACAATACCCCAGTCTTAACTCCTGTGAGAATTCCTTGCATACATTAACCCTGAAACAGTCCTGCTCTGACTTGACCCATATGAGCAATTAACGAAAGCAAACTCTATTCTGACACTTGATAAAATAAAAATCAACAGACCTACAAAAAAACCCCAAACAAAACCCAAACAAACAGACAAACAAAATCTCCCCCAAAAAACCTAAACCAAGAAAACAAAAAAAAGACATTAAAAAAACCAAAAAGAAACAAAACAAACACCCAAGAAAGCTAAACAGAGAGACAGAAAAGTGAAAAAAAGGGCAGCAGCTTACAAAAAATAAAAAGGCGCTAAAGTAAGTATCTTGGCTGTGCTGTTATTTTACTCTTTCTTCAGCCATAGAAGAGAAACAAGGTGAAACCCATACTAAGGGGTCTAGAATCACCAGGTCACTCACTAGCAGTGTCCTCCAGGGATCTATCTTGGGCAAGTCCTATTTGATATCTTTCTTGAGGATTTGAATGAGGGGCTAGAACACACCTTTGGTAAATTCACAGACAATATCAAGTTCGGTGTGACTGTTGACTGTAGACCTGCTGGAGGGTAGGAAGGCTCTGCAGAGGGATCTGGACAGGCTGGATCATGGGCCAAGGCCAATGGTGTGAGGTTCAACAAGGCCCAGTGCTGGGCCCTGCCCTTGGGTCACAACAACCCCAGGCAGCTCCACAGGCTGGG
>JBBMKD010000115.1:45479002-45554418 GCA_037834095.1 Argya squamiceps | reverse complement strand
CTGGCCTGTACCAGCAACAGTGTGGCCAGCAGGACCAGGGCAGGGATTGTCCCCCTGTACTGGGCACTGGTGAGGCCTCTGTTCCGGGCCCCTCAGTACATAAAAGGCAATGAAGTGCTGGAGGGAGACCAGAGAAGGGCAGTGGAGCTGGTGAAGGGTCTGGAGCACAAGTCTTGTGAGGAGCAGCTGAGGGAGCTGGGGGTGTTTAGCCTGGGGAAAAGGAGGCTCAGGGCAGACCTTACCACTGTCTACAACTGTCTGACAGGAGGTTGTAGACAGGTGGGGGGGAAACAGGCTCTTCTCAACAGAGCAAGAGTAAACTGTCTTGAGATGTGCAAGGGGAGGTTTAGACTGGATACTAGGAAAACATTCTTCTCTGAACAGGTGGCGAAGGATTGGAATTGTCTTCCTTGGGAATTTGGTTGAGTTGTCAGCCCAGACACAGTAATCAGGGACATGGTTTAGTGACGGACTTAGTGTTACAGTAACAGCTGGACTCAATCTTAAATGTCTTTTAAAACATAAATTGTTCTAGATCCTATGATTCCATTAGTTGTTTCCTCAGAAATCTGGTTTAAGAACAATAAAATGACTGTGTTTATGCAAAAAATTTACAGACTGATTTATGACTTGTTTGTCTCAAAACAAGAAAGAGTGAAAGAACGTATCATTAGTGCTAGGGTATTTGCCATACGCAGTTTGGTAGTCTTCTTTGGCTATTACATTACTTGAACAACACTGCAGCCGTGCAGCTATCACCTCTTAGAAGAGGCTAAATCTATGAGCACGTGAGCCACATACAAAAACATTCTTAACAGCCACTGTGTCATAAACCACATACTCATCAGACACTCACAGAAAAAGGGTCTCCAAAAACAGCTTTCAAGCAAATGTTCCCAGCAGTCTTATGAAAAAGCACAACTACCAAGAGCAGCTAGACTCTACCATGAGCAGCTGAATTTTGAGACCACAGTTACTGTCAGAGGCAGCACCTATCTGTGGCTTGCTTCTTCTCAGAGCTTGGTATGTGGATGACCTAGCAACATGACTCAACAGCTCCACTGCTATGCACATGACATATTAACATTGCTTATATCTAAACAGCCATTTTATTTTCAAGAGAATTTTGCCTTCCTGTGTCTTTTTCAGCAGGGATATTGCAAAAAAATCAGGTTATTCCTTGTCTTTAGGATCAGACATGGTTGAAGCATACCAGGTATTGCAGATAGTAAAATAAAACTAGAAATATATTTGCTATTTTGGAGCTAAGAAGTCAAATATATTTTGGTTTGGAGCTAAGAAGTCAAATCTAACTTCAGTATTACAGTGCATTTTTTCTCTCTTCTCTGCAATTTCTTCTTTTATGGCTTTTCTTCTTCCTTTTCCCTTTATGGTTTTGTTTCAAAACTATCCAATATACTTGTTGGCTCATCAGATTGAAGCATGACTGACTGAGACAGTGAATTTGCAGTACACACAGGACAGCAATCCAGCTGCAGCTAGTTTAGCCTGACTGCACTTTATAATAATGTTGCTGATGGCAATACAATTGTATTAGAGGAAGAGATGGAGAGCTGAAATGGTTGTTTTTCAAAAGTAGTTGGCGTTATAAAATTATTTGGTAATAAAAGAAAAACTTCCTGAAGCAATAGAAGCACTATGCATTTCCCATACTAAGATATGGCATAATTGTGCATGGTTGTTCTCATGTCTTCTTTTGGAAAAAAGATGACAACTACAAAGTGTCTTTGTAATATAATGCATGTTTTACTACACTCAGACAAAAAGTAAAAATAAAGTTATAAACTCTGAAAAATAGAGTTAAAAGGCAGCAACAACCTACAGATATTTTATTGTTGAAATTTCCTTATTAAGGAAAATACCAAATTAATCAGTACACTTTTAGACACCAAACTAATGTCAAAATGTTGACAAGCCAGTTTGGTACCAAATAAAATCATAAAGTCATCAACCAGACAGCATGATTCATAGCATGTTTTTCTTTACAGACCTCAATAACTACTATAGATTTATCTGTAATTAGAAGAAATGAATAGCTTAGTAGGGCTACTTGAAGAGGCATTTCAGGTGCTTCACAGAACCTCTCACTCAATCCCCTTCAAATGGGAAGTGAGAAGCAGAAAGTTTAATCCTCTTGTATTTAATCTGCTGAAAGCCAACTGAGATCAACAAAAGATTTCCACTGTGAAACCTATTACTAAACATTAGACAGCCTAACGACTGGAGACTGTACAAAGCATTAACCAATACAGATGCACTCCCTTCTCATTTTTGACTTTAAGATTTTTTTCTGCACTTTGAAGTGGTGCAGCTCCCATACCCAGAGCTTTCATTAACAATGTTTTGCCCAGGCAACTTGACACTCATATGTCTTAGCTACAAGAATATGATAATAAAAAAAAATCCCTCTTAGGCCTGTGGTTCATCCTCTTACAACTCTGTTACAGAGTACTAGAATAGATTAAAATGCATTATGCATTTTCCATATATTCTTCACTGAGTTTATGTTGGTCTCAGGAAACATTTCAGCAAGAATGTTTCAAATCTAAGTCCTGTGACAGCTTCCAAAGCACTCGCCTTTTTTGGGCTGATGATATTAAAAAAAACTAACTTTGAGTTTATTCTTACAAATATGCTGGCCTTAGCAACAAGCTCGTAATTTCTAAACCGTTAATTGCATACTGACATTGTGTAACCTTCATCTTCTTTTGAAGCATCTTTTTGTCAGTTCTCAGTAACAAAGTGAGAGCGTGTGCTACCACCCAAATGAACATTATTTTCATAAAGGGTATGAGAAAAAAAAGTCTGAACTCTACTGTATACAGCTGTGGAAATACCTCTGCAACTTATAAACCCTATATACCAATAGTACATTGTGATGAGGACAGGGCATGCCACAATGTCATAGAGTGATGCCATATTTAGCAAAAATTGTTTTCCTACCCATATACTGAAGCAGTTTCATCCTGCTAAAGAACCTCCTGCACACCATTGGTTCATATATACGCTCAATTATCTCTTTCATTGCTTAGGAACATGACACAGTTTCTGAAACAAGCAATCTCTTGTCTCTTCTTTCATAAATGAGCAAGAAAAATCAGAGAAAGAAATATTACAGAAGATTAAACTGGTGAAATAACCAACTGCAGGCACTCATCGTTTGTCTTCTAAATGAACAGTAAAATGTCATAAAAAAGAAACGGACTGAAGATATGACACAAAAGGAAGGTTATTATCCTTGTTATGTTTGTCACCTTTCATAAAAAATACCTAGATGAGAAAACACAGAAGATGGTGGCTTAGATTACAGCTCCCTGTCATTCAACTTTTGAGTCTCTTTCATAATTTTGGCATCAGAAGCAATAAAAAAATGCAGATATAAGATAAAACAAGACATTTAACAGACAGTAAAGCAAATGTTTAAGAATATACACAAATATATGCTTGTGTACACACACATGCACACACAATCACAAAAAGAACTGATTTGCAGAGTTCAAAATTTTATGAAAAGACAGAAGTAGAAGAGATAACTCCACTGCCTTTCAGACATGTGCCTCACACACAAAGGCTTCCAGGACTTCTGCATTTTCCCTCTGCTTCCAGCTTTTTCTCATTTCCAGAATTTCTAGATGGAAAGTAGTAAACAGTAAATATACTGCTATGAGTTTCATACTAAATAAAGAGTTTAACCTTCAGCTACACAATATTTTATATTTAGCCATGATGAAATTAAACTAATGAACTAACGAAAGTAGAGAACAAGTTCCATTACCAATCCAACCGAGAAAATACTGAGTCTCATGAAATATTAAACAGTTCATACAGGTGGCTTTCAAAAAACACTTCAGAATTTTACCCCATGTTCTGTACAAAATGCCATAGACTGACATTACAGAAGTACACGGTAACTTTAAGCCTTCAGACAGTCATTGAAGTATTTCAAGACTTTTAAAGACTCAGCTTACATTAATTCCCTTTTCAGAACATGAAACAAAACTATTTATAATTCTTGGAGGAAACGTGCCCGTATAATCTTACTGACTGTCTATTAGCACCATTAGCACCCATGTTACCACAACACTGCTTCCCAAACACAGGCAGAAAAAGGTTTATGCCTTTCCTTCCCCAGAAGAATGTCACCCATGTTACACTCGAATTCCACATGAAACACAATGTTGTGACTGATAGTCTTTTGTTGAAATCCCAAGGCTGTATACATAAAACTATGAATGAGGGCTGTAACTAGCAGTGGGAACTCAATGGTCGAACATTTCTCTGGAGTGTTAGCACTATCTCAACAGAGATAAAATCTCTGTAACAAATTTTAGAGGGTGCTGCAAATGATATGTTAAATAATTTAAAAACAAAATCTAACATAACCTAGAAACACCATTTTTGCTTCATTTACCCACTATTGTTAGTTTTAACTAAGAATCTGGGTACATGAATGAAAACTTTTTGTTTGTTTGTTTTAGATCAGTGCATTCTGGTTATTTATACCGATAACAAAGTACTATTTTTCAATACATTTAAAGGCTAGAAAATGAGCCTGATGTTCTACTTGAAACACTGCAA
The DNA here is from genome assembly GCA_037834095.1 of Argya squamiceps. Lineage (NCBI taxonomy): Eukaryota > Metazoa > Chordata > Aves > Passeriformes > Leiothrichidae > Argya > Argya squamiceps. The sequence continues at coordinate 45,549,819 of JBBMKD010000115.1, read as the reverse complement.
GGCACTTGAGGGAGTTTCATCTTTCAAAACAGAAATGCATGAGCAACTATTATAAACCCAGTAAAGTTTCTGCAGCATTTCCATTATAACTGATACATCTCTGGGTGTGTGTGCTGTCCCAGGAGCATTGTTCTGGATTGATTAGCATCTTTATAATGAAATGCTCGATTACAGCTTTGAAAGAGATAATTATAAAGGGAGGGTGTATTTTCCAGTTAGGGATTTTGTTTTGATTTTTTTTAATTATCAGTGCATGAAAGGCAGCTGTAGAAGTTCTGACTGCATTGTTGCCTCTTTGGAAAGAAACTACATTTTGTTGCTCTCACTGTGCATAAGTTAAATTGAATTGCTAGTTATGACTGGTATGGGAGTTTTATTTGCAACTGTCAGGGTGTGCAGCCAGCTGTAACCAATTTTTCAGTAACTTGAAAAGCCTCATTTGAAGTATACAGATGTGAATGACTTTGGGACCTTGTCGTTAGTAAACAGTAACATTTTTCAAAACATTTTCCAATCCTACTTCTTCAGTGCAGAAGAAAAAAAACTGTAAAGAAAGGTAGACATTATGGATGTTCTGCATAACTTTAGCAGGACATGTAAAAAGGCCCAAAAAATGTTGGTGGTATGTCCAAGTTTGGGCTCATGTTTCAGACTCTCTCTTACGTATATCATGTTGTTAAAACCACCTTCTGCCAAGAACAGTGACTCATTTTTTACGTGGTTTAACAGCAAATGAATAGATAGGGAAAGTGCTTTTGATTTCAAAAGTTAGAAGTCAGGAGAAAAAACTATGAGTACTTCCTTTCCTTAGTGCTCTGCATACTGAAGCAAGCCCTCAATTTTAAAAGAGGTTTTCTACTAAAGACACTTATTCAGCTGTTGAGCTGATGTGTTAGTTTCAATGGTTTTCTCACTGAAGGCACTAGAAGATACATAAGAATTACAATTTTATTCATTATTTATAAATTAGAATAACAGAAACAACTGGATTAAGTGAGAAAACACAGGGATGTATCCCAAGCAATCTCTAACCCCTTGATATCCAAAACCACAATTCCTGAGTCTGAACCTCTGCATACAATAGACGCTCCACTGCTGCCAGCACAAGGTTAACAATGCTTTGAAATGTTTGAAAAAGAAACAGGCAAGTCACAGGCTAAAGGATAAGGGGAGGAAGCAGGTAGGCGGCATTTTTATGCCTTAAACAAAATCTAAACTCCATAAAAGTGGTTTTGTTCAGGGACCTGTAGATAAGTCTGTCATGTCTTTTGAAGTCCACAGCATGCAGACTCTTACTGTACTCTTTGTAAAATTTACTTCATAATCATTTCCTAGCTATTACCACTGTGGAAACCAGGACTACTTCCACAAATTATGTCATTGTTGTATTCTCCTTTTTTAAAGACTCTGGAACCAAAAATAAAATAATTTGCTTCAAGAATTAATTTTATTTTTTGCAAGTCAGGTCCGTTAAATATCAAATAAATGTGAATCACTATTTTAACATTTTAACCAATTCAACTCTTTTTTTTTTTTTTTCCAATATTTAGGCATAATCTTTAGGCCAGAAAAAAAGCAGCCATGGTACATCAATTTAGTCATGTCACAACTACTGTACTACCATACGGACACTTCCACATTAAACATTTTAATTTGAAATGTTGTAATGGAAGATCCAAATTTCCAGACCAAACTTCCACCCATCTTTGTGTAAGAGACTACTTGGGATCTAGGACAAAGATGTACACTTGTTTACTAAGGCACCAAAAATTATAATTAATTTTGGAGGATGGCTTGAATTTATCTACATAGAGTTTGTTTTACACCTTATCTATGGATTTGTGAATGTACTGGAATGTTTCGGTGTAATCTATTTGTTCCTGTATTGCATCATCAATTTTTTTCATTTTTATCAATAAAGTTTCCCTTTATTTCTGTAGTTGAGATCTCGAACAAGTACATCTACACAAGAGCCAAAATAGTCATCTAATTTGGCACTGAATTTGGTATCCAACAACAGATAAATACTAACTGAAATGCAAATCTTTCTCGAATGATTTCAAACAAATGTTCTGCCGTTTTTTTCTAAACTTCTTCCAACAGGTAAAGAGAAGACTTCCTTAAGTTCCTAAAGAAATTAAAAAAAACCCCATAAAAATCTTATGCTGATTCCCAGTCTTCAAACTTAAGATCAATCTGAAAAATGTTAAACCAGATCACTGCACAGAACTGACAAATGTAGAAATGCAGAATTTCATTCAAAACTCATTAAACTTTAAAGCAAAGTATCATAATCAAACTGATTATAATGATTTCTGCAATTCTGACTCTCAGACAGAATTTATTGGTATTTGATATAACTGCATTCCCATTTTTTGATACTATTTAAATGTCTGAAACAATTCCATCATTTTTTCAATGTTCTGCTACTGTTTAAAAACACAAGTATAATAAAAAATAATCTGCTGACACACTGTTCTTCTTTATATTTTGTTTTCTCTTTAATAGACTTCTAACTTAATAATCATTGCAGTCACCCTCAGTGCTTCCTACCTTTTCCTCACAGTGAGAACCAAGACAACTTAGACACTGAAATCCCTCAGAAATTAGTCACATTAGAAAATTTATTTTAGAAAACAGACTGGAGCTCTGTGAATATACGTTGGAAGTAACATCTGTGTTAGAGGGTAAAATATGAACACACAGAAAGATTATGCTACTTTTCTGTAGGAATATCCAACTGCAAACACATATGGCTGTGTCTATTCCGAGCTATCACTTTGCAGTTATCCATTGAAGTGAAATGAATTATGGCTTACTAATGGATCTTCAATCATGAGCAAACTCTCTATGCATAAATACTCCTGAAAAGGGTTCTTTCCTGACTCAGTATCACAGACACAATATTGGACCCTAATCCTAACTGAATCTAGAGACACTCAATACTCCACTTAGTTACAGAAAGGTCAAGAAACATCTCAACAAATCTTCATGTTTAAGCAGATGAGGTAAATGGACTGATCCCTCCATTTCCTCAAAGGATGGTTCTTTAATTTCTAAGTGATGTTTGCAAACCTTTATATTAATTTAAAAAAAAAAGTAACAAACCTCACCTTTAAGCAAGGTCATGGGGACATTCTACTGAGTACTAAACACTAGTAAACTTCCTTTGAAAATGGATCTGTAAGAGAATTCTTACTTCCACATCCTGAAAACACTGGATATCCACTTTACAACAGGATGTCAGTCTTCACCACACTCACCTATATACAACACATCTGGCAAGAAGTAGGAATTATCAGACTGCCTAATTATCAAATGACTGACAACAGAACTTCTTTGAATGACTCATTTTTTTTTTCCCCTGACACTCTGTAAGACCTTTTATTAGGCAAAAAAAAAAAAAAATCTCTTGACAAGACTTTCTCCTGTTATGGTCCACACACACCAATTCAATTGCTCTTCTAATAAACCGTGAACTAAAAAGGAAGCTTTGTTTTTTCCTTAAAGTGATTTTAGCATATCTCTTTTAAGTCACACACTAAAGCAATTTTTTTTCTAATGCCTGGAGTATGTATGTGGTGAATCTGTATTTTTGCACAGAAATACATCTAGTTGCGTAGCTGTATTTCTATGGGCATGTAGAAATATTTTCTTATACATCCATAAATCATCAGAATAAAAAAAAAAAAAAATCAGGGAAGACACTTGTATCAGAGGCAAAACTTTTACATCAATAGTGAGTAAAATCACTGTTTTATTATTCAATTACTTAAAGTGTGAAGAAAGACCACGATGTACCGACAGAGCTCACTCGCCCTTGTCTCAGAGAAACTATCTGCAGTTCACAATATTCACTTCCCAAGCCTGACATGATAAAAAAACCAAAACAAAACAAAACAAAACAGATGTAAAGCTAAATTTATAATATATATTACATGTCTTTCAAACAATGAAAAGTGCAATGGACTGAATCTGGTAAATACTACCTCTGACTCAGTGGACTGAATCTGGTAAATACTACCTCTTACTCAAAGTACCTGCTTTAGTTAGCAGCTCTTTCTGGAGGATTCTCCAGAGTGGTTTCACTATGTTCTCAGTTCAAAGAACCTAAACAGTCAGCTGACTTTTTATCATATCAGCAGAAAGTGACAAGACAGCAGACGGGTTACACAAAAAAAAGGAAATGATGTGTACATAAATTTATATATTGTTTCATTTATATATAACAATCATTTCGAAAATATTATTGTAAAACTGTAAGGTGGATATGCAATTATTTCTTTTTTACATAGTAGATAAATATATATTTTAGGATAATTAATATGTTGCTTAGAAACTCTGAGAAACCTCCACTTAATAACAGCTGTAATCCCAGTTTATTTAATACTTACAATTCTTCTGAATTGTTTTGTGTACTTCTTCCTACAGGCGAGTGTGAAAGCATATAGATTCTCTAGTCAGTGAAAAAAACTGCTTAGACATGTTCCCTTTCTAAATAAATATTCTCTGCAACTAAGCCAGGAAAGGACTCTAAAACCACACAAGTGACCTAAGATCATGTAAATATTCTCTTCCTACCTGGAAACAGGAAAAACTTGCTTAACTTTATCAATTACAGCTGTGTAAGAAATAGATATCACTATCCCTTGCATAAAAGTGAGATGTTAAGTCTCATTTGAAATGTCTGGTATGGAAGCAAAGTTCTACTTCTCTTTCTGTCTATACAGGTCATTATTCAGACCATGGACCTTGGATGGTCTGTAAAAAGCAGAAATTCATTCTTAGTTCTAAACTGACACAAAAATAAAGCAAACTAAACTTGCAGAGTATTTCTAAATTTTGAAAAGGTCATATGAATACAGAGAGCATGAAGCAATAGCATTGTCTGTAAAATTCCAAAGGCTGCTCCTTCAACTTTGTAATATTGTGTTTTGCTGACACATTCTAAAATAATATCGAACAAATACCAGTTATTAATAGTTATAATAATTTAGAAAAAAATATAAAAATATTTTTTACGGCTCTCAACACCTTTATTAGAACAGATACGCAAATTTTAATACTTTTGGAAATTTTTCTGACTTTGTTAAAGCAGTAACATTGCAGCAAAAATTACCTGGAGTAAACTAAGAAATAAACTATGAAGAGCACCAAGACTGTGAAGAACACAGAATCACTTAGAACTGTAAATCAGAGAACCAAAAGAAAAATGGTCTCTTGATTTTAGAGTTTTAATCTTGCTTTGATTATATTAGCATTAATAGCCAAAAGACTAAAACATCATCCTTGCTCTCCAAAATGCAAGATCTTATCTACATTCTGAAGAATACAGGTAGAAAAATTCTGAATGCAAAGTCCAATGAATAAAGCTATGCTCTAAAATTAAAGCTGGCTGGCCAATTGCAATTACTTGTCCTGAAACTAACAAAAAAACCTTGCTCCCCAAAACCCCTATACAACGCAGTCTTTTAGCCCGTATGTACTACCACTACTCCTTGATACGGTAAAAGCCACAATATTTTAGAATTGGTATGTTAAAAGAATCTCACAATTAGTGTCAGAAAACGAATTAATTACCAATATAAATGATTTTTAAATCAAGTTTTCATATTAGGTGGATAAAAAATTGCAAAAAAATCATTATAGTCATAGAAGTCAATTTTCAATTCATGCCATTTGTCTGCACCCACTGAAGATTTGATTATTTATCTACTGTTGCCAACTTCTTTCACAAGCAGAAAGCAGATTCTTCAAAAGCTGTTTTCTATTTCCTTATTTCAGAAAAGAAATAGCCAACACAGACACCAGGTATACACAGGTGTAAAAACACCACATGTAAAAACCTGGACTAGCAGGTTTTGCTCATAGCAGCAAATACTAACTACAAACATGAAACTCCTCCATAAAAGTAGATATCTGACCAGACTAAAACTGACAAAACATGTATTACACGACTACAGGGGCCTGGGCACTCGGGCTGCTCCAAGGGATTTAAAAGTGTTTGCCATGAAGTATTGGTAACTACCTGGTAAATTGAACTAGCTTCCTTAAAAAACTCAGATTAAACATCTCAACACCAGAACATTCTAAATGGTAGCCTACTTTAACAGAACTAAAAATCAAAACCAAGTCATAGCTTGTTGGAAAACTAGGAAGAAAGTGGTCTGAGACATCATCCGTCAACCTGTCAATCAATCACAAAAACAAGGCTGAGAGAAAAATGTAAGTATTTCTCTTGTATTTTCCAAACGAATCACAGTGCAGTCTTTTGAGATGGTTCATGTAGTTGTCTCACAGAAAACAGAGAGATCTTTCATATGAAAATCATATGTATTTTTACCATACAACACAATCATTTATAAATGTCAGAAGTTCAAAATTACTTGCTTAAAGTCACTATTTAGTCCGGTAAAAGCTGGTTTCTTTGTTTCTCTTCTGCCTCCATAAAACAGAAAAGAACAGTACTATCCTTTTAAACTTTAAACTTAAACTAAAACTTAAAAACTTAAACTAAAAGGCTTTTTTTTGGCTTATAGAAAGTATAAAACTAACGGTTTAATGTCACAGTCTTAACTGGGCTAATGTAGTATCAACACTGTTTTCAAAAAATGAAGAAGTTTTATCTTTACAGTGTCTTAATTAGTTTTCTCAGTTTTTAGTTAACAAGTCCAAAAAATTATTTGAAGTTAGAAAACTAAAGTAATAATCAAAATCAAAATAAAATATTCAGTGGTGTCAAATGGTTTTTCTTCTCACTGAAAGTGTAGATGACCTACCCTGTTCAGCAGAAATAAACTGCTTCAAAAGCAAGTCCACATAGTAAAAAAAGCATTATACTGGTTTCTTAATACATTTTACACACACACAGAAACCCAACAGAAATGAAAGCAAAACAAAAAAACCAAAAAAACACAATGAACCAAAAAAACCTGCAAAACAAATGCAAACCCCATATACTTAAAAAAAAAATACAGTAAGACTCAATGAGTGGAATACGGTGAGCTAGAAAATAGGGTAAGGTCTTGACTTTTTGATCAGGAAACTGATCAAAATACACAGGTCAAAAAAATTTCCCCACAGTCTACCGAAAAATTTTCAAAATTACAGCAAATGCAAGGTTGAGTCCAAAACATGTATTTCTGAACCACCTCACTAGTAAGGCTATAGAAAGCCAGCCAAGTAGCTTCAGGACCCTTTACAGAAATAATCATAGTAACTAGTAATCTTCAGAGGACAGGGGGAGAAATAAAAATTTACTATTTATTTTCACTACCATCTACTATTATATTATACCATCTACTATTTCTACCATTTTTTCTGCATCCTGTTTATTCTGAAAAGCAGGTATGCTCATGTATGCTTTCCTGCATGTTTCATACCCTTAAGTTCGTACTTCTCATTCCCATTTTTGTTGCAAATCTTTAGACATCATTTGTGGCATTTATATCAAGGTATGCACTGATGCAATACCGAGCTCAAAGGTACTTCTCCTAACCAATGTCATTAGTCTTACAATCCACGTAAAATTCCTTAATTCCTCATTCAGAATATGCTTTCCTTAAACCTTCATTAAATTTAGCAGTAGCCAAACAAGGACACAGAAAATTACTGTCTTTTCAGAGGTGTAAAACTAAAGTTTGAATACTATATGTCTGCAGAGATAAGCAGTAAGTTGCTGGTAGACAGAATGGTGGGTAATTGCTGCTAGCTCCTAGACTGAGCTAAAAGGATAATTAAGGTGAGATTTACATGAACTGCGGGAACAACTTTTTATTTACAGTCAGTCAAAAAGACCAGCTTCGATCTACATGGATGGATTACCTCCTACTCACTTTACTCTTGACTTCAAACAACTGGTTCTTCTGGCTAACTACTCATTCTCAAACTACTGTAGCAATGCCTCCTGCTGGTGCCAAGACCCATGAGAGTCTTCTGAAAGAAGTTTGAAAAAAAGCATTACCATGGACAATCAAGTATGTGAGCACTCCCAGATTCGAAGAGCTTACATTTTTAAGTACATATACACTTACATATATATAGGTATGGACAAATTATCTTTCTATCCATCCATCCATCCATCCATCCATCTACAAATATTGTAAATAAAAGTGTACCACCTGGTTCCTAAACATTTGCTTCTTCAGATTATGTACTTTAATGACTAACCCTAAAATTTATGTGACACCACCAGATGACTGACCTTGCATAATCTAAGTAAAGTTCCGCCTCAAGTACAGCAGAAAAGCTGTAGGAAAAGAGATTCCAGGAAAGAGAAATTGAAATAACTAATTACAAACAACAGATCCACTTATTTGAGATTATGTCAGTTCACACAACAGAATATCAAAAGTGCCTGGAATATATAGTCAAAGAGTAATTGAAATACCTGAAATATTTCATTGTAACTAATGGCAGAGGTTTTATTGTTGGTGGCTAATAATGAGTGTTTAAGGCACAAAAACATCTTAATTCCTAGTTGCTTATACCTGACACCATGTAGGTATGGAAGATTGTCAGTCTCCAGAATGCATCAGGAGTGCCTAATTCGAATTGCAATAGTTCCTTTAATATCACACAGCCTTAGCAACAGAAGCTCTGCCAGTGTACCTCCTACTTCAGCCCATACAGAGAAGGTTGCCATGAACAATGAACCACATGCAGATGTTTCACAACACCCTTCAGAGTCAGCTTCAGAGCACTGCATCTACTACTGTGATGCCTACAAATGAAGTTTAATTCCAACATTCATGTTCTTTTCTGTACTCCATTTAACAACTGCTGCAGCAGGATCCACTTCTACATTTAGTGACCATCTAAGAAAAAGAAACACAAGGGCTAAAAAAATCAGAACTGTAAGGTCTCACGAATACTAGAAATACTGCTCTTTAAACCCCAGCCCTCTTCCAGTTCCAGACAAAAGAGAGGTATCCAGATGCCAAAGAGTTCTCTGTTAGTGACAAATAAATCAGGCAGGTGGCTGTTGCAGTCATAAATATGAGGAGGAACCTCAGCTAGTGCCCATCTTCTTAGATGCTGCTAAAAATCTCAGAATGTCTAGTAAGAAACCTGCAAACAGCAACTAGAATACTTGTAACAAAAAAAAAAGGTATTTCCTTTCTAAAACCATAAATATGTTTTAATACTGATAATTAGCACAAATGCAAAATTGTCTGGATAAAATATTCAGAGCATTTCAGGACATAAATGGTTCAGGTGCTCAGGATAGCAAGCTTTTTTTTTTTTTGCCCTGGACAGCTGAAATATACCTTAAAAATAAACAAAAAACCTAAACTGAACAAAAATCAAAAAAACAAAAAAAAACACACAAAAAACCAGCAACAAAAAAACCCAACCACCACCCCACCAAAAGAACAAACAAAATAAAAAAATGAGAAAAAAATCCCCCCCAAACCAACCCCAAAACCATAAAACCCACCAAACTGTAGTATGTGAAGCCAAGGTAGCAAGGAATCAAGAAAATCAAAATATAAACCTCTATCTGCTCTTTGAATCTAAGTACAGTATCTGCTAGTGCTGAAAAAGCTTGAAAGAGTAAAATCATAAAAGAAAAATTCATTCTAAATCCAAGAGAAAGTATTCTGTAAATAGCAATAAAACCTAGCAGCATGTAATGTCATTATTTCTTAATTCTCTGGTGTATATAATTCATGCTTTCTTTATAAAACCTTTCTCTGGTTAACCTTCTTTATTAAAATTTCTAAATGTAATATGATTTTTTAAATTATGATTTAAAAGTTCTCATTTTATTAATAACAAAAAAACACACAAAACATCAAGGTAACACTAAGTGCACTGATTGAATGAAGAGGAAAAAAAAGGTATCTTTAGTCACCAGTGTGCACAGCTGCCAGAAACTAATATAGATGTGACAGCATATAAATTGTGAAATACCAGTAAACTGTGTCAATTATTCTGGTATGTTGCTTCAGGATATCATTGAACAGATCCTTTTGGTAAGCTGTGTCCATACACCATAAGTGTACACATCTTACCCAGCTGAAATACGTTCTGGGAATTACTAACTTGTGAATGATTTCTTCTGTGTCCAACTAGTTATATCTACTAACCAAATGCAATTTCTGGACATTATAATGTGTTTGCTTTTTGTTTTTTGAAATAATTTTATGCAACTTTAAAGGAGTTTGAGTATATGGCAAGCCATTTGCAAAACTATTTTATTCACATAAAAAGGTGTAATTAAAACATATGAATCAGCAGTCTCAACATTTATACACACATTGTAGGACTAGTGGAACTCTGGTACAAATAAATGAATTCAAGGCACACTCTTATTTTGAAAGTAAATGTGAGAACACTTGCAAAGGAAAGAGCTGTATCCTATCCTAGGTGAGATAAAGTTCACAGACTATTCTCCAGTGCTTGTCTGGAACTACATTTACAAGTCATTATAATCTTCACGATAGTTGTCTGAATAGTACATGCACATGTATCAACCACAACACACATATTTCTGCACCACAGGAGTAGGAGAACTGGACAGAAGATAATTCTATTTAGAATGAAAAGAAGACGCAGATTACAATGGTTTATAAAAAAAAAAGAAAAAGAAACACAAGCATACTTTAGAAAAAAATAAAATAAAAAAATTAGGCACAAATATCAAAACAATGTATTATTCTCAAATGCCACATGCATGGTGTTATCAAGGAGCATGTTGGCATTATCCAACTGAAGAGAGTACTATTTTGACCAAATGAACAACAGTATATTCCTTGGACTTTGGACTCATATTACACAGGGAGGAACTGCTATGAATTGATACTGGTAACTTCAGTTTTAACTCTCTCCAAAATTATATTTTTAGATGACAAAGAAAATCAGATTGAACAGCTGAAATATAAATTCAAGAAAAGATAGTTAATATAATTTAGAATACGTTAACAACTGTTTTGTGCTGTGGTGCAACACTTGATTTCCTCATGGGACTACTTCACCTTCTAGAAATTACCTGGTATTAATACTTGGCAAAATTATTAAAACAGCTTCATCTGATTCGTACATAGTACAAAGCATGAACTTCCAAGTAGCATTTCAGTGTCAGGACAGTAACACTTATGACAGGTGCAGTACATTTCTTTAATAAACAGCATCCAATCTTGACAGAATGACACTGTATAATCAATATTCCACCATATATCCAATGGTTAATTAGCTCATTGTCTATAAATGTGACTGTATAGGACTGGAAACCTAAATTACTCCATCTGGAAGTAATCTTTTTGCTTGAACAGGCAATACTTTAAAAGAATTGTTTCAAATGATACTGTTCCAAGCACAAGCAGGAAGTCTGGATAGCTTGAGGGCACCCCAACCATTTTTGCTGACTACCTCATCCCTGCGTCTAAAATTATTACATGACTGAATTGCATAGTTTCACCTTGCAGGGAGAGCAATTAGTTTTCCTACTCCTCTCCCACAGGAGACAGAAAATCAACCTCCCACACTTCAGATAAATACACGTTGCAGAGCAAATTTTTCCCATGCTAATTTAAACAATATTAGTTCGATTACATTTAATTGTAGATATCCTCTAACCATGCTAAACCATCCCTTGTCTAATCCCAATGTTATAAGAACTACATGTAGGAGAAATAAAGTAGGTAAAAATGGATGTCCAAAGCATTTGTTTTCACTTTTGACATTACTGCTATTGTGCTTCAACACTGAAAAATTATATTTAGTCCATATATTTAACATCACCTAGTGTCATGAGAGAGACGTCTGCAGGATTTTTAATTATCATTCTTCATATATCCTGATACTTTCTCAACCAAAGTGTCAAACAATGCACTAGTGACGAATTCCCAAGACTGTGCCCCTTCAGCCCTTGGAGTTTAACTCCTCTCACATTACAGTATTTATTGAATTTCCAAGCCAAACGGTGTTCTGCTCCATAAAATTCTGACAAGTGGACTCTGCCAAGCTAATAACGGCCTCATTCTGCTGAAATAAACTTATTTCACTGCGGCAAACAAAATGACATGACCTGGAAAGGTTATTTTTAACTGGGTAACGACCCAATACAAACCAAGCCTCTCTCACTAGATACTGAAAACTGTTGAGACAAATTTCTTAAATGTAAATATGTCCTAATGCCAATTCACTTATCTCGTTACTCTTGCTGTACATGACTGTGGCAAGGTAGTTTTTAAGGTCTGTGCTGTTTGATTTTCTTAATCAGTAGTTCAGTAACCTTACTGAACAATGCCTAGTGAGAGTATCTCAGTGGAGTGACCTAGCAAGTACAAAACTCATGCCAGAATGCTGCGTCCTCCTGCATTCTTTTACCCTCTGCCATTTTACGATTTTTGTCTGTTTATCTCACATCTCACAAAGTTCTATTAAAACTGCCCTTACATATAACAACTCTGACAAGTATTTTCTTCAGAATGATTTCTTTCTCTCTGATTAATTTTATACTAATTTTTACATTGCCATTACAGAGAAGTGGAGAATAAAGGGTTAGGGACTAATTTGGCCTTCTGGAAAGGCTGTGTCTTCTACACATATAGCAAGTTCTTCATAATGGTCATTCATTGTGTGAGTGTTAGTGCAGTAATATTCATGAACTGCCTTCTTCAATCTGCCCATATTATTCTACTAATATGACATGTTTTCTGGAGACTGCATCTGCAGACTAACGATCAGTTTCGGGTTAGATTTGTATCAAGTTTCAAATTGTAGGAGACCATGAGAGAACCTTTGTAAAAACTCAAATTTTGTACAAACATTCTGCACCTTGCCAGGTCCCCCCTTTGCTAATAAATTGGACAATCCTTGACTGCAAACAGCCAGACTCCTGCAGTTTGCTAAAGACAAGTTAGAGTATCCACAGAAAACAAGAGAATCAGAATAATGATCACTCACGAAAATCATGAGTTTCAGAGAACAGAAGAAGAAAAATGGAAAAAAACCCCATTAAACCCAAGGAGAAAACCACAAAAGTGAAAGAAGGAACACTGCCTTTTCGTGTATGGCCTGTAGTTTATCAAAGCAGTGGCAAAAGATCTAGAATTTTAAAATAGTGCCTTCAATCACTTAACCTAAGCTAGAAAAATGCAAATAGCTATATTTGTTAGGTACATGATCTTACATATTATATACAATATATATATATACACACACATATATTATATATATATATATAAAATAATATATATAATATACATATTATATATAAATTAAAAAAAAAATTGGGGGGGTTGCATGTTCTTAAAAATGCATTATCATGCAAAGCACAGAACAACTAGAAAGTTTCTCAAGAGTCATGATATCTCTGATCTATCAACCCAAGTTAATTCTGATGTTAACAATCCTGATTATTTACCCCAGCTATAAAGCAGGCTAGTATCACCCTGGGCTGCATTAGAAGGAATGCTGTCAGGTGGTAAAGTGATGTGATTCTTCCCATCTTCTCAGCCATAGGCTTTATACCTGTCTGTCATCTGAGAATGGAAGACACGAATTAATTAATATACTTGGATTTTTTTTCTAGGAAGTACTGCACTTTTCACGTATCAGACTAAGTGTCTTATGACCTTAGATATAATTGTATCTGACATTGTGTTAACTTATTCGTAGCTATTTAAGTTTTGCAATGTTCAGTTTCTGTTTAGAATGTCCAGCTCTCAGAGTCAAGCAGGCAAGCTTTATTTCTCACTTCAGGTACCTCCTTTTGCATGTGTATGGCAAAAAAGTGTATAAAATTTGAGCATTTAAAAAGTTTGCCCCAAACAAAGCAGACCAGGTAAAATTTTAGCTAATACAGAATATTGCAATCATTAATTTTCTAAACAACCACCCCACTACAGTCGAATGAAAACATGATATTGCTATGAAACTGTTTCCTTTTTTGTTATCCTCCAGCATAAACTGCCACAGTCCTTATTGATGCTGATTCGAAGTAGATCGGAGAGCACTTACCTCAATTGATCTATCACAAGGTGAATACAAGAAAGGCGAGAGGATGTTATTTACTACTTGATTGATGAATTTACCCAGACTTCCTGCAAAAAGCCTGATTTTACCAATCACCTGTGTCTACCACTACTATTTTTGTTGGCTGTAGAAGATTGAGAAAATGTAGCCAAATCACGTTTGATATTATCAACTAAACACTTTAATTGTAAAATCAACCACAGAATGGCTGAAGTTGGAAGTGACCTCTAGAAGTCATTTCGTCCAACACTCCTGATCCAGCAGGGCCATTAAGAACAGATTGCTCAGGACAACGTCCTTGGCCAGTCTGCCTCAGTGGTCAGTCACACTCCTCCTAAGAAACACGTTTCCTCATGGTCAGATAGAACCCATTGTTTCACTTCATGGACAATGACAAGGACGGTAGATAATGGATATAAGAGGATCAGTGGTGACAATTACCCATTGCTCTATCACTGGACAACACTGAAAAGAGCTTGGCCCCATTTTCTTTACACCCTCCCAATGAGGTATTTTCCAAGTCTTCTCTTTACCAGGACAGCCAGTCCAGCTCTCAGCCCTCTTTGCTGAGGAGTTGGCTGTTCTCTAGACTGTTTCTGGTATGTCCACATCTTTCTTGCACTGGGGAACTCAGAAATTAACAGAGTGCTCCAGTTGTGGCCTCCAAGTCCTGCCAGTCACAGGTGGTTGTACATCAGAATACTGTTACGGTAGTGGAACTCACAAGCAACAAATCGCCTTACATTATGAAAAGCTGTCTTAGAAAGTTTCTAAGACTGTTATGTCTGGTACTCATGGTTCAGAGACACCTTTCCATACTACAAATCTCTGGAAGACAAGAGAAATCATTTTAAGGTCACAAAGAGAAACAATACAGCTCAAAGCAGAAAGTCCACTAGAGAGAACAACAAGCATGATTTACAAATGACTCACTAAGAGATACTTGCTTTAAAATTTTCTGCATTTCGAGAATTATTCTGCTTTCTTAAATACAGGCCAAGTGATAAAACAGTAACAAGTTTATAAAAGTTATTTTGAAATATGGTTATTATAGATACTAAAGTTGTTTGCAGTGCAGAAGCATTTGAAGCAGAACTCATGAAATATTTAAAGTCATGCTTCTGACAGAACTCATATTTATACAATATACCCTTGAGAGCTTTCTCACAGGTGCTTAAAAGAAAAAGGCTGGCAGAACCTTTATCTTTTTATTCAACTAATCTCAATAAAATAATAACTGAGATTAACTAAGATTTATTTGCATTGTGTTTATTTCCCTACTGAAAGATGTTTCTCTAGCAGCAAACATACTACCTATGCTCTTTCTATTTTGGAAACATCATTGCTTTAAATGCCTTTGTAGGATATTATTTTTATTTTTTTAGCATTCAAGAATATAGAGGGCATTCACTTGCTTGGAAGACAAACTGGAAACAGGGCACATGACTTGGTTTCAGGGTCAATAAAATGCACTAATCAAATGCTGTTCCTCAAGGACAAAGCAAACAGGTTATTATTAACAAAATCCAGCTGGACAGTTATGAAAACTTGCTGATATTTTACTGAAATTGAATGGATGACCCAAAACAATGACAGTTTCTCAAAATGAGATCAGGGAATTACCAGCATATATTTTGGGGTTTTTTTTGTTTCTTTCTTTTTTTTTTTTTTAATGCCATCTCCTTTTAACAGCTGGTATCTAACAAATCACATTAACGATCTTGAATCAGCTTTTGAATTAAGTTAAACTTAATCCAAAAGTATTTGAACTATGCAAAAGTACCAGGATGTTCTGTTTAATGGAAAGTGATTCCATGCCCTATCATGATTTATTCTTCCCCAAGTACTCTTCATTTAACCTATACTCATAATTCCTTTAACAAAATTAAATTAATAGAAGCTATCTGCTGCATAATTGCTAACTAGATGTACTAAAAACAAACTGGATACTGAGTCATTCAGGTCTACTTATCGGTAAAATCCCTTAATGTTCATATACTTTACTATAAATTGCTACTAATAAAGCATATTGTTTAGAAAATAGTAGAAATTTGAAATGCAGAGATGGCTGAACAGTCTTTTCTCACCAACTGCATGTCTTAAGTTCAGAGATTCTAAAAGAAGAGATTAAATATCTGTATGGAAATTCACATCAGCTCACCAGCATAACAGAAAAAAAAGTAACAAAAGGAATGTTTTTTATAAACACCAAACCAAGACATAAAAAGCAACATATGGACTTATTCTCACAATTAAAACTAAATGCATAAAGGAAAAAAATAGATGTGATCAAATCAAGCCAGAATGCCCTAATAATGTTGTTGCTGGATGCATGGAGAAAGATCCCACGCCATTTAGGGAGTGTACATATAATTTACAGACACTGCAACAAAAGAAATTTAAACAGTACAAATTTGATTTACATAGACAAAGAAAGAAATAGCATAAAACAACATATGAAAATATGCATATACTTGGTAAGATCCCAGTAACATTTCACAAGAAACACTTCTTTAGGTTCAGTAACAAAAAATAAGCACGTAAATTAGCAGTCAGTAAAATAAAGACAGAAGCACCATAAGCAGATCTCTAAGGACAAAATTTATGGAAGAGATCCCCGAGCTAAATATTGGCATGCTGCTTATAAGCTGGCTAAGTAACAATTGAAAGATGTAACAGTCTGTAAATTTTGAAGGGCATATGGAAATTGAGATGTAAGAAAAAAAGGAGAGGAACTTGATTATCAGGGGGACATTTTGGAAATAAAAGGTACCTTCAAAGAAAGACGCAGTCTAATCAATATACAGGAAATTTTGAATATTTGAAAAATATTCTAAACAAAGAGTAGCAAAGAAAATACTCACAAGACAAGGAGGATGAAGACCAGCACAGTTTACTTTATTCCCTTTCCACATGCCCAGATAAAGTGAACTATAATTCCGGTTGCCATTCTTATGAGTACCCCGTCCTTTGCCATGGCTTATCAGTTTTAGAGTGGTGGTTCTTCACATCAGGTAACTTTACCATTTTTTAAAGAAAATACATTTTATGCCTTTAGAACTATAACTCAATTTCAACTCTGTGCAGCTTCAATACTATATATCACTGACTCTAAACCTTTCCTCCAAAAGTCTTGAGGAAGTGAATGACCAAAACAAAAACGAAGTCCACCTTGCATATTTATAAAAGTTCAAGAGCTCAGTGAATGCACTGAAGAGAAAGGAAGAGAGACACATGATTCATGCACGGGGCTATGGCTTCTATGTACAGAAGTAAGGAATGAGGGAGTAAAGTGATTAATTATCAAGAGGCCTCTTTTACTTGGAAGGGAAGAATTTTGATTGGAGGGTCATCAAATACTGTGCCAACACAGTGGTGAGACTGCAGTGATAGAAAGAAAATATATGAAATCCCCTAGATGCTCTGATTCAGCTTGAGCACACAAGTAGTCCTATGGATTCACTAGATTAAATTGCTTCTGTGTTTTACACCATCAGGACTGTATGAAGAGATCAAAAATGAGCAAGAAGAAGGCCTCCTGGATGAGGCCTTACCAACAACCTCAACTTTGTCTACCTGGTTTTTCCATTCCATTAACACTTTCAGGTTTTGTGAGTTGACAGCTGACCACTACCTAAGATACTAGAAAACTGGACAAAACAGACTAAATACATAACTTTTAAAAAGGGATGCAAAATGGAAATATTTTGTGGAGTAAAGCTTGTTGACTTTAATGTGACAGCAGTCATGCCAAAAATCAGCACTATATGTTTTTCCTGCAAAAGATGAATTGCTACTACCAGTCAAAATCAAGGATGATTCACTGAGCCTGTACAAATTGAGGCAGAACAGCTACACATGCAAAGTAATTCACTACTGCTCAAAGTCCTTTACTGCTTTCCTGTCCTATGTGGTACACTCTCTAACCTCTCCCACTATCACTCCACACGGGAGACTTCCATGAAGAGACTGAAAATGTCACACAGAGTTAAGGGTCTTCCAGAAAAAATGTGATAAGACTTGCCTTCTAACCCACAACTCCAGTGAAATAGAGAAATTAGTTCTGTTTTTTTTCCTACTTCCTTACCTTGGCAGTCAAAAGTAAAATCAGAAAATGTATTCACCAAAATGCACAGGCACTTGACATATAATTGATCCCTAAGGATGTGCATCATCCTCCCATGCCATGTGAACCAAAGCACTCTATGTTGCATACATCAAACACAATGAATTAAATTCTTTGAGGACACTTTTCTTAGGAGTTCAAGAGCTCTCTATCCTGTGAAATTGAGTAAGGCAGGCTGCAAACCAGCATGGATGAGTGAGTATTTGCTCCTCAAACTGAGGAGTAAGAGAGAAATGCACAACCAGTGGAAGCAGAAACATCTGAACGGGGAAGACTACAGGGATACGGTTGAAATGCCTAAGGGAAAGCCAAGTAAAATCTGGAACAGAACTTGGCAAGGGACGTGAAGAATAACCAGAAGGGATCCTATACATTCACAGGTTAGAAAAGGAAGTCCAAGGAGAGCCTATCCCAGGATATACAAGCAGGCTGAACGACTGATATACTGAAGGCTGAGACGCCAAGTGACCCTTTTGCCTTAATCTTCACCTGGCAGTCAAACCTCCCAGTTCCTTCAAAGGCCCTAATCCTCCGAGTGAGTGTGGGGGCAGTGAAGCAAAGAGCAGGTTTGGGATCACTTGGTCAGCTGAATAGCCACTAGTCTATTGGACTTGTGACAATGACAGGATGTAGTGTTGGAAGCCTGGAGGCTGAAAATTCCAGTCTTTCTGTGATATAGATAAGAAATAATAAAGACCAAGTCCAAACACGAAACTGTGACTCCTGTGTATTAATCCCGGCTCTAACACAAAGAAGAAAAGAAGATGAAAACCTCACAATGTGGGGCAATGATTTTAAACAGAGATAAGGCAGGTTTAGTTTTGAAGTTAGCATGAAATTCTTTACTCAGAAGGTGGTGAGGCACTGAAACAGGTTACCCAGAGAAGTTGTGCATGCCCCATCACCATGAATGTTCAGAGCCAGGTTGGATGGAGCTTTGAGCAACCTGGTCTAGTGGAAGATGCCCCTGCCCATGGGTGTTGGTAGGGGTGCTGGAACTAGATGATCTTTAAAGGTCCCTTCCAACCCAAACCATTCTGTAATTCTATAAATAAATGTTCAATAAAGCCAAAGTAATAAAAATTAAATTGTCAAAATTACATGTTTCAGAAAATTTTGCACTATACTGAAGTGCTCTGAACTTGCTACACAAACAGTGAAACATATAATAATAGTGATTCCATGCAGTTTATCTCTTCAGTGATTCCCAGATAGGAGAAAGCAGAGGCTGCATAGTAAAATATTCAAAATATTGTTAAATATGTTACTCTACAATGCACTTGGAAGCTATGACACATAAATGCAGCAATATATTACAGTAAGAGAAAAATATATACTGTTCACAGCAACCATTTATCCCCACCTCAAAAAAGCTGAAGTTCACCTAAATCACAATAGAGACACAAAGGAAAGGGCAGAAAAGCTTGTGAACATCCTCTGAACAGGCACAGGAGAACAGAATTCAAAGATAATGAAGAAAGCTATCAAAAAGGTAGCACTGTCCTGACAACAAACTGTTTATTCTTCTCCTGGTTTATCCCTTAGATTATCAACAGTTCTTACTTGCTAAAGACATCAATTTCCCTTTTGCATGAAACCTCCTTCTCACCTTCCTTCTACTTTGTTTGTTAGCAAAAAACCACTTCAGGACACTTTTGCCACAATGTCAGGATAGAGAAAGAGGGCAGGTAAGAGAAGATAAACAAAATGAATGTAGTATGAAGACTTCAATAAAATACATTGAAAGCTGGGTACAGTTCTTAGATATGCTCTCAGAAATCATTCTTCCTTGTCCACAGAAATCATTGTCCACAGAAAATTAATAATCAGTAGCGTAAACAATTACACCAAGAGCAGGAAAATCAGTTCAGAGATATGAACCTGTGAAGATCTAACACTGAAAATCCTTTTTAAGAAATAAATTTTGGCATCTGTACAGTTGGACCTCTGCAGGCACTTAACTGGACTGAATGCATTCCAGTCACTGAATACCTATCTTAGTAAAGAACTTTTTATACTACAGTGGGAAACACAAACATTTCTTATTAATTAGCTACATGAGAAAACAGTGACAATGAATATTTTTTTTTCTAAACCCATTAGCAAATTATGTCTTAGTAAAACAGTAAGTAAAAGCTTCCAAACCCATGATCTGCTAGAGATAGTCTCTCAAAATGAAAAGATGTAGGTCACAGAATTTATGGTATCCTGACACAAGAATGGAAAGGGAGTAGAAAAATATAATGGAAGTAACATATTTTGACTGTGTTTAGCTGACATTAACATATGATTTCAGCTCTAAGTTCAGGGTGTTAGTACATAATCAGTCTTCTTGTCCTTACTCCCCTCTCCTTTATAAATCAAGACTTTGTTCTTCTTTCAGCTTTAACAATAGCCAAGTATTTGCTCTTGTTTTTGCAAAACTGAAGGGATCAGCAGTGGTACCTCCTCAGTAGACCAATCTATTAATTACAAATTTGTGCTAATGCTTTAAAAACAATAAGCTCAGATTTGTGCACTGCCCTTTTACTGTCAAGAATTCATTATTTTATTTACTACACAACACTCAAACTCTTTCCTGAGTACCTGAATTGCTAATTTCCTTATCTGTACTTAATACTGCCATGTGGTACCAATTCACAAACAATAATGTATTTTACATCATACACCTATGTCATACACTATCATATTATTCTTAATTTGCACAACAGGAACTGAGAAAAACAGATCAAGTTCTGGAACATCAAGGCCTGAATAAACGCCAATGAATAAATTATACTGAAAAAGTGGTCAGAGGTCACACATTCACATTCATATTCAAAACTCTTACAGGTAAGGAATAAGCTTAGCCTGAAGTCAGGTTACAGGCCTGAAGGTTTGTTTGTCACTGAATCCAATAATACTTGCTAGTTTAGAAATAAAATCATGCAGGAAGGGAAAAACGGTTTAATCATTTGTTCTGGCTCAGGTATGATTTTCTCTTCATTCTAATGTTACCTTCACTGCTGGCTGAAGTGAAGACTAACCGGGAGACATGAAAAGAGCCTGTATTTTGCAGTAATCTGGGAAGGAATCTCCTGGATAATATTAGCCTTTTACCAATAAAGTTATGTATTGAGAAACTCTCAAAAATAGGTTTTCTTACTAGAATGTAAAAACCACAGAGGATGTGGAAATGCAGACAAAGAAGGAAGACAAGAGATGGAGACAGGATAAGGCTGCTGTGGCAATGCTAATGACCAGTAAGTGTCTGTTAACATGAAAATTCAGTTTGGTATTGCAACAATTGAGTATGATGATTATTGATCCTGCAAAGCGTTACAGCCTGGGATAAAAGCAAGGGTTGGAAGACAATCTCTTCCTCTCATTTTCTCTGAGAGGTCTCCACAGAACCAAAGAGTCTTCATTTAGTTATCCTCTCAGCATTTATTCTCCTTCTATCTGCAAGTTTTGGGTTTGCATTTACAATTTCAGTAGCATTTCCTGGCACACCTAAAAATCTAAACAGAAAGCTCAAAAAAGCATTTTAGCTCTCATACATTGATAACCAGTAAGAGAAGACTAGCATAAAATCCAACACAAAGTTCACTGTTTGATCAAATAAAATACAAAGGTTTTTAAAGAAAGACTTCTCTGTATTCACACTTCCCTTCACAGTTGTTGTAAACAATTACTCGTGATTTTCCAGCTTTCTACTCCAGCACACCTACTGTTTCAGAAACTGTTGACAAGCAGCTCTTTCATTTGGACCAATCAAGCCTGCTTGAATTAACAGGAAGTTTTCCATCGACAACACAGAATGTGAATACTAACAAGAAGCTGTTTCTTCTAGCTAAGTTGAAACTGGTTTCAAAAACAGGTTCTCAGCATAATGAAAGCCCTGCAAGAGGCCAAAATAGTACACATATATTATATGTTGTGTAGAAGTAGATTACAAAAGTACAAGAAATTCCAGGCTTTTTACTGTTTCTGAAGAGCCATAAAACTTTTTTTCCCTCAGTAACATTGATCAGGCTTAGCTATTTAGATACATTGTGATTTATCCCCTCTTTCTTTAGGATCATCTAATGCTATGACATTTTAGTTGGAAAGCACCACTAAGTTTTAATATGAAATAAGAACTTATGTTTTTGTACCACAAATAGAGTTCAGTAATGGTTAACCAGTAATAGTTAAAATTTAAAGATACTACTAAATGAATGGGCTTAAATCAAGAAAAAGAGTTAAAGTTATAAACCAGTAATAACAAGCAGTAAAAAATTAGAGGTAGTCCCCACGCTAACAATGAGTACTTTAAATTCATTTTGACTTGCATGTCTAAAATTTTTGCATTTCATGGCAAGAGAACTCCAAATTTGGGGGGGACAAGAGCCATTAAAAATTTAGTTTTATAGGACAGCATATAAAATTTTAAAGATTATCAATCACTGAGCAGATAGCAAACCTATTCTTTTGCGACAGCAGAATTTGTTTCTTAGATTAATAAGCCATTTGATAACAGGTGTCTTCTGAACAGCCATTTGGAATACCACTGAAGAACATGAAATAACTCAATTGGTTAAAATTAAAGATGTTAAGCAAGTCAATGTATTTATCTTACACTACACTTCTCTACAACTTCAGCGCATGTATACTTTAATATAGACTTTATCAAATGGAAATACAACCATAATTCTGTCAGGAAATCAAGCTGCATCTAAAATGACAAAACCACTTTTGTTAAAGATGTGTCTGCTGACTCCGAAGAGATTTTTCAAGATTAAAATTTTGTCTGTGCACACTTACACTGCAGTTTGTCAGTCTGTTTCATTATATGAACAGCAGCACCTAAACAGTTGCCAGTAATGAACATCATAATCACTGTATTCAAACAAAGCAAAGCAACCACAAATTAGGAAAGAATTACACTACCATTTAGAAATTACAACTATGTTCTAAATGAGTAATTGTATTTGGAGATTGTAAGTGAACTTGAGGTTGTCCTGAAAGGATGATTTTTTATTACAGTATCTGTAAAAATCACTATTTGATGTTAGGGATGCTACAGAAATAGTTTTTCATTTGCCACAGACATTAATTTTACCAGTTGCATTCAACATACAGACTACTTCATATGGTCTATCTCACTCCTAAAAGGTAATGGAAGAATCTTTTTAACTAATGCTCCAGTCCCCCCTTTTTTTTTAAAGACATTAATTTATTTCAAAGGAATAGCTTGTCAATTGATATCAGGAAAATATACAGATAGACAGATGAATGATAGATAGATAGATAGATAGATAGATAGATAGATAGATAGAGCCAACACTAGTCACTTAGACCTAATCATTGAAGAACTATCATACCAACGCACTCACTTATGCTGACTTTTCATCATAATATTACTGTAGGTGCACAATACTGAGTAAAAAAAAAAAAAAAAACAAAACCAAACAAAGTGACACGTTGCTGCAGGTGCATAGTTTGAGCTTAGAAATTCATAGTTGATTCAACTGAGAAACGGTATACTAATTTACTTCTAATTGTACTTTTTGCTATTGAAAAATTCTGTAATATTGTCAACCACGGATTCTGAAGCAAAAGCAAGAACTTCTGCTTTATACCTCAGGCTGGTGCCACACTTTGCTCCTAAAGAAGTATGCCTGACTTTTCTAAAGAAAAGATGGAAAGCTTGTCATGTTTCTAAATGTTCTTTTCCTATAACTATTCCATCAGCTCACTTCTATTTTATAGAAAATAGAAAAATGGAAAATGCTGTTACTGAAGGATTATTATGGGGAGGAAGGGAGGTCAGGAACAAAGGTGGGTGAGAAGAAAACAACATAATTATCACCAAATAAATTCTAATCAATTTCTTTTATGTCCACGAACTTCAACAATATAGGTCCAGCCTGTGAACAAAACAATTAAAGATTTAATGTTGTAAGAGGATCTATTTAAAATGTGCCAATGTTCATTTTTTGATGTTTTCATCTGCTAATTTGCTATGACAGGTATAAATCACAAGCTGAGACATCCTTCTTAAAACAACATTTGTAGGCTTCTACTGCTCACAAGGAATATCAAGGTTATTGTCCAGCTTAAATAGAAAAAGAGAGCTTCCATCAACAGATGTCAAAACAGATAAGCACAGATTTGACATGTGCTTGTAGAACTATCACCTGCTATCAGTGCTGCAATGACAGCTTCATGGTGAGAATGCCAATGAATTTCATTGTGCTCTGTATTTCAAATATTGCTCGTATTGCTCAATTGAATATGATAAATATTTGTGTTTCTGCCAGGCAGTAGGTGTTTATTGCCATAACTCTACTTGTATAACAAGTGTGCAGATTATTTTCTTACTACATAGGTATATCCATATTCCACTTCAGAAAACCACTAATAAATTTTCCACTGAAAACTTAGGTTAACTGATGCTATGTACCAGGAGAAAAGAAGATGGTATGGTACTGAAATGAAAAATCATTCACCTGATATAAGATGGCGATATCTAGTAACACGTTCTTTCCATGGTTTCAGGATGTCTACAACAAATATCTGTCTTTCTGACAACTGTTTTCTAAAACATACAGGTGTTCAAAGACACCTGTTCAGATCTTCCCACTACCTGGTAAAGGATTCCACTATTAAAAATCATATTATTTCTAACTACATAAAAAATATATTCTGCTTAAGGTAACAGGTGCAGTTTATCAGGTGCAAGGATAACGTGCAAACATGCAAAAGAAAAGAAATCTTGAAAAAATGCAAAGGAGAAAAACAAACCTGGACGCAGGTACACAAAAGCCTGAAATTATTTTGTACCAAACACGAAAGGTCCTGTGAGATTATGAGGGAGGAAAGAAAGCAGGAAAGAAGCACTGTTTATTTCTAAGATTATAGAGAAACACTTAAGCTTGGTCTGACCCCCAGTTTATCCAGATCTTTCTTTTGTACTTATGGACCACTATCTCTTGCCTGCACTTCTCTTTGACAGGTTCCACATTTACTTGTGTATCTTAGTAACAATTAGTTCCATTATAATTATTATTTTGTGCTTCTAGATTTTCATCCAATTATCTGTACTGAGACACTTATACCACCACAAGGACCACAGTTGTCATTCATTAGTCTTTTTAATACACTTTACAGCTTGCCCTAGGTCTGTTTTTGAATCAATTAATTTCCCCACAAAATCCTCAAAGCACAGCCAGTATAAAGTATCTTTTAGGTCTTCTGCTCACTGCTTACCACTGTAATTTTTAGACAATATCCCTAAAAGACATTAAAAATAATATTCTCTTAATCTCTCTTGATAGTGTTAATTTTCTCAATTAATCTTCTCAACTGAATAATTAAAAACCTCATAGGTATAAATTTTCAAATCAAAGTTACTTAAACAATAAAAAAGATACAGTCTAAAGAAACAACTATATATTCTACCCAAGCAAATAAGCCAGGAGTTCTGAAAGAAACAAATTTTTAAGTCAAAATCACCACGTCTTTCATCAGTAAAAGGTTTTCTTCCTTGGAGATTGTCTGATATATAACAGCTGCCTTTCCTCTGCAGGGCATATACACCATTTTCTCTCATTTATTGACACAGAACCTAATACCTTTAAGACTTACAGCAATAAGCATAAAAATGGCTAACAAAGTAAAAAATTACAAATATGGAGCAGAGGAAGACACAGATCCAAAAAAATTTTGCTAATTTATTTAAGACACCTGACCAAAAAGGACAAAGGCATTATTATCATTATATATACAGAAAGGAAACTTTAAACTCACTTTTATTATGAGAACAAAATCTTCTCTCAGAAAACATTTATTGAAATTAGGCATTGAGAAAGATAGAAAGGTACTGAGATTCACAAACACACAATTTATTAACAGTCATGATCCTTCACATAGGTCAAAGTAGAAAAGCATGTCTTTCATTATCTTTATGGATAGGAAGCATGAGAAATTACACAAATATTCATCATTATTAACTATGATTAGCAAGCTTTACTACCAAAGCTTTATAAAATACAATGCAAAGAACTTTTTGACTAAAAATTTCCCCAACAGGATCATTAGATAATTTGATGTATCAAAATTACACTATTAATGTAGCTGTCATGCAGACCGTAAAAAAAGGCATTTGTACACAAAGCCTCAAGATCTACCAAGATCAAGAATACCAAGTAAGATTTATCTCTTTTTTAATCAAAGCACTGAACTGTTCAACTTGCTGTTCAATATTTCAGGCTTTTCCAGAGAGTAAGATGCATAAAGTAAAATATTTACAAATGGATCTATAACTGGAAAATTATGAACTTGAAGTTGGTGCCAGAGACACTTTCAATACAGTGCAATAGTTGGTCTAGTCCTAGTTTATTTGTTATGGTTTGAAAAAATGAAGATCTTGCTAAGTTTCCTATCATCACTGTATAGTGGAGAAGGGAATAGGTTCAGCACCACAAAGAAAAAGAAGAGCAGTGCAGTCTTTTGATTGCAGAGGATAATCTATAAACACAAGGAACAAAGCTGACCCTAGATGTGATCTCCGTTCACCTCTGACAAGGGATGGCAATCTAGAGATATCGTTATAGGGTACAAAACAGCTTTTAGGAAAGGTTCCAAAAAGGAAATCATTCTTCTATTCACCCATGTTGCCATAGAAACAGAACCAATCATGCCTGTCCACAAAGGCTTTTATGTCAACTTCTGTCAGAAAACTTATCTAAAAAGTAGAAATTAAACTAAATTAACAACAGAGTCATTAAGTGATTAAGATAGGTAAAAGAAAGAAAATAATTTGTAAACAAATGTATCCTGTCTTGCCCCTTAAATGTGTAACTTTTAAAGTGTAAATCAGCTTATTGCAAGGGTTTACTGCACACTGCTATGGTTCACTGTCTTATACTTTCATGCAATCTGAGAGGGTGCAATTTATATAGAATGATGTCTTCAAATTCACAGGGTCACAAGCTATACATTTTGTCTCATTGTTTCTCCTCCCAGCCATTAAAGAAAGACTGCATCATATCCCCATCATTTTTGTAAAATTAATTATTTCCAAATATACCTATAATGAAAAGATTTCAGCTAAAACAATATACTTACTGAGATAATTTACTTCTATCCCATGATATCTTTAAAACATCGATTCTGAATAAAGCAGAATACAATACTGCTACATATATTAAAAGGGTGCTTAATGAAAATGGATTTCCAAATTAAAATGTGGCAAATTTCTGAACTCTCCAGCTAGTGTAAACAAGGTAGTATGGCCAGCAGACTCTGGATCTCGGTATCTAACATCAGGAATGAGTTTTGTGTCTGGGATATTCTTGGACAATTATTAAAACTCAATGCAAAAATAATACTAAATTACTAAGATTTTATGCCAGGGTTATACCACACAATGCTTTTATGTTGCCACAAAAACTACTGTACATTGAAGGAGAGGGTGTATTAAAGACTGAGAAGAATCTCTGTCTCCTTTACAGTGCTAATCCCATCTATTTGGTCTAGTGTAGTTTGACTCAACACATACTACAGAACTATTAAGATTAGGTCTCTTAAAGAACTAACTGCTTTTCCACTACACAAATACTTGGACTGGGACTTCCCTTTCCATTCTCTCCACCCAATACAGAAAGTTTTAACACATACATATAACACCATAAATGGCATACCACAAGAATGCTACTTTAGGCACATCCTCAATTCTCTGTTGATTTTTAATGACAAAAGATTTAACTCAGTTTTGGAAACTAACTTGATTTCTTTTTTTTTTTGAGATTTAGTGCTCCTGGTCTGGGTAACACGACCCATGAACTGAAGTGGATTCAGCACACACCAGTTATATACTCTGGTCCCAGCAGGTTAAGGATTTTCACACTGGGATGTTTTCTGAAACACATCTGAAGTTAGTGACTTATTCTTTGTATTTTATTTATGTATTTATAAATACAAGGTGTATCCTTGATAGTTTAAATTTATAAAACTGAGGGTTACTTTGCTTAAAGTTTTTTTAAAATTTTTATTAATATGTTTTAGTTGGTTTGACAGTCTGTTGATCTTCACAAAGGCTCAACCATAGCAAAATTCATCATACTTTTTAATCTGTAGTTTGTGGTGATTTTCATGAAATCTATGAATCTTTGATGTTTCTAACTTTAAAAAGGTTATCAAATTTGCTGTTTAAACTGCATAGAGGATGAACCTACTAGATCTAATGCTAAGGATGTTCTGCAGAGCATCTGCAGAAGTCCAAACGTTTTATTTTATTATAGCTCCAGAACTCTCCAAACCCAAAAAAATCAATTGTGTGGTCATGTCTCTTTTCCTGTTAGCAGAATACAGCTCAGATTCTGCAGTTTACACTAAAACCACAGTTCTTTGTGAGGAACTGGCAGCTCGAGTCTCAGTGACCACCACAGTTTAGAGTACTTTTCTTACCCATGCCAGGACCATTCTGCTGTAAAAATATGAGGCTTTGAATTACACTGGGGTTTTTTTAAACTCTAAATATATTTATATGTTTTTATAAATAACATGCTAATAATGCATAAATTTACAAATGGTATCAAATGAATGAAGAGTTAGAATCCTGCGCCAAAAAGTTCACAAAAGTGTGGGCAAATCAGAACTCATATTATGACATCCTTGATTACTTTAGAAATAGAAACATTATCTAACCTCATAAACTGAAGATAACTCTGGTCCCCAAGTAAAGCCATTAACATTTAAACTTACATAGTGCATCCCTCAGTTCTCTAGCCAATGTTCCCACAACTCTTTTTCTGTAACTTCCACTATGAGACTAAGTTGTTTCCTGGAAAATAAGCAGGCCTCTTTCATAGAAACATAGAATATAATGAGTCGGAAGGCACCCATAATTCTGGTCCCTACACAGGACATCTGCAAGAATCACACCATCTGACTTTACATGAATAATGGTTTCCTTGCAATTATTTCCTTTCCTTTTCTGATTTTTCTTGCCTTATGGTGCTCTAACACCTACAAAAAACTTTCAAACTGTTAAACGGCCAACACTCAGAAGATTTTCTTTTGCTGTTTGAAATTTGGTCAAACATTCTTTTGGAAAGAAATCACAAAAACATGTTCTGATATTGATTAATTTTGTGCTTTAGATGAAGAATTTTTTTTTAATTGAATTTAAGTATCTCACCTAGCCCTGGACTGCACACAGTGATACTACAAATAGCTGGCTTTTCCCTCATACCCTTCTAACAATGCTCTGTCCAAATACAACAAATAAGGGAAAGTGGAGGAAAGCTTTTTTCACCAAAGCTTATATACTGCTTCCTAAGAATAGGTTGCCATTGAAAACTATAAAAAAGTATCTTGAAGACATCTAACATCTGATTTTCGGAAGAGGGATTTAAGAATCATATAGAATCAAAGACACATTAAAAAATATTCTGAAGACCACATAAAAGACATTTATGAGACTGGAGAGAAGAAAGAAGCACACCTCCAGGTCACAATTTCTGAACAGAACAGGAGAATATCTAATGGTCTCTGAAATGCAGAAGTAATTTGGTTCCTGTTTAGTCTAGAAGGATGAGTGCTCGCTTGATGATCACACAGTATTTGTAAATGCCATCAGTAATTTAAAAAATACTGATAACAGCTTTCAAAATATATTATGTTTAAGTATTTTAATTAAGCATAACTATGCACAGAGAAAGACGACCTAGTGCAAGGAATGTTGTCCTGAAACTAAAATCTTATGTGGTGATTTTGTATACAGAACTGGCAGGCGGAAAGTGGAGCAGCTCTTTCACTCTCAAGTCTGTGTAGGCAGCAAATATTTATAGTTTTGTAACTTTAATTCTTTTCAGGTTGCACAGGATTTGATTTGTCAGCAAAACAGCCATTTAAATAGTCTTCATAATGGTCATCTGTTTCAGCACTTAAGCAAGCAGATACACCTGGTCTGAAAACTCTGTGTAAACTGTTTTAATGAGTTTAATTAATCTAAACCTCTGAGGACTGTGCTCTCCATAGAGCTGGTTCTCTTTAGCTCTATGTTCCTTGATCAATTGTAGTAAAATGCTCCAGGAAATCTGAGCACTAGGTCTGATCCCTCTATGTTCTGACCCACAGAACCAGAACAAATCAATTATGCAACACTTCACTTGGCTTTTTTGTCTGCAACAAAATCAGGTGGAATGTAATTGCTCTAATCTACGTCTCATTTTGTTCCCTTTTAAAATTATATGCTTTGGAAACATGTTTGTCCAAATCTTACCTGTAACAATTAAGCTCACTTAATTTTATATAACAGGAGTATTTCACTCATATAATTTCTCTTTTTTGAGATGATATTGCCTAAATTCTGAACTGACAGAGTCCTGTCACAGTTTTTACAACAAATTATCTGTCACAATGAGGTAAAAAAGGAACAGCTCTGCAATAACCTGTTATACTTTTGAAAGCCGCCATAACATGGAGTATTCTACTATTTACAGTACTGAGATAAAACATGCTGTCAAATGCTGTCAGTGAAACTTTTTCAGAGTTTTTATGTCTTCTGACACGAAGTCAAAGAAGCTTTTCTTTTGGAGTCCTTTTTTTTATGGATTGGACTAGATAATTTTTGTTAGAAAAGACAAAACCTGCTACCTGCCTGAATTTTTTTTTTAATGGAAATTTTTTCCAAAACCTTAGGTCTTCTGTTAAGATACAGACTTCTGTAACAGGTCTGGATATAGCAGCTATCATTTCAGGTACCTGTGTAGCCTAGAGGCTTCATAACCTCTTCTAATTTATCTAACTAGCTGATATTTACACACAAAAAGCAGCATATGGCCAAAAGTTTGTTCAGTCATTTACTTGCTATTAATATGACCAGTAAAGTTCACTTGCTACATCTGCCAACACTCCTTTTTGCTTGTCCTTTTCCAGCAAAAATCCAACTCAAAGTGCCATGCTAAAATGCTATTATCTGGCAGACAAAGGTTAGACTCAAAAAGTAAATTCTCTTCCTCTTAAATGTTTCATCAACTTCAGAACTGCCAGCTCCACAAGTCTAAATGCATCTGGCACCAGCAGAAAACATTTTGAAAATAGTACATTGAAAAAATATTGTCACATATACAAACTGGCTGCTTTCAGCCACTTTGCTTCTAAGCATACTCATAGCTGTCAACTAATCCAAAGTTGCATGAGTATCCTGAATTTCAGAAGCAGTGTCTCTTTTACTAAATGTATGAGAATACATGCTTCTTCCACTTAAATATGTTCCCTTACTGGGATGTTACCTTTGCCTTTCCTTTATTTTTTTTTTTCAATTTATCAATTAGAAGAACTATGATACATTTTGTAGAGCTAAAATTTATACCTTAACATGACAATGATGTAACAGTTCTTGCCTGGATGGCCATGTTGGCCCATTATGTGTCTCTCTCTCCAACAAGGATCTCTATATTCTCTTGACCTTTGTAACATAGGTACAACCATGAGAGTAATGATTTATCTGTGAAAATCTGTTGTGTGGTTGGAAGAGAACTAATACAGCACGTTCTGCTTCTGTTTCTGAAGGAATACTGCCAAACAACAGGAAAGATGAAAATTCAGCTTTTAAGTCAAACAAACTCAGACACAATAGGCTAGGATGGCCTAGAAGCTGGAAGGAAACACAGCAGGAACACCTGATTGCAACTGACTGAAAGGATCCTCCATGACATATAGCATCATGCTCGGTAATGAAAATGGAGGGGAGAGTTTTTAGGGTGTAGCTATTACTCAAAGACTGTCTGGCTATAAACACTCCTCTTGTGGAAGCTGGTGAGTGATTGTCTTTGCATTATTACTTTCCTTTTTCCCATTTCCTTCACTTAGTAAACTGTATTTTTCTCAACAGACAAGTTTTCTCACTTTCACTCTTACTATTCTCTCCCCCAGTTCACAGCTGGGGTAGAGGAAATGAGAAAGTGGCCAGGGTCAACCATCAACCTGCTTCCACTATATAGTACAGTAACATTTCATAGGGGTAAGGATATGACAGGGAACACACCCAAACAAAATTAAATAAACAAACTAAGCTGTGCATTCTTCAGAATAAAAATCTACCACCCTAAAATATAGTTTTGGATCAGTGTCTATTAAAGCCAAAGGTTTTTCTATAAAAGCTCAGAGAAGAAGTCCAAGGTAGAAGTAAATATTATTGGACACAGAAACAGAACATTAGGTGAACTTAAAATTTTGGACAGGATCTAAATCCCACTAGCTGAATAAGCCAAAGCAGACAAGACAACATGTGCAATCAGCGTTGCAGTAAGTTAACATTGCTAGTAATAAAGACTCTTAGTGAATCTGCTTTCTAGTATCACACAAAATCTCATCAAGAAAAGCATACAACTGGTTCATAATGCAAATTCTGTTTATATCTACCTTCTTTAAATGAGAGAAAATAAAAAAAGCTGTAGCAAAATTATCCACAATGATGCATTTCATGAACTTAGCTAGACTTTGTTAGTGATTGTGAGACTGTGTGAGTGAATTGTGAGGATGGACACTTCAGTAAAAACACTGCTGATTCGAAGGAACAAAAAGAAAATTTCTGTACCTAAGGTCCTTGTATATACAAAGTATGAAAGTAAATGAAAGCAAAGATTTAAGTCAAAATTGCAGTTGCTACTATATGTGACATGGAAGCATTAATCATCCTCTGTGAGCCCTCTACTGCAAAAAAAAAAAAGGAATGAGAACAAAAAGAAACTACCTTGATTATAAATACACATTATCATTTGTTCACATCACAAATCAGCTTCCAGGAACAGTTCTACTCTTTTTCAAAGCAAATAATTAATTTCATTTCTGAAAACTGTTTGCTAAGTGAATGCTCTGCATTAACAGCTAATCCATTTGCGTACATGCTTTACTTGCATATTTCCAAGATATTTTATCAACCAATACGCTTCATGCAATGCCATGTTTACTATGGAATTACATGTGTGACAAGATGCAGTGGCTACAAATTACTTTCAAAGCCCACCTGGATGACAGATATTTTGGTTCTCAAATTAGTCCAAAACCAAAAGATCATACTATTTGCAAACTGGAAACCAGACTTCCAAGTAACTGAAACACTTAGAGAAGACTGTAAGTTTTTGCAAAAAAAACCAAACAAAACAAAACAAAACATTCCAGAGATAATCTGTCCCAATTTCTTAGGTGTTGGATTACAGAACAAAGAACAGGGAAATGCATTTCAAATATGTTGAAATACAGTTAATGATTCAACCTGATTGTGAAGTTGACAGAAATGCCATATACATGCTTGTCATGAACTGCACAGAAGCATGAATATTTATAATGAATACCCAGAAAATATGAGATAAGTAACATTAAAAAAGAACGTAAGAAAATAATGAAATTACTACAGAACAACAGAATACTTGAATGCAATTTCTACAGCTTCTTTTAAAAATCAAAACTCTTTAAACAGCTGATAGAGATTAAACAGCTGGTTTTTTAATGAAAATGAACACAGTATAAAGCTGGTTCTCCAGAATTAATGCCGCTGAATATAATCAGATTGCTAAAGAAACTATGAAATATATTATTTCATTATTTAAAATGTAAAAAAAAAAGCCTTCCTTATTCATCTGTGATTCCAAAAATGGAGAGAAGTATGTCACCAACTAATAGCCAACAGATATGTTTTAGGTTCTGATTCTGTCACTGGGGACCACTAAAAAGAGCCTGGCTTTGTACTCTAATGCACCCTTCCTGCAGGTATTAATATGCATTGGTATGATTCCCTTGAGCCTTCTATTCTCCAGGCTAGGCAGTCTCAGCTCTCTCAGCCTTTTCCCATGCAAGGGATGATCAAGCTCCTCCATTACCTTAGTGGCCCTTCGTTGGATTCTCCCCACTATGTCCATGTCTAACTTGCAACTAGGGAGCGCCGAATCGGGTAGAGCACTCTAGATGTGGCCTCACCAGCACCGAAAAGATGGCAAGGATCACTTCTGTTGACCTACTGACAACATTTCTCCTAATGAGCTCAGAATATCATTAACCACCTTCGCAGCTAAGGGCAAAATGCTGACTTTTGTTCAGCTTGATGTCCACTGAGCCCAGGCCCCAGGAAAGCTGCTTTCCAGCCAGTCAGCCTCCATCATGTTATGGTACAAGGGGTTACACTTTCTCAAGTACCAGACTCTGGAATGCCAGTATTTGAACTTACACGAGACTGTTGTTGGCCCTTTTGGGCCACCTGCTGAACAGCAGCAAAACCTGCTGGTTTATGAGTCACTCCTCAGTTTTGTACTACCAGGAAACTTGCTGAGGGCACAGTCATCCAACATGCTAATTATTACTGAAGATGGTAAATAGGACTGGAACCTATATTGAGCCTAAGGTACACCCCTGAGGAATTTTTGCCACTATTTATACCCTCTGTTGCCAGTCATTTAAGCAGTTTTTAATCCACCTCAGTGTCTGCTCTTCCAGCTCATACTTCTTCAGCTTCTCTATGAGGGTCTTTTGGGAGACAGTGCAAATAACCTTCTCACTGTCAAGGCAGACAATAGCCTGGAGCCTAAGAGGAAACATCGGTTTCCTCTTTTCTACCAAGCCTGTCACCTCCTGCTACAAAATGATCAGTTGCTCAAGCTAGACTTGCTTCTGGTGAACCCATGCTGACTGCTTCTCAGCACCTTTTTTGTGCACATGCCTAGAAATGGTACCCCAGAGTAGCTGATCCATCACCTTCTTAAGGATTGACTTGAGATTTGAGCAGCCTCTTCCTACTCTTCCTTTCTGCCCTTCCTGACCACAGGGCTGCAATCTTAAGACATCTTTCCCAGTTACCGTGATCATTGGGAAACTATTAGGAGTACCCTATCAGTGACATCAGCTAGCTCCCTCTGTACTTGTGCCTATGGCAGGGCTCTACAATTTGCTTAACTATTTTCTGACCCAACTGGCTTCCATTATGGGAATGTCTTCCTCACTCAAGACTCTCACTAGTAAATACTGAGGTAAAGAAGGCATACAGTACCTTAATGTCTTCTGTGGTCTCTCACCAGGGTCCCCTCACCATTCAGTAGCAAGCTCACATTGCCTCTAGCTTTTCTTTTATTTCCTGTGTGCTTACAGAAGTCTTTCTAGTCCAAGCTGTCCTTGCCTGTGGTAGGAAATAGCTGATCTTTAAGGTCCCTTCCAACCCAAACTTCTATGACTTGTTGCTCAAGATAACTTACCAGACTCAACTCCCTATGGGTTTTAGCTTTCCCACCAGATCTGCATGCTTACACAGCGTCTCTATGTTCTTTCCAGTTTACCTGTTTTCCTGGCTTCCGCTTTTTGTATACTCGTTTATATTGGAGTTTTGCCAGAAAATTGTTGTTCCTCTACACAGGCCCATTTGATCTCTCTGAAAATGAGATCAGTTTCAAGTTTTGACCATAGAACTCTTACATGGATGGTTCACTAATGTTTGCATCAATTTATCTATTCCTAATGAACTTCTAAAATAATGCAGGTAAACATTGCGCTTGACATTTTTCAAACTCATCCTGTTCTTTTTCAGGAAAGATAGCTCAAGTATCAGTTTATCACCGGATCTTGAATCTTTAAACTTCTATCAACTACATGATGTGTTAAAATGCATTTGTCTTCTTGATAAAAATATGGTGTTTTGTTCTGCTTTTTATCTCGGTAACATATGGTCACAGGGCATTTTCTTCCTGATTTTCAGTCCTAAACTCGTAAGTTTCTACAACATGGCTGGGAAGCTGATCAGCCCTCCACCCAGATAGGCTACTTAACTGATTTTTTTAGCAATTTACAGAAAAAAAAAAGTTAAGATGTGCTTGCCATCTTCCATCTTGTTTAAAACAAAGATGCGTAACACCTTATTTACAGCTCATTAGCACAATCACCTGCCATCTGTGAATGTCCAGGAGCTTTATAGAAACACATGTTGTTCACAACATATCACAATTTAGATAACTAAACAGACATAAGTTTCAAAAGTCATCAGGTCTTCTACTGATTAGTATGTAATACTTATACTCTATGTGGAAAGTTTACAGTTTACCTATACCAAGCTGGAGAAACTAATACTACTTAGTTTCCAAACTTTTTCTACAGATTTATTTATAGTATGGAGGAAATGCTAACCTATTCCTTTCCACTTGAGCAACTACCATACTTAGTACAGACCTACTGTACTCTTAAAATGTACTACTAGACTGTGGCCCAGACAGTAACAGTTAATTTTTTCAGTAGCCATGACAGGGCATGGCTAGGGCCTTGAGCTTATTCTGTATCACTGTCTGTAAACTTTTTGATTTGTAACGCTAAACGTGGTGTGGATGGCACTGAGGAGATCTAGCAGATGTAGCAATAAGAACATTCTTTCCTTAATATACACAAGAAATTAAAAATTTTCATAAGCTGTTACTACAGGTCTGAAGAAGGAAAAGTGGGTGAAAAGCTCCGGAAAAGCATCCTCCCCTGTTCCCTTTCCAGACTGGGTGCAATTCTGAATGGACTTCCAGAAGCAGTGCTGGAGGTAAGGGCAGGAAAGCAGCACCTGGAGGACATCCAGTACACTTGGAAGCAACTGCCCCAGGGGTAGAAATATAGTGCCACTATTTGCCATGACGGATCCAGACTGCGCTGGAACAGGGTGGGACTCCAGCACAGTTGCAGTACATTGTTGACATCATCATGTGGGGCAACACTGCAAGAAAGCTTTTCAGAAACGGGAGAAGACAATCCAAGTCCTCCTAAAGACCAGCTTAAGGGTCCTGCCCAGGAAATTCAGTTTTAGGAGTTAAAACGGCAAGATAGACATTCCAATGGATGCAGCTGACAAAACAGCAGCTATGTCCCCACTAACCAGCAAGAAGGAAACACGGTTTTCTTAGGTGCTGTGGGTTTTTTGGAGGAAGTATATTGCCCATTACAGTCAGACTGTAAGTGCTCTCTCTATCATGCGACATGGAAGAAGAATGATTTCAAGTTGGGACCTGAGAACAAGAAGCTTTTGAACAAATTAAACAGCAGATTGTTCATGCAGTAGCTCTTGAGCCACTCAGAAAAGGACAAAGTGTGAAAAACATTCTCTATATGGCAGCCAGGGAGATGATCCTTCCTGGAGTCTCTGGCAAAAAAAAGTCAAAAACGATTGCTGGGTAACTGGAGTTGGAGATACAAAGGATCTCTGGCCTGCTACACCCCAACTGTAAAAGAGATGATGCCATCTTATGAAAGGGTGTGAGCTGCTTCAGAAGTGATCTGCACTGAAGCACAGCCTCTCCTGGCATCCTGACTGTCAGTGCTGGGCTGGATGTTCAAAGGGAAAGTCCTCTGCACACATCACATCACTGATGTTACCAAGTGGGTTGCACTGATCACACACCTGCCTTGAACAGGAAACCGCAATTGCCAGGGGATCTTGGAAATTATCACGATCTGGCCTGAGGGTGAACATTTAAGACTATCATCTAAGGAGATGGAGGATGAGTAAAAGACGTCATATGCTGAGCAGGTCCTACCATATAATCAGCTACCTGAAAATGAAATGCAACAGGCTCTCGTCACTGACTCATTCAGTCTATATTCTAGGAATAAACTGAAAATGTGAAAGCTACTGTATAGACTCCTACGCAATGAGTTACAGAAACTATTAAGGGACAAGGCAGATGAACTCGGGTTGCAGCTGAAAGCTGTCCAGCTGGATTTAGGTATTCCTGAACAAGAAAAATAGCCAACACTGCACCTCCACACTGACCCGTGGATGCTCTGTGGAGGTGGCTAAAACGATGGAAAAATTGTCAGGGCAGAGGTAAGCTCATCTGGGCAGCTGACTTGTGATGAGACATCACTACCTGGGATAGAAAAGTTGGCTGTGAAAGTAGGTCATGTAGATGCACATGCACCTAGGAGAGGCACTACTGAAGAGCATTGCAACAATGGACAGGTGCATCAAGCTGCCAACATCAAACTAAGTTAGATCTGGACTGGCAACACTAAGGTGAATTATTTCTGCCTTGATAGGCCCATGATGCCTCAGGCCATCAGGGGAGAGATGTAACATGCAGACAGGCTTGTGATTGAGTGCTGGACTTAACCACGGCCACTGCCTGCCAGGTGATCCATACCTGTGAAACATGCACTACAGTTAAGCAGGCCAAGAGGGTAAAAGCCCTGTGTATGGGTAACAATGCTCAAAACATACATATGGGCAGACCTGGCAGATTGATTACATCACACTCACACAAACCTGCCAAGGGAAGCACTACATGCTTACAACGGTGGAGACAACCACTGAATGGCTGGAGATGTGCCCTGTGCCTCATGCCACCACCTGGAACACCACCTTGGGCCTTTAAAAAAAAGTCCTGTTGGGACATGGAAGCCCAGAAAGAATTGAGCTGTACAGTGGGACTCATTTCAAAAATAAACCCAGGGACACCTGAGCCAGAGTGCACAGTATTGAGTGGGTCTTGTGGTTTGACAGTGGCCAAACACCAAGCACCCATGAAAGTTGCTCAGTCACCTTCCCCTGCCACTGCTGGACAAAGGAGGAAAAAAAAATAATGAAGGCTTTATGAGTTAACAAACCGAAGAAAATATTCCAAGGGCAAAACAGGCTCAGCTTAGAAGTACAAAGTGAATTTATTACTAACAAAGTCAGAGGAAGATAATGAGAAATAAAATAAGCCCTTAAAAAAACCCCACCTTTTTTCCCCCCAACCCCTCCCGCCTTCCCACCAAGAGCGCAGGGAGACAGGGTATGGGGGTCTTGGTCAATTCATCACCCAAAGATTTTCTTCTGCTGCTGTGGGGAGGAGTCCTTCACCTGTGAGACTGTGGGGTCTTTCCCACAGGCGACAGTTCTCTGTGAACTTCTCCAGAGTGGCTCCAAATCTCATGAGCAGCAGTCCTGCCGAGACTACGGCAACGTGAGTCCCTCCCATGGGAACACAGTCCTCCCAAAACTGCTGTGGCGTGGGTCACTCTTCCAAGGGGTGCAGTCTTCCAGGGACAGGCTGCTCCAGCCTGGAAGCAGGGGCCATCTCTCTCCTCCAGGTCTCCCACTCGGTCACAGCCTCCTCCACACATCCACCCACTCTAGGACGGACTGCAGGTGTATCTCTGCATCCCCCATGGATCCCCAAGGACTGCAGGGGCACAGCTGCCTCACCATGGTCTCACCACAGCCTGCAGAGGTATCTCAGCTCAGCTGGCTGCAGCACCTCCTGCCCTCCTTCTCCACTGACCTTAGTGTCACCTTGTTGTTTCCCTTACATGGTCTCACCTCCTTCTCTTCTCTAACTGAAATTAACAATGCCCTACTTTGTTTTGATTTCCTTCCTACATACATTATCACAGAGGCATTACGAGCCTCTCTCATGGGACCACCTTTGGCCAGCAGCTTGTCCATCTTCAGAGCCATCAGGGATTGGCTACGCTGGACATGGTGGAAGCTTCATCAGCCTCCCACAGAAGCCACCTCGGTGGCCTCCCCGCTACCAAAAACCAGGCCATGCAAAACTAACACAGTGGGTATATCATATTCCCTGTCATACAGCAGCTTCTGTAAAAGTTGAGCAGTACAATAGTCTGTTAAAAAACACATTGAAAGCAATGGGTGAGGAAACCTTCAACACTGACATCTACATTTAACAGTAGAGGCTCTACCAGCTGAGTTGGCCGTGCCCAGAGAAAACCTCTATGTACTGTAGAAGGGGACAAAGCACCTGTGGTGCATGTGGGAAATGTGTTAGACAAGACCAGATTACTCCAGTTAAGGCCAACTCATCTGTGTTTTTTGCTAAAGGACCTGAGTGCACTTAGTGGGTAATGCAGAGGGACATGGAAACATGATGTGTACTTCAAGGGGATTTGATATTTGGGGATTTGATATTTGGATGTAGTGTTGAACAAGTGTGTCATATCGGTTGCTGAATGACACTGCTACTGCATGCCATAACTACCATGGGCAATTGGGATGGACTGTTCCAGGTACACCAGTAATGTGCACCAGCTGCAGATCTCAAACACACAACAGCAAACCAGACCTCCGGCTCTGGAAGACAGCTAGGATGGATAGAACTCACAGTCATGGCCTAAATGAACTCAACTGACATTCTGGAGGGACAAGCACTGACTATCTAAATTATTCCTTTGCTTGTTTATATGTGTATATACATATGTATATCGTTGGAAAGTGTAGGATTTAGGCATGATGTAGATGGTGTGGAATGTGGCCATTTCATCCTGTACTCTCACTGCAGGTGTAGTAGATGAAACCAGCCGCTACCTAACCACAGCCACATTTCAGGTATTTTAGTAAACATGTATGTTCCCCCCGAGCCTCCTCTTCTTGAGAATAAACAAACCTAGTTCCCTTCAGCCATTCCTCAAAAGATGTTTTAAACCTTTCACAAGCCTTGTTGCCCTTTGCTGGACATGTTCATTATGTGTTCATGTCCTTTTTAAAACTGAACACAGTACTCAAGGTTCAGCCTCACCAACGCCAAGTACAGGGTGACAATCACTTCCACGGCCCCCAGTCCTGCTGGCTACACTATTCTTGATACAGGCCAAAATGCCATGTACCTTAAATCACAACTGGCCTATAAGCACATGGAACTTTGCCTAAGACAAAACAATCTGAATTTTTATCTTCAATTTATTGTCATCAGAGTTGCTACAGATTATTATTTTTAAGGCTTGAAAAAGAATCCTTGCAGAACAACAGCAAAAAAACAAAACCAAAAACCCCCACATCTAAGAAGGCAACAGATCTCTCA
Source organism: Argya squamiceps (assembly GCA_037834095.1). NCBI lineage: Eukaryota > Metazoa > Chordata > Aves > Passeriformes > Leiothrichidae > Argya > Argya squamiceps. The sequence goes on along the minus strand of JBBMKD010000115.1, from coordinate 45,508,926 downwards.
CCTAGACCCACATGTTAAATTGAGACTGTATGCATAGTAGCACAGGAAACTGATAAACAATTATTTACTTCTTCTTAATGAAGATTTTTGATATCAAACAACACTCATTTTTTTAAGACACTAATTTTTTTAATTCACTGTTTTAAAAATAAACTACCTTAATACTTACTAGTTAGAAAAAAAAGTATAGTATTTATTTCTCACTCCTTTATAATACAAGAAAATGTAACTTCTATAAACAAGAGGAAGTCTGAAAATTGAAAAAGGTAATTTAATGCTTTGAGTTCAAACTATCTATTTGCTCCCAGAAAACCAAAAGACAGTATTCCTATTTCTACTGCTCTCATTCCATTACTCTGTGGAATCTCGTACCACATCTGTATGAATGAATGTCGACAGCAGTTGAACTCTTTTACCAGAACCAAAAGTCCAGATATTTTTTAAAACAAATATATATTAAAAAAAACCTCAGTCATGACTATCAATTTGTTGTTACATATCCAGTATGATTAATCTGCTGCAAATATTCCATTTAGGTTTTTTTTTTTTACAAAAACAACAAATTTCCCAACTGAACTTAATAAAAACATACAAAATCAGTGCACACTTCTTAAATAATTTACAATACCTTGATCTCTGTAAGATTTAGTATAATACTGTTGATTCAAAATAAATCCTAAAGTACTCTTGTATAAAACATATCTTTACTGCAGTAATTCAGCATAGTGATCTATCACCTTTTGCAGAATGCAGTAAAGCTGCATCCCATACATTAAGTTAAACTTTAATACAAAAGATTAGGAGCCAGAACTTTTCAGACAGTAGTGCACAAGAGAGCAGTTCATGTATAACCTGAATCTTGAAGAATATGAAAAATGAAGATGTTCACTGAGTCTCTGATAAACAGCACAGGAGAGAACTGAACTCTGTATTTATCCTCTTGAGTAATAATGTAAGAGATCAAAATCTCATTCCTGAGAATAATCACACTGTTATCATAACTCTGTCATTGGAAAAAGCATCCATATTTTATATTCTGTGCTATAAGATATCTGTGCTTTCTTGACACAGTTGGTCATTTTCTTGTGCATTATATTCTTCAGGAAATAAATCCAAATCTTAAATTATGTGTCTTGTCATGATATTAAAATATAATTAATGTTAAAAACCAACAAAATATAATTACTGTGATGAAAGTACAATTAATTATAAATAAAAAGGGTGTACTAATCACATTATGAAGTCTTAACTTCTTCAGGTCTTACTCAGAAGCCTTAAACTGACTCACACAGTCACCCCCAAAATTCAGTACTGAAAGATGTCTATTACATCATATTATTAAAGTAACACAGGAGGAAAAAATAACTTAGAACATGTCTGTATCACTGGATTTCTCGAAGACCACACATAGCTGGTCACAAATAGCAATGACAGGGTGCTAAGAAAGCTCTAACCCTCATGTTTCTTTTGCCTCCATTTTAGATTTTAAAAAGCTATTCACTACCACTTAGTTTCTGTAACCTTTACCAGCATAAGAAACCTCAAAATCTACATCACAGCTAAATTAGCATAATGTATGAAGAATGTATTTCCCCACTGCTAGAAAGGTACAGGAACATTTACTCATTTCTAGTCATGTACTATGCTATGTAATTACAGTATCTTAAATAATAATTAGAAGAGTGAATGATAATCTGCATATATGTATATATACATATTTACAGCTGAAGGGAAGACAGTAAAGGAAGACAATTCTTATTTCTTTTTTTCCTTGAATTCAGCTAGCTACAGCAGATGTTGGGGATATGGTATGAGTCTGGAAAAGCCTAAAATGCACCCATAAATCCTCCTATAGCTACTACAGAGATTTCCACTGAATATCAGGGTACAAAAAACAACAGAACACCTTTGGAATTCAGAGTTAAAAATTCAAACACAACAAAACAGTCCTCTTGTATCAAATCATATTAAAAATATAAAGGCTGAGAATTTTCTATGTAACTCCAGTCTGTCTCACTAGGCATCTGTCTGAATCTTGTCTTTCCTCTCAGCAATCCTCCTAATCTCAATCAAATTCATTTACATACACCAAATGTAATTCAAACAATTCAAACTATCTATAATGCCCATAACCGTGTCTAGTACTTCAGCATGTGCTTTTATGGTTACCTGAAATGTCAGTTGTTGGAGGCTGCTCAGTAGCACAGATAAATACTAGACTAAGTTTTTGGAGGAAAAGACTAATTGTGAGGGCATCTGGTCAAAGGCCCAATGTAAATTTAACCCATGATATGGTTCCACAATATTCTGCTACATGGATATCACATGATAACTGACCCTTTTGTAGGTGACATTTACTGCCTAGGTAAAAACTTTGAACAATTCATGTGCCCTTTGTCCATGAGCATCTCTTATGGGTCATAAAGTTCTAAGTATTGAATATTTATATATGGAAACAAAACCTGTTTTGACATTGACCACCTACTACTACCAACTGAACTGTAAAAGGTACTAAAACTATAGTTCCTTCCTACTTCAGACAGGAATCAGATCAGAATTTTTTCTGCACGTGATTTATGTATGCTAAGTCAAATAAACTTCTAGAAAAAGGAGACAAGTAAGTTTCCAGCTTTCAAAAAGCAAGGATATCACCCATGCTTCACTCATACCAATCTCAAGAAGAGATTACACAGTATTAGACATATGATAATATTATATTGGGACTTCCATATTAGATCAAGAGTGCAAGGTCAACCGGGTAGTTCTAAGTCTTCTTGAAATACATATTTTAAGAGCTTCTGTCTATTTACACAGACTTTACAAAACTGCTTTTATTAGACTGACATTGGCATGTTTTGCACATACTAAACTGACTCTCTCTATGCAGCCTTCATATATTACAACTATTTATGAATATATTCCTGCACAGAATGCTATTGACTCAGAACAAGACTGAAAGGAAAGGTAACAAAAAAAGTATCTAGAAGCTAATCTAGGAGTGATTTAGCACCCTTCTTTTTTCATATTTTTGCTTTTGTTTAATTTCCTTTTGCATATAAAATAATACCCAGGTAATTTTATAACACGTCTCAGAAAGAAAATAAAAACTTTTTTGTGAGTGTTCTTACATCTTAGAAGGCAAAAGCTCAGACACTTCGTAGAACTCCTGCAATTTTTGCTAAAATAAAAGAATTCATAATACATTGTACTGTTCTCAAGCAACAGCGTGTATCTGGCATGTCTTATCTACCTGAAAAGCACCTCTATTTGAATTGTATCTCCACTTTAAAGATGAAAAAAATGAAGTAGAATGAAAAAATGTTCCAAACTTTTTCAATAGGTCTGTTTCCCATGTCTGCAACTACCAGAAGAGATCAATCACATAAAAACACTGGTTTACATGTACATGGCCAGCCAATCTTACACCCACAGAAGACAGCCTCTCTCACATCTGTAAGAACATTGTTTAACATGTAGTTCTTTCAACAACAATGCTTCAAGCACTGCAACGATGCTACACAAAATAACAAAGAAACACACAGTATTTTTTAAATATCTGTGTTGTAATAAGGCGAAAACAGTATCAGTATTCCCAAATTCTAGGCCTGATTGTCACTAAACCTTTTTAAATTGAGGAACAGGTGAATGAAAATCACACATTTACAAGCCTAGCCTCCTAGGTAGGAACACAGATGAAATCATGTAAGCCTCAGAAGAAGTTATGGACAACAGTAAGAAGCAAAATTTAAGCATGTCTGTATGCTCAAATAATTTTAAGTAGCAGGATTACAAATAGAGCAACTATGCTTTGCAGGATTGTGATTTCTGAGGAAAAAATTAACCCTCCAGCAAAAATCAAAAGGTGTAAAACAGAAGAATCCTCAAAAAAGCCTCAGAGGCCACAATTCTGCTGCTTCAGCCACTGTGAAAATCAGTGCAACTTTTTTGCTCAGTTTTTGGTTTAGTAAGCATCTTCTTACTTGCCTCTACAAGTAAGATAAATCGACTGCAATTCTTCATAATTCCTGTTTTGTTTTTAATAAACAAAATCCTGAATGACTGGTTGAGACCAAAAAGCCTGTTGACTTGTTTTAATATCCTGTCTGTTGCTGTATTTGGAACTTTCACCCATGCACAATAACTAAATTGGATATATAGGAAAAAAGCAGCTACACCACATGCAAAAGTACAGTGAAAAGGAAGCAGATACAAATATCACTCACTTTGCAACAAACTTCAAAACACAAACATACTTTTACTGCTACTGAGCTGAACTTTCAGTCTGTGTAGAGCACTGCATACTGTCTTGGGTGTTTGGAATTTGTCCTAGGAAATTCTAGTAGCTGCATTCCCACCTCCACAAGTAGTTTAAGGTCACTTCTAGTAAGGGGAACTTAAGACCCACTGAAAAGAACAAGCAACAAAAGCACTACAAGGCGTCTGAAAACAGCACAGAAGAAATTAAGAGTTATTTAGTTTGTTTTCCCACAAAAGCTTTAGAATTATGAATTATTACAACCTAAAGGTCAAAAATATTTATTACTACAGTTTTTAAGACTTTAAGCATCCTTCCCTATGGGATCTCTTTACAAATAACACTGAAGAAACTATTATGATTTAAATTTCAAAAGCCCAAACAATTAACAACTAGTGTAATATATATTTAGGTACTCATGATACATTTCTCATCACTGTATTCATTTTCAGAAGTATCCACTCAATATACTTTATTGAGAACACTGTATTAAACTAGTCCAATTAGGGCATAGTGAACTGAATCTGAATGAGATCCACTTAAAATAATAGGCCTAAAATTGCACAGAATAGAAGCTTTTTGCAAATTTATACATTCATGTAATATCTAGTACAATATCCTTAGGCATGTTTAATCAGCATTTACAATGTTAATAATAACAGCAATAATAACAGAACATTAAATCCACTTTGGGCTTTTGATAGGTTTAGACAGCAGTTACATTTCAACAAAAGAGCAAAATGATTGATTGTTCAATTATGGATCTGTCCTGCAATAGAAACATGGTGCACTGCAAAGGTATCAATTCCCCTAAAGGAAATGGAAAGTTTTCTGTTGCATAGAGTGATCACCACAACCAACAATAAACCTCATTTTAAATTACGGTTGAGTGAAAACTGGCAGGACAAGAGCAAAAGGACATCTAACAAAACTAATGTGAAAATAGTTAAGCAAAACTCCTGGAGAGTGCTACTGGAAAGAAAATTTCCAAAATTTCTAGCCCTCTTTTACATTCCAATGTCATAAATGAGAGGAAAAACCCACTAGGATTCAGAATGTGTACAAAAAAATTCTAAATACCACATGTAGTACAAACATAATTTAGAAAATTTATTTTCAGGAGAATTGTAAGAACATTGAAATTACAAGTTTTTCTTCTTTAAAAGTTGCATCTTTTCCACAGCATCAGTCTAGATAGTCCAAAAAGCTTGACTGAACTCTCAGCCCGCATAGCAGAAAATATAACCATCTCCACAATGGGCTCTATGAAATACCCATTTCTTATGTCTGTGAGATGGAGTAATGATAGTACAGATAGAGGTATCTTACCCTGAGGGAAAAAAAAACCAGCATAAAAATACTATTGTGTATGGACTGCCTGATTTAAAATTTTACCAAACTATGCTTCACAGAACCTCTGTAACAACTCATTTTACTGGTTATGTCCCTAAGTCCTTCTTGAAGCAGAACAGGGTCACATTGCACCCAGTCCCTACCCACTAGGCCACACAGGCCGAATCTAGCCCACTGTAAAATCGTCTGTCAGTCTATTCCCAGGACAATTTTTTTTCAATTAATCACTATGGTCAGAGAAAATTTTAAAACATCTGGCTGTCACTGTTACTTTAGATTCTAAGTCCAGAAGAGAACAAGCACAGTGCTTTCAGATATTTAGCAGATAAGTTATTTTAATTAGTTTCAAAAATGCAATATTGCAAATATTTGCAACAATAAAACCACAGAATTGGAAAATTCTATACCACCCATAAATAAAGCCAGGGATAGTACAGTAAATCATCCTCAGGTAAATAAGGACTTTATTCATTAGTTGAGAGTTTTATAAAGACTTGTGATCTTTACAGACTCTGATCCATGTCGTAAACTTTTGGTGAAACTTAAGTTATACAAATTTAATTTCTGAAATTAATTTGGTTGAGAAAGGTGAACATAGTTAAAGAAGTAAGACAAAAGTACAACACAAACACTAACCAATGCAATAATACTTCAAAATTACTTTTTTTTCTAAATGAAATCAGTTAAAGATAAGAGCAAAAAAAAATGCTTTGCATTTACTATCAAATGGCACCTACTGCAAAATACCTGAATGAAACTTTCCACCATGAAAGACATATGCAACTTGCCTGGGCAAAAGCAGCAAGTGCCACTGAAACTGTCAGAAGAGAACAGCTCATATTTGCTTCATGAGGTTTCTCTTTGGTGGAGCAGAGCTCCAAACACTGAAGTTTTCAACTGTCTTAATACACATACACAGCTTAGGAACCAAAAAAAGCCCACTCAGTCTCGTACTTCATGCCAACTCAGCAATAGCAGAAGCAACATAAAACATGGAACTCTCAGGCAAGAGAAATAAAGGCAAGAATGAAATTACTTCCTTCCTACTTTCCTTCAAGAATAGTATTAAACACTAAGTGCTGTTTTTTAGGAGTGTCTGCTTTCTTCCTGGAAGTTCTACACAGATGAGAAGATTTTTCATGACTTGTAAGACAGTAAACCAGGAGAAGCTCCTCTCCAACACTTCCGGATCTCATGGAACACACAACAAAATGTCACTGTTGCGGAGCAAGCACTTGCCGCTGCTAGCTATTAAATATAATATATAAATTTTAACAGCAGAAGAGTGTATGGAGGGTGTTGCAAGGTGGCCCACAGCAGTTCTGAAGTCAGACAACCATCTGATGATGCCATTTTTCCTGAACAAACTGGTTAAATCAGATCACATAGCTCAGATAAAACTGCATTAAACTATACTGTTTCAGCATCAATCAACGCAAAATTTAAAAAAGTTGAGTAAAAGTAGAATTACGATACAGTCGTCAAATGCAGGACATGTATTTTTCCACAGGACTTATTTCAGTTAGTCCATTAAAAAAATTGCACAAAGAGACAGAAATGAGATAATGTAGCCCGTTGCAAGACCATCTTAACTTCTTAGCCTTCATTTGACAACACAACTAGGGTTTTTTTTACTTTCTAGTATAGTATACAGGATTTCATCTGAAACAGAACATATAAATACTCAAAATATCTCTCCAACATCAGCCGAGTTACTTTTAAAATATCTCTTTCTTTTCAGGCTATTCATACCATCACTGAATCACAGAATGAAGCGATCTCAGACATCACCTAGTCTCAACTATCCTGTCATGGGGAGCAACACCTTCCACTAGACAACACCTTCCACTTCCACCTTCCATCTAACTCGGCCTCCAACATTTCCAGATATGAGGCACAAGAGTGGAAGGGGAGACACAAACCCCTCAACTTGCTTTTCATTTTCTTTTGATGCAGCCCAGGATATGGCTGGAGTTTCTGGGCTGCAAGTTGACATAGCCCGGTCACACAGAACTTCTTGTTAACCAACATCCTCAAGCCTTTTTCCTCAGGTCTGCTCTAAACCTGTTCTGCATCCAGTCTGTATTTGTGCTTGGGATTGCCCCAACACAGGTGCACGACCTTGCACTTAGCCTTGCTGAACTCTGGCGTTTGCAAAGGCCTATCTCTCAAGGCAGTGAAGGTCCCCTCCGAATGGCACCTCTGCCCCCTGGCATGCTGTCAGCAAGCATGCTTAGGATGCACTCAATTCCACAATTCACATCACCACCAGTGACGCTGAACAGTGCCAATATTCCTAAATGACCCCTGAGGAACCACACTCATCACTGGTCTCCATTCAAGCCATTACACCACTGACTGTAACTCTTGAGTGCAACCATACAGCCAATTCCTTACCCACTGACTGGTACATGCATCAAATCTCTGTCTTTCTAATTTAGAGGCAAGGATGTAGTGCAGCAGTGTCAAATGCATTGCAAAGTTCCAGGTAGTTATGTCAGCAGTTGATGTTGCTCTTTCCTTACCCACCAATGCTGTAATCCTTCAGAGCAAGCCTGCAAATTTGTCAGGCACAATTTGCCTGACAAAAAGCAAAGTCATGTTAGCTGTCATGCATCTCCTTATTTTCCATGCTCCTTAACATAGCTTCCAAGAGGATATGCTCCATGATCTTGCTGGGCACAGAGGCGAGACTGACCAGCCTGTAGCTGTCCATGTCTTCCTTTTCCCCTTTTTAAAAAAATAGGCGGTTGTTTCTCCTTTCTCAGTCAGTAAGAACTTCACCAGACCCGTATGACTTCTCAAATATGATGCACAGAGGCTTAGCCACTGCATCTGGTAATTTCCTCAGTGCAGATGCATCTAATCTGGTTCCACAGCATCAGACCTAATTTTCTCCTACAGCACATGGTTCATCATTCTCCCAGTCCTGGCCTTTGCCTTCTGTGACTTGGGTGGTGTAGCTGGAGCACTTGCAAAAAAAATTGTTGAGTACTTCAGCCTTCCCCATGTGCAGGCTAACCAGGTCTCCTGTTTGGTTTTTCTGCTCCAAAACAGGCCTACATTTTCCATAGTCTTCCTTCTATCACTGACATACACATAGAAGCTTTTCTTGCTGCTCCTTACATCCCCAGGCAGATTTGCTACCAATGCCTTAGCTTTCCTAACCTGATGCCTGGCTGCTTGGAAAACTTATCTCTATTCCTCCCAATCTGCCTGTCCTTGCTGCCACCGCCTACATGGTTCCTGTTTGTGTTCGTCTAAGGAGCTCCTCCTTTATTGATGCAGGCCTCCTGGAAACTTTGCTTGACTGTTTTTTTGTTGGTATGCAGAATTTGTAAGAGATGAATATTTACCAACTCTCTTGGGCCTTTCATCCCTCTAAGACTATATCCCATGGTACTCTACCAAGAAGATCCCTGGAGAGGCGAAAGTCTTTGGAAGCCCAGGGTAGCGAGCTTGCTGTGTATCCTTCAGCTTCCTCAAGTATCTTCAACTCCACCACCTAAAAGTCACTGCAGCTCAGTCCACTCTTGAGCTTCAGATTTCCAGCCAACCCCTCATTCTGGTGAGAACAAGGTCCACCATAGCACCTCCCCTCGTCGATTCCTCTATCACTTAGAGAAGGAAGTTGTCACCAACACACTCCAAGAACCTCCTGGATTGCTTGTGCCCTGTTGAGTAGCCCCTCCAACAGACATCAGGGTGGGCTGAAGGCCTCCACCAGGATGCAGCTTGTAATAATGAGGCTATTCAGGTCTATAGAGGGCTTCATCTACTTGGTTGTCGTGGTTGGGTGGTCTCTAGCACCATAAAGTCATTTGTCCCTGCCATCCCTTTAAACGATCCATAAGCTCTCAAGTCACCTTCTCATCCAGATGGAGCTCCATGCACTCCTGCTAGTCATTGACAGAGGAGACAACAGCACCTCTTCATCTCCCCTGCCTGTCCTTCCCAGAGGGCTTGTATCCTTCCAATCCAACACTTTAGTCATAGGAGCCATCCCACCACATCTCTATCATGCCAGTAAGATTGCAGCCCTGGAGGTGTGTGCATGTCTCTACGTCCTCTTAGAGAGGTTTAACCTCCAAATGATGTGCATTTCCATAGACTCCTTTAAGATGAGCTTGGTGAAGCTGACTTAATGGCTGGATTCTGTGGATCCTTTGTGCTGTTCTTCAGGTGCTCTCCTGCTGATCTGTGATCCCTCTGCAGGCTCTGGGCATCTCTCATTGTTACTGGCATCAAACTGGTAGGAGAGGGCTGGGTTGAGGTTCCGTTCCCCCAGCAACTTTAATTAGAAGTTCAGCTTGGCAAACCTATGAACAAAAATGGTCTTCTTCTCTGACAGATGGACCCTGTAAGTTTCCGGCAGACCAGGCTTCTCAAAGTACATCCCAGCTTAACCAGTTTCTGACTGTAGCACCATTTCCAGAACCATTTTTCATCTGCTATATTCAACTGGATCTTTCAAACACATTCCCCTTAACTGAAAGGACTGACCACTATCTGAGCTCCAGCGTCCCTCACCACTCCTCCCAATAGTTCTGTAATCCTTCTTGATGCTCCTTAGATTGCTCCTGGCTGTATCACTGGTGCCTATGTGAAATGACAGCCATTGCTTAGCTCTTTCTTACCCCTTGCAACAGTCTTCCTCGGTAATCCTTTCCTTTGCTTTTTCTTACCCTCTTTACAATTTTAGGTTTCCTTTTCCCAAGGCTATGATTTATGGCTGACATAGCAGCCTTTTTGCTGCTATGGCTCTCCTCTGTCACCCACTTAACTTTCTTTAAATCACATTTAAACTGTAATTTTCTCCCTAATTTATAGCCAATTTTGTATGAGAACAAGACGTTCTAGGAATGCTAATGAGATATGGTGGCTTTAACATGTAGGTCTCTAGATCAAAGTCATGTGTAAGCAGCATAGGTTGTTGAAAATTCAGTGATGTTTTCAACAAACTGTGAAAGATACACTGAGATGAGAGCCTTCACGCGGTCAGATATACACATCGTAACATCACATAAAACAGCATGGTATCTGTTTGGCACTAGTAGCATAAAGGTTTGGGACATAAAGATTCCAAACTCACAGGTTATTCTATCAGGTGATAAAAAAAGTACCTCAGCTCACTGCTGTGCAAGAATATTCGTCATCTAGAGAATCTGCAATAAATCTTACATTTTACACCATGGTGTTGCATTAATCAATACATAGATTTTGATTAAAAACCCACTAAATATCTTTTTGCTTTATGAAATTACTTGTGAAAGACAGCATGACAAAATTGATTACAATGTTTAATAGATTATCTATCCTTTCTATATTTATGTTTTTGTTTATTTAGGGCAATCTTATTCATCTATTTTAATAAACTTAATGTTCATTAAAGGAACAGAGAAAAAAAGAGCACAAACAGCAATAATCATGCTTCATGTAAACAGATGCCATCTTAAACTGCATGCTGAGCTCTAATTAAACATGGTTTGGGGCTGTCACTGCATCCCTTGTACAAGAGGCTACATTTACTCTACTGCTGAAAAAATTCAGAAAAAGTCATGAGATTAATTAATATGCATGATGTGAAATATATGGAACCTATTGTCTGGGATCAGTGATGGAAACAGAGCAAGTCAGACAATGAAAATCGATTACATGGTAATGTCCAGTTCTCAGTACTATTTAATACTACATGGCAGATGAAAACAACACTTATTCAAACACTTCAAGTCCCAAATATCATCTGAATTATGATCTAATGTATTTAAATGATGCCACATGAAAAGGCTGTTAGCCAAACAGTGAAGGTACAAATACATTTCTTACAAAAATAGCCCTACTGTTCACTAAAAATAAGAAAAAAGAACAAGTTTATAAACTGTTATTAAAAAAATAATTCAAAGTTCAACACAAATATAAGAATTTGATTTTGGTAAGCACATCTTCCAACCTGAATATTACTGTCAATTTTCTTATTTCACCTTTCCAAGGTTCTTGGTGAAAACATTTCTGTATTAGTAAATCTGTGTTCAATTTGGCATTTTACTGGAAGTCTCCCAGGAGAGCTTACGAAGTAAAGTACTCTGAATTTCATTTGACACTATCTATGCCTGTGCAAAAACTGGCACATGTCAGATCTATCAGCCACTCTAACAGATTTCACATATCCAAATAGTTCCGATTTTTAACACATACACAAATGACTGAAGGCTGACTGTAACAGTAGAGTAGCATATCCCCACACTGTTTAAACACTTAAACAGGAGCAGAGTTAAAAACTAGTTTCAGATTCATCACATGCCAATTTCAAAGAACCTTAAAAGTACTATAATTTCAGGATGTTTTCCCGTATTTTATGTTCATTCCTCAGTGAAATGGAATTAGAGGACTATAAAAGGTCTTGAATTGGCACCACAGTATTTATTATTATTATTTATTTATGTATTTATTATTTATTTATGTGGATGCACATTCATCATGTATTTTACAACCTAAGATTTTGCTTTAGGAAAAAAAATAGTGAAAAAAGAGACTGTTCAGAAGCAGCTGGCTCCAGAAGTATTTCAAATTTTTGCATGATTACAGCACAAAATGCAAGAAAATTTATACTTTATTATAAATACAAAGGAGGGTCACTTGAGACAAATCTGATTTGTAACTTAATATAAAAAGACCTAATGATTTATCAATTTACCAACTTTATCAACTTACAATGAAACTCCAAATGTTTTCTTTTTTTAATCATTAAAGTCCATATATAAAAAGGCAGAAAGTGGAAGAAAAATAAAATAAAAAACATAACAGAAGAGTGCCAAATTTCTATCCTACCAGTAATGTAATTTAAAGATTCAAAGGAATTTATTTATGGAGAAATCTTAAGTGTCACATCATTCACATAATACTTATGTTTAAAAGTATTAGTACTTCATTGTGAATTCTAGTTTTAATTCCTGTTAACGTCAAACAGTCAATTTAAACATCAAAAATGTTAAATTTTAATTTGTAACAAAAAAGATTTAAGAGTTGCAGTTAGAAATTACTACACTGTGCAGTTACACTGGATCACTGAAGAAACTAAAAGCAAAAAATGGTATATTTTTCCAGTAAAACTCCTGCAAACTAAATCATATATATGGCAACTGTTAAGAAATATTGAAGCAGAGGCTCAAATGCATGGAATTGTAAAGCTTCTTACGCCGTGTAAGATGAAGTGCCAAAAATGCATTTGGTTAGTCTGTCTAAATACAGAATCTGTATTGCTCAAACTACCCAAACCTAGGTGCCCATACAGACACCCACACTCCATGTCATGCACAGTACAATGGGCAGTCCATCAGTGCCTTCAAAGGGTTACAGTGACGCTGGCTAAAGGCCTCCCCAGCCATCTCACCTCTCACTTACCATCACACACACATCACCAAGGGGTTGCACCCATCAGAACTAATGTTACCAGAAAAATAAAACAGTTACACTGCTGCATTAAAACCTGTGAGGAAAGCAGGGAAGGAAGGATGTAAGTGATAAGAACAATAACGAAAAACATCGTTCATCACCGAATGGTGATAAAAGTAGAATAATCAGTAGTGTACAGCAGAACCTCCCAAATCTAGATGAAGATCCATCTGAAAAGTACTTCCAGAATATTTTATAAATCTCAGTAATTTAAAAAATCAACACAACTTCAAAATATCATATGTTTCTGGTGTTCAGAAACAGCAACAAAATCTAATGCATACAATCTCCTTAGCCACAAAATTCTCATTTCTGTGTATGCACATTTATCTGAGTGTACATGTATGTGTATTCAGGAGACGTCAGGACTAAAAGAAAGAAAAAGAAACCCATCTGTTTGGAGTAATCATGATGCTTTTCATTTCCTAATGAAAAATATTTATCAATTAAAAAAAAAAAAGTGGCTCAGTTCAATATTAATTTTATGACTCAACTATGGTCATAAACATTTCAATCGTACAGAGAAAGCTACATAGAAAGCACAACTTACGTATACTAATTTGTCAGATATTACTTTCTAAATAACTACTTTTTATAGAAGCCGTATTTTCTTTTTCTTTTAGTGCTTGCTGACAATAGAAATAGATCCAAGTTGTAATTTATTTGTATCAATTTCCTACTTTACTAGAGTCCAGTAAAATCATTCAAACAGCATGACAGATAAAAGGCAATAATAAAAAGCATTTTCAGTCTTCAGAGAGCTATAATGTGCACTGAATACAAACAGCAGTTAAGGAATAAAAATTAAACAACGAACACACGCATACTTTACAAAGTCCTGCTGGTACCTTGTAAGACAACTCCTAAATATATTTCAGTACCCAGAAACGAAAATGTTATGTAAAATGATGTGCATTGATCCAGTAATCCTCAAAGCTCTTAGAGTGACTTTAATTTACCTGAACACAGAACTGCTTTAAGAAAAATCCTTCTAGACCTTGCCAAAATCTGACTGCAGGGAATGGCATATTTTCATAGTCATAAAAGCAGAACAACAAAAAAGATGTCAAACACAAGGCCAATGGCAGCTAAAGCTATCATGTTTTTTTCACAAATAAAAATCAACAGTGGGAAAATTAGTGGTAAAACAGTCTATGAAGTAGAAGATGAAAAGAAAGTTGAATGTGAGTTATAGTAAAATATCTTTAGTAACAACAGTCTCTGCAACTAAAGCATAAAAGAAGTATAAAATGTAGAATTAAAATAAAAACTTGCATCCCATGCATGTATATTGGGAAATATATATATGTAAATTGGGTAAAATATATGAATATTTCAGTAGAAAGTTGTCCTTCATGAAGTTTATTTTCAAATAATAACTGCATATACCAAAAGAATATGTGACTTCAGCTATACCAGTGGTAGAAAATATTATTACAAGCTTGCCACAAAAAACACTGCTTTAAAAAAATCTAGTATCTGTAAAAAGACCAAAATGAAAATAACATAATAGATTCTATGCCTATCAGGTTCTCTGTCCTATGAAAGAAGTCAAAAACATTGATTTGAAGACAGATTTTAGTCTCATATAGCAGAAGACATCTGGTTACAATTCCAAGAAATACTTTCTTAGCTTTATCTTTATTTGGCTTGTATGATTCCTATCACTCCAAGATTTATTAATATTAGCTTTTATCACGTGTACAGAAAATCATCTGATTCCTCTGTACCACAATGTTTATCCCTCACAGACAAATCTCTGTGCATTGAATTGTGTAAAAGTATATAAGGGATCAAAGACTTCAGTACAGTAAAGGGACAGAGAAGAAACTGGAAGGCTTAATCCCTAAGCGGATTGTTTAATTTAATAAAATTCTACTTTAAAACCAAAGCAAGCCTATGCTACACACATCAGCAAATCTAGCTGTCAAAATCAGACTGATTTAAAATTGTTCTTCCAACTACCTAGAGAAAAGACACCTTCTTACTCTTAGATACAACTTCTGAAGTCTTTTGGTCTTCAGCTCATTTACCTTAACAAAAATTTACAAAAGACACTAACTTATAGAAAAAGATGAGAGTGCAGAAGAACAGCAACATAAGAACAAAAAAACTTTTGAGGCAAAAGGCTGGAAACTCTAAAAGAACATAAAAGGAAAGCTAAAGAATAACAGACATAAAGCCCTGAGTGTGGCACTTACACATTATAATATCACATACAAATCCACAGGAAATCTATTACTTATACAGCATAATTTACAACTAAATGCCATCTAATCTTTACATTTCAGTATACAGATTTGCATCAAACATCAATTTGCTCACTATTTTCAATATTTGCAAAATTTTTTGAAGTGTAAACAGAAGTTCCAGAAGTACTTTACTGATTTTTTTCCTCCATCACTAATTCAACAAAACTGTGAATAACCCAATGCAAAACTACAGAATTTTATAAAATAGAACAAGACCAGTGGGGGGAAAAAAGGACACAAAAAGACACTCAAGAACACCTCAGCTGATTCAGACAAATACTTCACTAAAATATTAGACAGTATGAATCAATTAGAAAATTTTCTTGTCTTGACTGGGTATACAGTGTTTCAGCCCTGCACTGTGGTTTCATGAAAGAAATTCCTGACAGAGTGATGCCTATAACAGTGCTCCTGGTTTAGAATTTTAAAACGTGTTTATGAACTGAAGCAATTACACTTATAACAATGGATTGTGACCTGTTATGGACCTCTTACTTGTTAATATTTTTTCCTATAGTAAAATGACAGAGTTCCATAATGAACACAAAGGAAAATACAGTCTATTTCAATAGTTCGGAGATGCTTAGCGTGCTGTGTATGCAAACTGAAAAAAAAACAGTATCAAGGAGTACTATAGTATTTTTATACTTTCCATAAATCAAGGAAAGCTGTAAACCACTCCATCTCTTG
Organism: Argya squamiceps; assembly: GCA_037834095.1. NCBI lineage: Eukaryota > Metazoa > Chordata > Aves > Passeriformes > Leiothrichidae > Argya > Argya squamiceps. Next base: position 45,492,924 of record JBBMKD010000115.1, on the reverse strand, counting down.
TCAACTTATTATCAAATTATTATAATAATATTTATTTGAACATTATGAAGAAGAGGCAAAAATAGTGTAAAGTAGAAATTAGCATTCTTTACTTTCTTTCACTCCACAGACTTAGGAGTTCAAATTAAAAATAAATCACTTTAGTGAGTGTATTTGTTTTTAAACCACACTCATTCTTATTTTTAGAGCCATATATACTCTAATAGATTTCAGTAATGTTACACAGTGGAGAAGTTACGTAAATATACGGTTACAGGTACGGCCAAGAGTAACTTCTCTGCTCAATTCTACCTTAAATGAAGCACTTTTATTTATCTTTTTTGTCCTTGCTTACGTTTTCACATATACGTTCTCAAATTTCTAACATACACTATAGAGAATGACAGGACAAAGAACTACTAACCTGATGTGTGATTAAATCAATTTAATACCGTGGGAGTATGTGCATGAATAAAGTGAGCCATATGCAGCACACAGTTCTTATTACCAAGGACTGCTTATACACAAGCATTGTCCTCCACAAGGAAGCTCATTTAAAAATAGTCCTTCATTAATCTACAACAGACAATTTTCTTTCTAACACTTAAAAAATATCTTCTCTCTTATTCGGTGTGTCATTTTGTCAGCAGCCATAAATGTTCAGCATTTTTGAAGTAATTTCAGGGAATCTGGATACATGACTACCAGCACCTAAATTTATTTTTAGCTGTATTCTATAAAGAACATTTTTCTTCAAAATTATCCTCAGAATTCAGATAATTAGTGAAAGGTAAGAGGGAAGAGTGAAAATAAGAGTGTTCTACAACCATTCTTTTTTTCTGTATTATTCATATTTTATTTGCCAATGACACAAACCAGGGACTAAATTCTAGGCTGTAAACTACAGAAGATTCATACAAGGATTCTCTTACGTATAATGCTGCAGCAGTAAGGGGATCTCTGCAAAGTACAGCTGACTGGACTAGTTTTTAGCATTCAGTGGATCTTTGTAATCTCTCTGTCTGGACACTGTATTTGTGATGCACAAGTGTACAGTGCCTTCATAACTCTGAGTTGTGCTAAAAATGCAACTATAAAACTATTGATAGCTCAAGTAAAAACTAACAATGCAAAGGAATATACATGATACACACCCTCAGTCCCTTATACAGACACCCAGTTGAGGACCACAGAGCTATCAGATTTATTCCTGTTTATTCCACTTGACACCTGAGAGTCTGTCCATCTGAGAGTATGAAATAATTCTTGACTGCCATCTAAGTAATCTAACATCATCTCACTCCACTGATGCTTATTCAATTATTAGCTATTTGACTACTAGTCACACACCAAGCCCTCTCACATAGCTGTAACTTGTCATGGAGGCATGCCTTAAAACTGGTAAAATACCCATGAAATCTATAGTTTGAATAAATGGAAGCCACAAGACTTTTGAAGCCTAAGTTTCAGCTACACTTCTGGTTAAGAAACATCAGAAAATTGCCTTATCATTTCAACAGGAAAAATCTGAAAGTGAACTGCTGAACATACAAGCATTTTCACAGTCCTCCAAAGGAAGGCTTTGCATTTTTTTAAGTACTGTGATATCTTCAAACAAATACTGCAAAAAATTACTAGTTGAGATGGACCATCAGTCTTTCAGTCTACACGCCATTAAGAAAAACAGAAAAATCATCATCATTATAGCAAAACATAGAAGATTAAGGACAGTTTTTCCTTTCAGTATGTTTGATGGTAAAAGGAAATGGTTCATCAGGAAACAAAGAACTGATAAATCAAAATGTTAAGTCAGCAAGTATCTAAGCTATTTGCAAACAGAAAGGAGGCAAGACAGTGACAAGATCTGCAACACATCCTGAAGTACAAGGTCTCAGTGACAGGAATTTCTGAAAACCGGTCTTTGTGAAGAACAGGACTTTGAAAACACACAAATACAGAAAGCCATGTTCAAATAGCCAAAACCGTAATTCTGAAAGAAGCTTCAGACTTTGTATGCATCCAGACAAGCCATGAAAAGTTCAGTATTAGCTTCAAACCACTAGAAAGGGCAATCAAAATCACAACTAAACACCTATGACAAGTGTGGTTAACTGCACTCTCAACAAAACAAACTCTCAGCTGCTACTCCTAACAGTGGAACTATACACACAGAGCTCCCCTCAGTAGCTACTAAAATATTAAACAAATGCAACTCCAGGCAACACTATAGAAGCCTAGTAACACATCTATACCTCTGACTGGAGCAATCATCAACTCAACACTAATAGAAACAAAACTTAACAAACACAAGAGCAGGGCTTAGCTGTTTTATATAGATATGTATATGCATAAATCAAAAAACATAATAGTTACTACTCATAACACGTCAGAAACTCAGTAGGTGGAATAATAACTACATCAGTGAGAAAGACACAGTGAGAATCTGCCTCAAAATTCTCAAACACATTTAACATGATGAAGAAATACAGCATACTAAGAAAAATGTAGTGAGCATGACAATGTCTGGAAAATGGTGTATGACATTTAATGCTTCAAAATATTAACACAGCTGTTTTGTGTTCTTCCAAAATACCTATCCCTGATTCTACTCAGAGAACCTGGCATTGAAGTGAGCTTAAAAGTATTGGAACCTACACTTCTGAAATTCTTGTCTTTTGCCAGTTTATTCTGTGAGAAGAAATGATCAGGACCATGTCTCAATAAAAACTGACTTGCTCTGACAGAGATGGAATTTAAGAAACTGAATTCAGCTGAGTAACACAAAGGTTTAAATGGAAGGCTGTACCTGAAGAGAGCGAGCATCCACAGTTAAATCTAAATCTGCTACCACTGCACCTAGAGACAAAACCCACCAAAATAGTACCAGAGAGATCCATTTCTTTGTTGTTACACTCATGCAGTTCTCTAGACACAAGGAGACAAGAGAAGCTGTCAAGCAGGTCTTTTTCTCTCCTTTTAATGTGGAAAGCTTCCTGCTGTGAAAAATGGGAAGTGGTTGAAAAAGCAAGCATTTCACAGAGAACGAAAAGATATTGTTGTATCCTACCCAAGACATAAAAAACAGCACAGAACTTTTTAAAATACAGATAGCCTAGACTTATTCAAATACCTCAACAAAGGCAGCAGGCGGACAGGTATATATGTGGAGTCATGAGTACACCAATGGCTGTACTGAAAGACTGCTTTCTAGATACTGATACACAGTCAAAGAAATCAGAAACCAATCCAAATGGACATGTCCATAATTCTCAACAGAAGTAAAAAACCATAAATTAAGCTTTTAAGATGGCAATGGCAATAGGTTTTAGAGAGGATTTTTACAACATAACAAATAAAACTACCCAATACTTGTGATTTCAGTGACATTCTTTAAAAAAAAAAAAAAAAGACCAGTTTAGTGACCCACTCTCACAATTTTTGAGAGTTCACAATCTCAGATATGTTCTCATAATAAGAAGCAAGAACTGCCATGGAGAGTTGCATTTAAAGGACACCTAAAGACTCATTTCAGAGAGAGTGAAGTACAGTATAGAAGAGTTGGTACTAAGTTGACATCAGTATTTTTTCAGGAAGACATATTACTCTTTACTAATTGCTGTTTATAAAACCGTAGAACTGCAAAAGCAAGATGGATAACAACTTAGAGAAAGAGGTGGGGAAGGGACATCCCCAGTCACAGCTGTGAAATTGTCATTGATCCTGTGGTAGTTTTGCTTTAGTGAGAAAATTAAGTGGTTGCAAAATTTCACTCCTTATTCTTAAATTCAGGTTCCTCCCGTTCCCAAGTTCCTTGGTGTTTTCAAGTGTTCTGTCTCATTAAATATGAAATAAGAGCTTAACACCATTATCTGAGCAACAGGTAAAAGCTGCAGAAAAAAACCCTGCCTAATTTTCTGATTGGCATCTGCAACATTAAGTAAATCCAGGAAAGAAAAAATTTTACATCCAAACGGCAAGCTCTTCACCTCCTAACAAAAATGGCAACCCAAAAAGGCTGAAAAAGCAGCTTGTCTGTCTATTAGGAGTATACCTCTGTTAAGCACTGGTTACTATATAAACATCTCTAGCAACTCAATTCATCATCATGGTAGAAAAATCTTACTGTAGTTTTCTTCCATACATGATCATCTATTTTAATTTTCTTATTAATGTCTGTCTGTCACCTGGACTACTACAGATATTAGCAAAAATGAAAAAACAGTTTTTAAGCCTCTGCACCTTTCATGGTTTATATACTCCACAGTAAAAGTAAAAAGGCTGATTGAGACTATAAATTCAAATTGCTTGAAAACACAGAAATCCACATCTCTATGAAGTCCAGTAGTTATTTTCATGCTTTCTAATACCTTTGGAGTAAGATTACCTTTGTGGACTAGATTAATAAAGCATGAATCAATCAGCAAGGGATACAGTCCTAGTAAGTGTCCTTTTAGGGATTGCATTGCCCAGAAGGACACATATCTGTTCCATAAGATACAATCGAACAGATGAAGAATAAACATTTGCTTTTATATTTACACAGTATTTAATACATTCAGCCCCACACCGCCCAAAACTAAGCTAATCAAAATACTACTGCTGAAGTCCTAACACTATTTTTTCCAGAGTCGCTGTAATCATGCAAAATTAAACCCAAGGAATGCTGGATTCTTACGGAGGTGTGATTGCTCCTGTAGGCATTCCCTGCCACCTGTTAACATTACAAAGTACAATGCTCTCTTCTTCCTTTTCTGCTTCCTTTGTTACATTTAAAGTTTTCATCTGGTCACTATGCTGATACTTCATGTGACCACTTAAGACACCTTTTGAAAATGTAAAATAGGAAACAAGTGTCAATTCTACCTACTGAACGAAGTGACAGTGACCATTTACACTGATTATACACTTCTCTTCAACAAAACAAAATTTTATTAGATTATTATTAATATCAACTAAGACAAACAATTCTTTAAGTTACTATTACAACTTTTCCATCACATGTCATGTACAGTAGAAAAACTCAAGGCTTTTCCTGTCAAGCCAAAATATCCCAAAATACCCAAATTATCAAAAATCGATGAAGACCAATTTCACTGTTTAGAAAATTCTGTTAATCGAGATTCATTGGTGCACTTAATGGTAAAGAGTAAAAGTCTATTCTTTGTGAAACAGGTCAAAAATGAAAGAAAAATTCTAATAACAGAATCCATATTTTATTTATAATAAAATAAATTGGTAAACAGTGAATATTTATTACTTAAGCAAAGAGAGTTTTCCAAATAAAGTTGATGGCGTGCTGCCAGCAAGTAGAATACATAGGCATTTGGCAAAAGGCCATTTCCTTGATGCAAAATTGTTCTAAAGTGATTCTTACTGGATAAGTATTTCTCTTTACCAAAAATGCTTCTTACTCCCTAATTTATGAGATAGTATAAATCAACTTATCAGATGTTTTATTAAGCTTTCTTGTCTGAATTTTAATTTAACCACTGCTAGGATTATCCGAGGTAGAAGTCCTATCACTTATGCAAAGGCACAAAAGCACTATGCATCTGATCCAAATAATGCTGCTGTCAAATGAAATCTTTCTCACCAATCACTGAAGGCTTTCAGCCTACTAGGAAAACTCTTCCAAGATTTGACAGAAAACTCCACTTATACCATTAAGGTACAAATTAATAAAAACAATTTAAAAGGGTTTGCAAACTTAACAACAAAGAGTCTGGGATTTTTGTGCTCCTTTCTCAAACAAAATTCACTTTTTTGAAGGTAATCACATCACTGTGTATCAGGAGCAAACTTCAACATCTCAGGAAGGCAACAGTCCAAAAATAAAGTCTGAAAGTGTGACCTCAACAAATGCTTCTGAAAACACAGCTAGGAGTATCTAAACTACCCATCTTTATCAGACGTATGTATTGTGATACCTGAATTAAACAAGGTAACATTTTATGTCATCAAAATAAACTCTTTCTACCTGACAAACATCTGCCCTTTCATCACTGATGGATATCCACTCTGCCTTAATTATGCTTGCTGAAGACCACTAACTTATATTTCTTCCATGAGGGGGGGGAAACAAAAAAATCCTGTTTTTATGTGAAAAAAGAGGGCATATTCTGAAACATAGCTGAAACACTTGAAACAAAAAGTCAAAAGTGCCAATTGCAAACTTGTTAACACAGGTTAAAAAATTTAGAAGAGTTCTAAACGAAGTCGCATCATCCTATTTACTTTTAGTAACTATTTCTGTGTGTTTTGTGAAAGAAAAGGGCACATTCATGACTGAATTTATCCTTGTTATTCACAAATCTACTTATCCTTTCTCACTAGTATGAATAGCTTAGCAGCAATACAAGCTCAGCATTGAACCTACCTAGTTGTTGAGGGCTTTTTTTTCCCTAAAGAAATGCTAACAGTTACTTTGGTGAAGAGACATAAGGCTGTAAATTCCTATCTTCCATCAGTAGCACTGACCTTAGAGCAAACCCCACAACTGGCTACAGGCATTCAACATCCATCATTGCTCCTGAAACCTAATCTTTCAGGGAAGGACAGCTGCACTGGGCAGTAGTTAAGCAGCTTTCTAAGATACACTACCATCCTAAACAAACAAAAATAAATAAATAAAACTTCCTGTCCTACTTTCTGATCAGTGTTTTAGAAATCTCTCATTGCATGTTCTTTACATCAAATTAATGACTTTCAAAGTAATAAGCCATTTGCTTATTAAGAAAAACTAGTAGAATTCCAGGTAGTGTTAATGCACAGTACACTCATAAACAGGATTTTAATAAAACACAGCGTAAGAGGTGAAGAAATTATGCACCTGACAGTCACATTATTGAAACCTAGGCAGAAAATACTTGGTCCTACAAACAACCTTTTCAGAGAAGACCTCCCTGCCTTCAAAAAATTCCATAGAGGGAGAAAGCCCTTCCCTAAACTAAAAAAGAAAAGAAAATTAAACGTGCGATTAACAGAAGTTTAGTAATACAGGTGAACACAAACAAATTAATCGTGTCTGAGTTAGAAACGGTAACATGCTTCTTTATGTCACAGGCTTATGAACAGGCTTCATAAACCTGTTCTCTGTGACATAAATAAGATGAAAAAATGGGATATGGTACAGAATTCTGTATGAGTTTTTGTGAACTTTAGTAAGATCAGTTTTATCTTTCTGTTTTTATAGGAAAAAAAGGAAAGTAGTGGGGAGGAAAAGGAAGGTGAGGGAGAGGGAGAGGGCGAAGTACAAGGAGCAAAAAAATGAGGTAGCAGAAATACGAGTCTATTCCTTGTACACAAAATTCAGCTTTTTTTGGCAAAGTTTTATAAAAAAAGTATGGCTTACAAATAGTTCCAAAAGCAGGTTGTTTTTTTTTTTTAATTTAAACAACATTGTCAAACAAGCGGAATTACTGTGTTCAAACTCAGCAAACAGTGATCATCTGAAGATCAGAAAGACTACGACATTGCTACCAGAATGTATTGGAATTTTCTCTTGCTGAGCCAAAGCAAGTACCAAAAAACCTAGATTTTTGGGTAAAACCAGTAAATAAGCCAAAGTGAGATGCTGATGTCAAAATGGGATTGGGCAAATGTGTTAGAGAAATGTATATTTATTTGCAAATTACTACCTAAGCCACATTTGTTTTGGTAAAGTTGGTACTGATTATTCTCAGAAATCACCCAATTCTGCAACCCGAAAAGCCAGATTTCACACGCAATTTACTCAACTCTGACTTACAGATACGCAATTTCCAGAACACTAAAGACTGTAAAAAAAAGAGCAATATATTTACTGGCGTAATTTGATATACCACATTTGATATACTGCTTGGGAAAAAGGTGTGCATAATCTGCCCACAACAATATGTGAGCAGTTCGGCTGGCACTAACCAGGACATCCATTTTGATTGTCTGCAATTAGTAAATCAATTTGTATACCCGTGGAGTGACTTCACTAAGAATATTACTGCAAAACTAAAATAACTGCATTGTGCTTAAATATGAAGAAGCTCAGGACATGATAGTGTGCTATTAGGGCATGTCCTCTCATACAATAAATCAAAGTGCCTGAAATTCCATCATTTTCTCTTGACAGAGGAGGACATTTTCTGCCCATTGTTTTCAAAAGGAACACACAGAATCCCCACCAGAAATCAGATATCAAGTATAAACAGGGAAGTTGATTTTAGAAAAAATCTCTATCTCTTTTGAAACTCTACTGCAAGACAATCACATTTTCTTTTTTGTTTTTCTCTTTCTGTAACTGTGCTATAAAGGTTATGAAGAAGCCTATCACAGCACGTAAGCAGAAGACACCTAAAGAGGCAAATCTAGGGTATATCTTAGGGACGCAAAGACTATGTATACCTGCTGATGTAGCTAAAAAACAAGCTACAAGTATTTTGTTTCACTTGTTGCTTCTACAAATGAATTGAAAGAACCAGATTAATTACTAAGTTCTTAAAACGCATTACATATTTTATTCAATTTAATCTCATTTTTTGCATACAAACCATTTCTATTATTTTATACTGCTCTTACTGGTATTTTAGCTATCCATTTCTTATAGGAAGACACAAACATGCTATGTTTAAGGTAAATACTATCAATAAACTACCAAAAGTCATCTGAGCTTATAAAATGTAAGTTTAAACTATGCAGTAGTAAATATGGTTCTATCAATGCCTGGTGTCTTAAAAAAAAAAAGTGAAGTGAAGCATGTTGGAAAGGAATTTACAGGCAAAGCACTCATGTAACCTTTTTCTAAATCATCAGATTTCTCTAGCTGTACTGCAACCTTTACGGCAGCGGATCACCAGGAGAAGTAAGCTTCCTCTCTGCTCCTACTTGGTAAATTCCTGATAGTATTCAAAGAAGTATTTTTTAACACATATTCTTGCTTTAGGCTGCCTATTTGCCAGCACACATTCATTAATTGGCTTTATTTAAGGCCTTTTCCAAAGAATACAAGGATTAAGCAAATAAAGTACAGTCACAGAGAATATGAAATTGAGTTTTCATAAAAATATAGTACGCTATGTTATGACTTTTTTTTTTAAATAATTACAATGAAAGCAAGCTCCTGTTACAACAGAAGGCATTATGTGACTGACACTGAACTTAAACCAGCAAATATCTATACCTTTTTCTCAACTCTTGTTGGAGAACAAAAGCTTAAAAATCACCACAGTCACACACAAAAATTAAATACAATGATTCATACATCAACACCATATCACTCCTTTTGATATCCAAAGCACAAATGAGGCGCCTATCCTCTGCATTTCAGAGCCACCGCCTTGGTTTACTAAATAAGACTAACACTTTTGAACTGATATTTATCATTTGAGAAAACCTTTAAAGCAGATTTTATTACATTTCATCAAAACTTTACCTAAGGCGCACACACACATTTCAGAAAATTAAGCTCAGTCAATATTGGTACAACTGTTGTCGGTAAGATGACAAAAAAACCCTCTTGCTGGAACTGACCCAACACTGAATGATATATAAGACTCTGATGTTTTAAAGACAGCTTATTAAAAAATTAACATACCATAGGGAAACTGCTTTTTGATTGTATGACCTTACTGTGATTCAGCTCGAAAATCCTTCCAAATGAGAATTCTCAAAGAGCTTAGTAACGGAAGTTCATTTCGAAGGAAATCCAATATGCAAATATTTCAGCTGCGCTCTTTTACAAATTGTCTGCCTTGTCAGTTTCAAAAACTGAAAACCAACAATGGAACAGTGTAAGTATACTTGACCTTACTGCTTAATGTCTATTAAGAATGCTGTGGCTGGTGGATTTTAAATTTCTGAAACTGACACTCAAGAATGTATCATTTCAGCCCATGTCCCATAAATGCTGACTACACTCCAGCCAAAGCCTTGGAGCCGACACACTCTCAAACTTACATAACACTTACAAAGCTAGTTTAAATACACCATCAATCTATGTCTGTTCCTGCCTCATAGTAATCCTGTTTAGTTTATCTTTTAACCCTACACTTGCATGGAACAGTACCATTACTAATCTAACAGAAAAAACACACAGGCAACAAATCTGATTTTCTCAGCTTACAGAAAATATGAAATACAGAACACACACGAATCCAACTTTGCCCAAAATCTGCACTCCTGAGCCATGTTCATCCCCATATCGCACAGTAATCAGGAAAGCAGGGATGTCGGACACAATACAGGACTAGGGGAAACAGGTAAAGCAGGGTAAAAATAAAAACAAAATAATATGCAATTTGTACACACCTCCTAAAAAACTGCAATCTCATTTACTGGTCAGGAATGAATAACTGGCAACTTTGCTTTTGACATTATGCACCTGTGTAATAAATGTCTGGTGAAAGTGAGCATATGCCATGCACTGGTATCTGCTCTATGAGAGCAGTTTATACAGGCCCCTAGTGGCTCAGCACACACAGCAGCAGATGAAGGGGAATTCCTACTCTTCAGCTTGTGTAGTTTTGGTCTTTACATTCCTCAAACAAAGAAGCAAAAGGCAACACTAAATATGAATCGCTGGCTGGACTTAAATCTCCAGATACTTAGTTCTTTACTACATCCCCAAGTACATTCTTGTACACCCTCTTCTAAGATTAAGCACTGATTTACTTAACACCCATTGAGTTCACTGACTGCTGGTGGTTTGAGTTACATAACCATCACAGCAAAACGCTTATTCACATTATTCTTTAGCGCTCGTTTTAAAAGTAGTATTACTGATGGGTCTAAAAGCAGGTCCTAAGAACAATTCCTGAAATCTAGAAATACCAAGGTACCGTTTTCCTTACCATCCACCATTCCTAACATCTTGCCATAGCACACACAAACCATAATGAATTTCTTAGTATCCTCTTAAGAGTAGAAGACTTCTACTAAAACAAAGCTTTTACTGCTTTCAGTGGATACAGAAGAGCTATACATCATTTCTGCGTTGAAAGATATCCAAATATACCCTACCTTAACACAAGTGACAAAACTAAAATTGCAAAGCTACTCATGTACATTAAATCTATCCTTTCTGTGTAACACTCCATACCTTGAAAATCCCATGCCACTATATTTACAGCTTTTAGCAATTTTGATTGAGTCAAATTTGTCAGTTAAATCTATTAAACTGACCCGTTTATCAATTTCACACATTAAAAAAGCAGTAATAGCTCGTCTCATCACAGGGAATTTAAAGAAGCAATCAAAAAATTACCATCTAAAGTAAGATGCAAGTACATATGACCATATTTAGGACAGGGGAGAATCTTTTTTTCCTTCAGAGTTGCTCCATTCATAACAAGAATTGTAGAATTCATTGCTCCCAGCCCAGGAGAAAATGATGTCATTTACTATACACTTTTACAGCAAAAAAAAAAAAAAGAATGCACTGACTGTCAGAACATTTTAAATCACTAGCAGATACCAGAGAAAGGAAAAATATGATATATACATTTTTCCGTCTCTGTACAGAAATTCTCAAAATGTCCCAACATTACAGAGAAGTTGCTTGTGCTTGAACAAACGGTATGTTGGAAGCGATCTCTGAAAGGCTGAGAAGATAATCATAGCTTCAAGTTAATCCTAAGTTTTAAGAGAATACAAGTGTCATCAAAAATACTCATGTCTGCAAATAAGAAACTCGAAAGTAAATCAGCACCTACAGACATCCCCAGTGTAATGCCGTCTCAGGCGACAAGTGAAGGAACACATAAATGCGTAACTATTCCGTGTAAATAAATTAACCCTTCTACGTGTGTCAAAACTGGGAATATGGACATCGACACCACGGTAAAGAACTGCTATCCTTACACGAGGCAGTAAGTGTACAAAGGCCAGGCAAAATAATAAAATACGCATGACAGCAGTTCTGGAGAAGTATCAAGAAGAAGCAGACATTCAAAACCCACACATGCAAAGCTGAGTAGTAATCACTCAAAATGGAAAGAATACCGTTCTGTCGCGAACTGAGGGCATAGATAAAAGGCAAAATAGGGGACTCAGTACAAGAAAACAACTGTTTTATCTGCCAGTCAGGGAGAGCCCGGTTGCAGCAGTAAAGGAGTGCCTCCTTGCACGGGCAGACGGCGCAGAGGGAGCTGCTAAGTTTGCTGAACAAATTCAAGAACCTCTTTGCAAGCGCTCGGAAAACTGAGCTTCCAGTGCGATGTGCTTCCTTTCAAGTGGCTTTGCGAGAGTAAACAAAGAAATTAAAAGCCTAACCTGTGAAAAGCTTCGCATCTCCGTGCCGCCCTGCTCCACCGAGAGACAGCAGGAGGAGGAGGAGGAGAAGGAGGAGGAGGAGGAGAAGGTGGAGGGAGCCGTGCTCGGACCGGCGCCTGGGGTACTGGCCGCTCACCCCCAAGCCCCGTTTACAGCAGCAGATGCCTGGTCTCTCACCCCTGCTACCTTCCCCCTTCTCCGAACCCGTTAGAATAAACAAAATAATTAATAATAATAATTAGCTCGCCAAAACAGACTGTGTGTAATCACCGTACTCCCCTCTCCCCGCCCGCGTACAGCAGCACTCAGTGGAAACGTCGACTCCGATCCATCAATCGCCCTCTCCCTGCCCCATCCCCCGTCCCCGCACCGCAGCTCCCCTCGCTCCCCGAACAGGCCTCGCCGCCAGGCTGAGACCCGGCGGTGAGGCGCGGGGAACGGGCTGGAAGATGCCGGGGGGAAGCCTCGGGGCACCCACGGGAGAGTTGTGTGTGAGGGACATGTGTGCGGGCTGCGCGCACACACACGCACACTTTTGTGCTCGCACACCCGAGCGCGCCTAAAGAGGCGGCAAAGAGGGAGCGGCGGCGTAGGAAAAATGGGTCAGGAGCGGGGCAGTTACCTGGTCATGCTGGCTCCCCCAGTCCCAGCAGCAGCCTTCGCCGCTGCCCGCCCGCCTGCCGCTGTTTCCCGCCGCCGCCGCCGCCACCTCCTCCCGCTGCTCCCGGTCGGCTCCGGGGCGGCCAATTTAATCCGAGCCCCGCAGCAGTAGCAGCAGCAGCAGCAGCTACGAGCGAAGCCCCGCCGCTGCTGCCTGACGCTCGTGCGTGTCTCTCACTGTGCGGCGCCGGGGAGCAGGAGAGAGTCAATGAGAGTCCGAAAATCCAGCATCCAGAAGAGCCAGGTCCCCGCCTGCCTCCTCTTGCCAGCGCCGCCTCTCCTCCGCGCTGCTCTGCTCCGCTCTCTGCTCTTCTCTTCTCCTTCCTGCGGCGGCTGCTGCTGCTCCCGGGCGCGCTCTCTGTTCCCGAGCTAGCTGCTCCGTTTCCCCTCCTCCTCCTCCTCCTCCTCCCTCTCTCTCGCTCTCTCCGTCTCTCCCTCTCTCTCCTTCCTCTCCTTCTTCCTTCCCCTTCACTCTTTTTTCCCCCCTTCCTTTTTTTTTCTTTTCTTCCTTCGTCTTTCTAGCCGAGTCTTTAGCTACAAATAAAAGCGAGGTCTCCCACCCACTCTCCCGCCCCCCTTGCTACAAAAAGTGCAGTGCAAACAAAAGCGAGAGAAGAGGGCACAGGGAGGGCGGAGTGGGGAGGGCCGACACGGGAAAAATTCCCAGAAACCGTCCCCGGGAGTCGAAACGTGAACAACCCTCCCCCACCACTCCGCTTCGCTCCTCTGGGGAAGAAGGGGGACTCTGTGGGGACACCGGTAGAGACGACGCTCTCCCGTTTCGTGGGTTTGTTGTGGGCTTTGGGTTGGATGGCTGTTTGCGCTTTTGTGTGTGTGTGCGCTTTTGCTTGTTTTGTGGGTTTGTGGTTTTTTGTGATTATTCTTTTTTAATCCTCTTACGCTGTGTGGGTCACAGGATCCGTACGGCCCCAAGGGGACAGCGTGCCGCCCATGTCCGTGCCTGTGCGTGTGCGGGCAGGGTGGGGGGGCACGGAGCGGCGATCCAGGCAGCGCCCGCCCCATCCCGGGCCGCGCGCCGGCCG
>JBBMKD010000115.1:45454837-45478907 GCA_037834095.1 Argya squamiceps | reverse complement strand
GGGCCTCCGCGCACCTTCCCCGGGCCGGCGGCCTGCGCCGCATTTGAAATGCTCAACTTCGTGTGCGCCTTCGCGGCCAGATGGTTAAACTGACGGGGGTTGTACCAGACCTGCCGGTCCTCGAGGGGTGTCCCAGAGTGACAGTGTGGCAGAGCGGTATTTTATTATCAGTCATCTTTGTGTATGGCAAATCTCATTTTTTCTTCCTGAAGAATGGTCACGTTCCATGCTGAGCGACACCACATGTTGCTTGGCTCAGTCGGTGACCTAACGTTGGGGTAAAACAGGGTCCATCCCCACTCTTCTTAACCTTGTCCTATTCGGTCCTCTGCAGGGAAAGGAACAGCACGTAGGATGTAGGTGGAAACAGTAGGATTTAGGTGAAAAGTGCTTTGGAAAACCTCATTGTGAGCTTCTAGACGTCTTCGGAAGCTTGTACGATACACCCCCTGTGACACAGGTCATGCTGTATAAAATGGGGTAGAGTGTCAGTATAAACACAGTGACTGCTAGTCAGTCAGTATGGTGATGGGAGCCCATTAATATTGATGCTGAAAAAGATTTTCCTGGCGGAATGAAGGTCCGGGTGCACTGTTGGCTGAAGTGGTACTTCTTGTCTTGAGTTCCATACTGCCTGGCTGTGTAGCACCTGATTCTGAAGTCAGTCTTGTTGGCACCTGCTGAGTTCATCGCAGGTCATTGCTCCTTTTCTGCAGAGGAGAATGATTTGGGTGTTTTCTATCATATAATCGTGTTTTATCATCCTCTGGAAGCTAGTGCTGCCAGCATGAAGGCTGACAAAAGTGAAAATAAACTTTGTTCTCCACAAGTCCTATAAATTGCTGTCTTCTTTTGATGCTGCCAGTTATACCATGAAAAATGGTCACCCAAATAATCTCACACTTAAAAGAACACGAATGCTTTCCAAATAGTATCTTTCAAAATACCAAGTAACCTTGTACAATAATTACTTTGTATGAAAAGTTATATATATGAAATGTGGCACAGATGATTACTTTTTATCTTGTCAAAAAGAACTAACTATTCTATAAAAGACTAGCTTTTCAACAAGCAACAGTGTCTTCAAAGTACAGCACAAATCAAAAGCTGGACAAAATGCTACTTGGTCTTTATCTGCAATAAATGTTGTTAAAGAAAACAAGACTTAACTCATCACCTTTGGCCCCTTGACTGAAATGGCTTCAAGGCTGCATTTGCTTGGAAATGGCAACACTAAATAGATATTTTAGGTTTTAATGTTATGTCCCAGCAGTTTTTATGACTAACTTGGCTGTTTTAGTGCTCTTCATGCTGTGATCCTTGCATAACATTGAAGAGTTGAGCAATAAACCCATTTATTTTATATTTTTCACATGGTATCACAACATGGATGTGAGGTTTGAAGACTACATTTAGCTTTACTTTTTTTTAGAGTCATAAGCAGGTTTTGTAGCTCTTCCTTCAGTTCAGTCAGTCAAAAATATAAATGCATCACATTAGGAATAAATACATTTCTTTTTTATAGAAATATTAAAACCAGATCTCATTATTTAAAAGATTATGTTTTGTAGTGATGCTAAAGAAAAAGAAAAGATAAAAAGTTAACCTGAATTCATGAAGAAGCATTAAAACACTGTATACTTCTGCTGCATATTGCATATCAACATTTTCCTATCAGTAGCATAAATTTTGTATTTAAGATGGTAGTGTACACATACACATACATTAACCTATATACGTCGTTTGTTAATACTCCTTTAACATTCCTTTCCTTCTAAGAGCATGTAAGACAACAAGAAGCTTAATTCATATGTTACAAACTATTCATTAAGGTAGAATTTTTTCCCCAAAACTTAAAAAAATTTGAACACAGCATTCTACACAGGGGTTCTGTTTCTGCCAAGATTGCAGCAGTATGTAACTTCATGGTTAGTACAGCACTGAATTGGATGGAAATATATCTACACAGTTTATAAACTCTGAAATGTTTCCTGTAAAACACTTAACAATCTCTAAGATAGTACTTAAACTAGGCTTGGATGATAGAAATGTTGGTGAGGGTTTTTTTGTTTTTTTGCTGGAGGTTTTGAGGTGAAATAAAGATTTTTTGGAAATAGGTATCATGTATAATAAATGTATAATAAATTTGGAAATAAGTATCATGTATTCCCTCAGAAGTTAAAAAAAAAATACATCTTCTCATTTTAGATTAACTGTTTAGATCTTATTCTTCCTGCTCATGTAGCTATTTTCAGTCTTCTCACAGAGACTACACACCAGCAGTGAAAATCTTATATGAAGTGCAAGCTATGAGTGCAGGTTTAAACCTCAAAAACTGTAGCAAAGAAGGAAGCCTGCTGTTCATCTGAACACTTACCTGTGAATGTACTCTTGAGTAACTTCTACCATAGCTCTTCAAAAGGCCAGCCGTAGGCCTTCATGTCTCAGGCTCATAAATTTCATATATTAAATAGTACTCTATTCATAGTGGGGAGTGTTATTTTCCTTTCATCTGTTCTGCCTTGTATTGTTGTTTGCATTCTTGATAAATAGCATCCCACAAAGCTCTTTAACACAGTAGGATATTCCATTAACAACTGGAACCAATGGCCATTGGGTCAGTACACAGCAAAATCAGGAAGGCGAGGGGCAGCAGGAGAGGTGTACCAGAAAGGTTACTGTATAGTCTCTGTCTTTTTTCTTCATACATTATGATAGCTGTATTTCACAGTTATTTATGATTAACGTGTGGCAAGCTGTCAGCTGAAATCTAACAGGTGATTTGTCACAAAACTGCATTAATACATATTTTAGGCATTGGCTTTCGAAGTGTTTATGAGAAATGTTCCTGAGTTGCTATACTGATACTTGAAAATTCTCATTTTTAGATCACAGACACTTTGAGCTCCTATTGTTAAGGTTAATAAAACACTACTAGACAAGTAAACACATGTTATCTATATGCAAAAATTTATTCTGCTAATTCGGTTTGTCTATGCATCTTTTAAGTGCTGGTTTAGTACCTCACTAGACACTGTCAGTAGTTGTCTTTATTTTGTAAACATTTTTGATTCATATGCATCTTTTAACTTGCAAAACTTCAGTAGTTAGAGACAAAGGTATGGAGAGAAAAGTGATTTTCAGTGCAACTATTTATGATCATTTTTACTACTGCTATTTTTCTCTGTCTGAAGGAGATGAGGCTTTACACTTTGTGATGCACCTGGTACCCAAACAACTTCTGTATGTGCCAGCACATTTCAAGTCCATTGCGAAGCATTCAGGTCTCTTATCCTACAGGTCTTAAGTCCTGTCCTTATTTTCTCTCTTTGGAAATAGATGTTAGAAAGATGAGGGAGATCAGCAGGCTTGTTCTTGTATTTGTCCCAGCCTATTATTTGGCATGACTGAACCACAGAACCAAACCATAATTCTACCATAGACCCAAAATAGCATGGTGGTGGAATAAGGTGATGTAGCACAATAACTCGAAGCAAATTAGGTTTAATTGTTTCTGCTTGTCAGGGAAGAACTTCTTGTACTAGCTCTTTGGGAGGTTTTTTTGGTTGGTTTTGGGGGGCTTTTTGTTGTTTTTCTTTTTTTTTTTTAAGTGGAAAAAGTAAGAGGCCAGTAATTAATCATAGAGCACATGGAAATGTCCAGGGGCTTGGAGATGATGAAGCAGGATTAGCTTTGTCAACGTGCACTAGAGTGTGCCACAAACTGAAAATAAACAGCAGCTTGTATAGGGAAAGCTGTAAATAAGATTTGTAGATAGAGGAGGCAGCTTTGTCTTTTATTTCTCTACTATTGGGAGTATCTCAGATGGTGTGAGAACTCTGCTAACTATTCAGAAAGAAAATACTTAGAATACAGAACACAGTCTGGTGGTATTATTCTTGAAAATCGTGCCTATATATATACACACATATAAAATGTATGTATGCACACAGGTGCACAAGGTCTATTTCAAGATTTGTTGTCAGTTTGAATATGGTGCAGTAGACAGAGTTTTTTGGTTTTGTTTTTTTTTCTTCTTCTGGATTCAAAATGTAGAAGGTACCACTACATTTTAAGGACAGCAGCAGAGAGCTATATCTAGAATGTCAGAAATACTCTCTAATTTCAGCAGAGGAAAATGGAATCCAGTAAAGGAAAATTAATAGCTAAATGACAGCTTGTTAGTTCGCATCTTTTGCAACAATAAACCAAAAATTAGACCTTATATTAGACTTAGTGCATGTGATTATTTAATGGTTCCTCAACATCCACTAGGGAGATAAAGGCACTGTTTTGCACGCATGGGTCAGAGATCACTGTCTGTATAACACTACTTGATCTAAATCTTGATAGACTTCTTGATGTAAATACTGATAAGTAACAGAATTCACATTCTTAAAAACTCAGGAACAAGAGGAAGATACTAATACCATAACTGATTCACAGAAATGGAAGATTTGTTAATCATTGATTTGAACACGGACTTCCGTTTTCTAAGGAAACACTCAGTGATGGTTAGTTTGCATAACTTCTTTTATAGAAAAATATCCAGAAATGCTACCAAGAAAACTGGTGATCTCACAAACTAAACAACTGGTTAATGTGAAGTCTCATTAATCTGAATGTTTCCTCCTGAAAAACATCAAGGCGGTTCAGAACACATATGGCAGCACTGTGCTGTCAAGGTAGAGGGTAGAGGGAGGAAAATCAAAAGTCTTAGTTTATTTCCCAACCTTGAACTTTTTGCTTCTTGAATATAGGAGTGTTTTGGGAGAAGCTGCTCAGTCATCTGATGGGGAGACTGTTTCTGCATTCTACTCATGTTGTCTCCTTTCTACTGGTAAATCAAGGGGCATAGGCAAGCACTGGGAGGCAGGAAGTGTACTGTCCCAGCAGAAGTCTGCATTACAAATCTTGCAAGATAGAATGTGAAAAGGAAAAATAAAAATATAAAATTATTTTCAGCATCTCTCTCTTAAAGTACCCTACAGTTAATATTTGAATGTTATTGTGGCTGTGGACCCATAAATATTTCAGAAACAGCATAAATAAATATTTGTAGCACCAAAAGAAGGATGTTATTTAGCTAGAGAGGACCCTGTCATGCTCTGTCTTGGCTTTAAGTAAAGTTGGATGGCCAAGTTTAAACCTTTTCCATTGAATCTGTTCAATCTTGATCTGAATACAGATTCAAAGAAAGTAGTTTTTTCCCTCAACGTAACTCCCATTAACTTCAGATAATGTGTTTCCTAATTAAAAATGTAGAAGAGTTTCTGTGACTAGTGGGTAAGTGTCCCCATTACAAAAAATGGTGTCATATTTGATAATTATGTTTAAGTAAAGGACTTCATGGAAAATCAAATTACTTTCTCATTTCTTAATGCAGTTGCTCCAGAGGAAACTGCAGGTTTAATGGCAGGTCAATATAGATAAACCATCCTGAAATATTTAGTATTAACCTGAAGTCTGAGTCCTACTAATTGACCACTTTTAATAAGCATTATATTCACCCTATTTTCAATTTTAAATATAAAACATTTCAAATTCCACGAATTTTGATATCAGGATGAAACATTTTTACAGTGTGATTTTGACTGACCTGTGTAAACAGATTACCAAATTTTCACTGGAACAATAAAAATATTTTCCCTATAATCATTCTGTTTATCTTACCTTTTCATTGTTTCAGTTTGTTTCCTTCTATCCCATTTATTAATCACTAAATGCAAGCCAAATGAACATTTACTGTTACAGAATGTAATATAGAAGCTACTACTACATCCTTTTATGGAAGATTGTGTATTTTGGGCAGAACAAGAGGTGTTAAAACCACATTATCCAAACAAATCTGCTCACTACACAACATTCTCTAATCATTTTCATTCTCAGCAATTCAATTAAAACAGAAATTAGGACCATGAGAAAAATCTATATTTTAGCCAGATAAGTTATTCATGAAAAAGAAATGGAAAGATTAAATCTGTTGTATTGAATCCAGATTATTAACAAGCTTGGATGCCAAGTCCTTTTGCTTTCTATGTTGAAAACCACTTTTACACATTAGACTAATCCTGTGAGGGAAATCTCATAGTAGTCACAAAGGGTTTTTCTCAACAACAGAAAAAAAGATTTTCAAAGTTCTGTTATAAAAATGACAAACCATTCATTATGAACTTCAGCAGACACCTTTTTTTTGAGGCAAATACATTTCAATGACCTCCATTTTTTTTGATAGACACAAGCTAGCACAAACATGAACTAGTGGGAATCAAACTCACAAGCTGAAATTTTGCTGGTGTTTTCTCATTTGGTTCCTTCTCTGAGAAGGCACAAAGGACACAATAGGGGCAATCAAATACAACTCCAGTGTTTGTGGAATGATAGCAACATGTTTCACATTTTTAATCTCAAGCAGGTTCTACATGTTTGGGTTGCAGGTAGGTATGATTAAAAAAAAGTAAATAGAAGCCTCCTTCAGATTTCCTTTTACTTCCCTTCTCTGTATTTGTTTCTGTGAATTCTGATTTTGCAACATAAATGTTTCTTTGTTCCCAGTGAAGCTTTACATTCTCTTAAAACCAATCACATACAGCGTTTTTTTAAAATTATCTACTTCTTTCATCTTCTAATGCCTCCCTTTTCCTCAAGTGACTGTACTTTCTTTTCTTTAAATCTATGCATTCTCAAATGTCAGCTTCCCTGCCATTCCAAGACCCTGGGCTACCTTTTCATTTGTTTCTCTTTTCATTTATTTCCTCTTTTTCAGGTCTACCTTATTCTCTCCCTTAAATGCCTCTGTCATGAGCCTTCACTAGCCCCAAATCCTTCCACTTTCCCTTCCAGAAGTACACTTGTGCTTATATATGTAATGGGGAACAGGGGAAGTGCATAATATTTCCTAATCTGTATTTTTTGAGATCCCAGACAGGTCAACAAATTCTTGCTCAACACATTGAGAAGGAGACTATAGAAAAATACTGTACAACAGTTATATATTGATTTATTGCATCCAGTATGTACACTCTTCCAGAGAATATCCTTCAGAAGCTGGAGACACTGAAGCAGGGAGCAGTTCTGAACACAGGGTATCCCATTGAATATTTCTTCTTGTTACAGCATTCAGTACATAAACGCTTGGTTGGTTATGCATTGCTCCCTGCCTAGATGCAATTCATTTTTGTTCTGCAAGGTGTAAAAATTATCTCAGAAGGAGGTGACTTATAGCTAAAATTTGGAAGCTGCTTTTCTTAAAGATTTTGAGGATGTTGAACACCAAACGAAAGGGTCACTGTCTTAATCTGTTCCTGACTAACAAATAGGTCACAAATATGTGATATTGGGGGCCTTCAGGAGCAGTAGTAGAAGGCATTAGCTGTCCTTTCAGGAGCAGCAATGATCTTGGGATCAGAAAGATATTGATTTAAATGACACTGATACGATCTTTTCACATAATTAAGGAGGTAGAAATCCCAAGATTTGTCTAATTTTCTGTAAATAGCATGACAAATCTCAGGACATTTATAACAGTTTGCCCCTGCAGATTCTGTAGTAAGCAGCAGCTGGTTTTGTGGACTCCCTTAAGCAGAGACTACTTAAAAGGTGTAGCTTGAAAGAATACTGTAATCTTTTTTCTTTGCATGCTGATTGCCAAGGTGGCAAAATGCAGTGATGGCAGTGATGATGGAGGTTTCTTCCTGTAATTATGCTTTCATCACATTCAACAGTGTACCGAGTACTATCAATATGATCTGAAATTTTGCTACCAAGAGGCAAATCACTATCTCATTCCATCTCATGAATTGTCTTTCTTTATACAGGTGCATACACAGACATACACAAACACAGAGCCCCTTTTCTAAAGAGTATATAGAAAAGGACAAACTTGAGATGGGATGAAGTATGTTCAGTTGGGACATTTTCTGTGTCATACAGGGTTTTTTAAAATGGCTTGTACTTATTTTCTGGACACAAGGAAGTGCTAGATTTATGAAATCATTTTGTGTATGATTTCACTAAGAAGAAATCAGGGAAAGAAAATCGGTGTTCTAGTTACAGTAAAAATAAAGCTGCAACTTGAATTATTTTTGTTTACAAAAATTGTTAACTCACTTAGTAAGTCCTCAAGCAACAGACAGAAACAACAGCAAGACTGTATTTAGAAAAATATAAATGAAGAAAAAAAAAAAGGAAAAATGTTTGTGAATATTTCTACTGGCTCATCAACTCAGTGTCAGTTACCAAGGCATATAAACACCACTGTAATTGATCCTTTGTTCAGTGCTACCAGGATGCTGTTTATCAAAGCCTAACAAATACTTTAGCCTTTCTTTTTGCTGTTACTAAGCAGAAGAAATTAGACAGGCCTTCAGCAGAAGACAGAATCCCAGTATCAACTAGGTTGGAAAGATCTGGAAATTTATGGAAAAGATCTTTGAAATTATCCAGCTTATAACCTAATACCACCTTGTCAAGTAAACTATGGCACCCAAGTGCCACATCTAGTCTTTTCTTAAATATCTCCATGGATGGTGACTCCACCACCTTCCTTGCCAGGCCATTCTAATGTCCAGTCACTCTCTGTTTGAAGAACTTCTTCCTAATGTCCTCCCTAAACATCCCCTGGAACAGTGTAACACTAACCTCGTGTCCTGTTGCTGGGACAGGAGACTGACCCTGGCCTGGCTACAACCTCTCTTCAGGTAGTTGTAGACATGGGTAAAGTCATACATAGGCTAATAAGACCTGCCTCCTCCTCCTACTCCAGTTTGCCTAAGTGATGTGAAGCCTGTGGGTATAGCAAACTGCAACAACTGAGATATATTTATAACTGATCATTTAATTTCAGAAAAGAATAAAGCAAAAGGAAGAGTTCTGAACATAAAAGGAAGTTTCAAATATTGTTTTCTCTTACTAGAATCATATGATGTAGTAGGCCACCAAGTAAGTCATAGAATTATAGTATCATACCATATGCTGAGTTGGAAGGGACTCATCAGGATCAGTGGGTGCACCTCTTGGACCTGGACAGCACCATGCCCAAGAGCACATGTGCCCAAGAGCATTGTCCAAATGCTGCTTGAACTCTGTCAGCCTGGTGCTGGGACCTCTTCCCTGGGGAGCTGGTTCCAGAGTCCAACCACCCTCTGGATGAAAAACTTTTTTCTTTTATCTGATCTAATGTCCACTCACTCATCTTCAGGCTGTTTCCTGGAGTCCTGTCATTGGTCACAACAGTGAAGAGATCAGTGTCTGCCTCTCCAATTCCCAACAAGGATACTGAAGACTCAATGAGGTCTACGTACAGTCTTCTCCAGGCTGAACAGACGTCAAGTGATGTCAGCCACTCCTCATACAGCTTCCTCTCCAGACCCTTCACCATCCTTGTGGCCTTCCTTTAGATGCTCTCTAATAGTTTAAAGTCTGTTTATATTGTGGCAGCCAGAACTGCCCCTAGCATTGGAGGTGAGGCCACCCCAGGTCAGAGCAGAGCAGAACAATCCCCTCCCTTGCGCGGCTGGCAGTGTTGTGCCTGATGAAGCCCAGGACAGGGTTGGCTCTCGTGGCTGCCAGGGCACTGCTGATTCAGATTCTACTTGCCACAGACTATGATCCCCAGGTCACTTTTTACAGTTCTGCTCTCCAGCCCTTCATTCCCAGTCTATTCACTCAACCAAGGTTGTACCATCCAAGGTGTAGAATCCGTCACTTTCCCTTGTTAAACTTGTGTATGACCCTGCTAAATATTCATGAGACATGTTTCACAAAACAAAGTTGCCTACCATATGAGAATAGCCTACATTTCTGCTTCAGTCCTGGATTTGGTTTGTCTTAAACTTTTGTCTGTGCTTACTTGACCTAATGATTAAGATTAGCCTATTTTAATGATCTGTGCTTTTCATTATTTAGTATTCTCCCAGCCAGAAGAAGCAGCATCTGAAGAAATTTACTTTCAAAGTATCTGAAAGACATCTTCCACCAGTGTGGAGAAAAGGCTTCCCAGAGCTGGAATTTACTTCCTTTCACACTTTATTTTGAACATGTCCATCCCTACAGACATGGAGAGTTACACCCAGGACTGTGAGCAGTGATGCTAATTGTAGTTCTGTGCATAAAAAGCAATAGGGCATAAAGCTGTTTCTAGTCTTTTAGTAAATGAAGCACAAGCAGAAAGTACCTTGTGTCTTGTGGGTATCAGAATGTACTTCTCCAGTGAGGTTTTGAAAGGCTGTACATTGCAACCTTCATACTTAATATACCATTTTATTCCAGTATTCAAAAAAAACTGAAGAAAACAGAAGTGAAAAGGGTTCAGAGAAGTCAAAATGGATTTTTTTAATTCACTTGTGCATAGACAGTGGAAATATATGGTTTAAATATATAGCTGATCATGGACTTTTGTACCTTTCCTGTATTTTTGGTATCATATAAGATACTGTAAATCCATGTAATATATACCAGATATGTTATATAGACAAAAGACTGATGCCAGTGCCTATACACAGCTTAATTCTGAGCATACTCTTACATTCATACTATACTAAATGAAGTCAGTCTTCTATTTAAAATAATGTTCTTGGATAAGCATTTGCAGAAAGAGACATA
The DNA here is from genome assembly GCA_037834095.1 of Argya squamiceps. Taxonomy (NCBI): domain Eukaryota; kingdom Metazoa; phylum Chordata; class Aves; order Passeriformes; family Leiothrichidae; genus Argya; species Argya squamiceps. The sequence continues at coordinate 45,468,305 of JBBMKD010000115.1, read as the reverse complement.
AGATGTGTTGTTATATTTCCCTCTAAAGGCTGAATTAGTCTGCTGAAACTTTTAAAAAGGCCTCTGAAAAGTATATTTTTATGAGTATAAGAATTGAATGTATTACAAAGATTCCAAAATACTGTCACCAATTGAAAAACATCTAAAGAAACACTAGGAGATGATATTCCCTGGCCTAACTGCTAAAACCTTAGCAATTTCCATGTCCTCATTACTTACATTGTATCTACTCCCCTTTCCTCTATATAAATTGCTTTCTTCTAGTTATGATACAGCAGTGTGACTCAACTTTCTGCACAAAACCACACTGGAAATCTGAGTGCTCTGAGAAATTCATGGGGTCTGGCTAGTTAACATAGCTGGGACTACATTCAGAAAATTCCCAGTGCATTTAAAGGTGAAAAAAAACACGTTAATTCTTTGAATAGGAAAATTTTAAATAGGGGATTGGTTTTGCATTTGCAAATCCTAATTTTTTTAGTCTCCCTTTGCAGTGAATGTTCAAGGATAGTAACAGAACTGCAGTGTCTTCTCAAGAATTTGGAGCTTTGTCAGTTTTCCTGGTTAAAGATTTCATTATTTGCTATTGAGAGAGCACATAGGCATGAAGCGTTCACTAGTTTATCATTCTAAGTTAATAAATGGTATCCATTTAAATGAAGGAAACTCACTTGCAAAGATAACTCGGTACATTGTGTGCTGCTTATTGATTGGAAAAAAAAATACAGCAATGGCAAATGGATTAATAGCTGTTTTTTCCCAGAGGTTAATATCAAAACAAAATGGGTATAACTACCATCTTAACAGAGTGCAGTTCCAAACTAAATTTCTGCAAATATGTTTTCTGGATATATATAAGAGTTATTTGTAATTACCAAATCAAAAGAAAAATTAATAATGCCAATTTTGTCTCTGTTTCAGAGATCCAAGCACAATTAAGTAAATTCATTTGTGCTATAGCTGGCTCATTAGAATATCTTTAGAAACTCATAATCTCCAATCAACCAGGTAGTCCACGACTCTTTGTTTTCATACTTCAATAAAAAATTTGGAAGAGCTCTTAGCCTAATTCTGTATGAACATTGCTTTGTGATCACTATTAATTATTCTATGTATTTTGTTGGATCATATTACACACATAAAATGTGATAATATTGTATCTTAGTGTATACTTTTTTACACTTTATGATAAAATCATCCAATTTATAAACTTAAGAGCTAAATTCTTTATTTATGACTAAACAATAATGAAATTCATTGAATCACAGAATCATTAAGTTTGGAAAAGTGAAGTCATCAAGTCATCACCAAGATCATCAAGTCCAAACTTTGACTGAACACTGCCATGCATGCTAAACCATGTAATGAATTCCTATGTCTACTCATTTATTAAAAAAAAAAAAAGTTCATAAGCATTTCCTTTATAAGATTAACAAGCAACATCGCCCTTTTGTTGAAACATGCCATTATATGATTACAAAATGAACTAGCATATGATACCACATAGGGAAGCAATTAAAATTATTTTCAGTATTATCATCAGTCTGATCTTGAAGTTTTTTAGATGTTCTTACCCTATAAATTTTGGAACTAAGCACAGGCCTCTGTCTAAACTGACCAGAGTTTTTAGAAGCACTTGACCTGGAGTGAGCTAAAATATCTGAATAGCATTATTTACCTTAACTTTCTCAGATATCTTAACTACCTCTAAAACAGGCACAATGGTTAACTATGAACAAAAATTGAAGATTTTAATTAGAGGGAAGTTTATAACTTTGTATTCAGACAAACCTCTTTGAAGACCACAGAGTATAAAAATCTCCTGTGTTTTCAGAATCTAGAACAAAAGGGGTTTTTTGCTTTTGTATTCCAAACTGTATTAGAGGTAAGATATTGTGGGTGGTGGAAGGATGTAGGAGGCACCCTTAATTAAAGGAAAGTCTTCAGCCCTGACAGCTCTACAATTTATTAAGCAGTAAGAAATCTATATTCCAGAGTAATCTGTGTTTTAGTCTGCCTTTTAGGCTATCTGGCTGAGAGCTAATGGTAATTGTGACTATTCAGAGTTACTAGTGCAAAATGATTCAGAAATGAAATGTATGCCAGGAATTTCTCCAGTCAGTTTTCTTTACACAGTTTCATTTTTCCTTCTGCCAAGGTGATCAGTAGATATCCATTAACTGGATTTTCACTCTTATGATGTAATGATACAATACAAAGTGCAATCAAATTCCAATTAATTCTTTTAAAGCTGTGATTAACATTGAACAAAATCTTAGCTGTGCAAAAATCATTGTCACTGTTAAAGTTCTATGTAAATGTCCAAATTAGTGCTAATACTGACAAGTCTAAACCATGGCATTTCATGGTGTCTTGCCTCTTCCCATTATTTATATCTACCGTAAGTGAATTATAAGCACAGAAAGAAACATTAATAGAGTTTGTTGATGAATCCAGCTGAATTACATCAGCAAGTCAGGCATTTTCATATTATGTCAAAGCTTCCATAAACAGAGCTCGTTTTCAGTTCTTAGAAAATTAGGGCACTCAGGTATTTTAGTGCAAGGTCTCCCTTGACCTAGAGGTTTTCTAGGAGAGATTGTAACTTGGGTGACTCACTTCAGCAGTTGATGACCCTGCTTGAGCAGGGAAGGGTATTCGAAGTCACTTCTAGAGGTATCTTCCAGCCTTAACCATTCTACAATTCTGTGATTAAAAGTTTGTTGAAGAAAGTACAACAAAGTTCCTATTGTTCATCTATTAGACACCTCAGGGTATCTATGAGTAATGCAAGTAAGTACAGGAGAGGAGGATATTTAATGTGGTAGGATTGGGGGGGGGGGGGGGCGTTGGCATTTGCTCACCCTACCTACTTACTGTTACATAAAGATTTATTCTGTATAGTAACCTGCTGCTAATAGTGGCCTTCTTACAAGAGGACAACACTCTTAAATGTCTGCTCTTCCTTAAAACATAGGAAAATGTGGAACGAAGTATTTTGTATCCTAAAGAACTGCTTAATGAAGAACCACTGTCCACTTATCTTTACCAATACTATGCAGTTCCTAAATTATCTCCCTGTATCATATGGCCTTTCTAGATGTACAGCTCATTTGCCATTTATTATAATTACTCTACAAATACATAAGCATATTTAAAGTCTGCTGTAGGTAAATCAGAGAAGTGTAAGATTTTTTTTTGTCAGTCACTGCAAAACTTGTGTAGAAGCATAAAAGTGTGGTGTGCTATGATTATTGTAGTGTCTGGACAACCTCCCTTGAGTGATCCCGTGTGCTTGCAGAAAGCATCGATACCTTCTAGTAGCAAAAAGAGATATGAAGGCCAGAAAAACAGCTGACAAAAAAAGTTGCTCTGAAAAAGTCTAAACTCTGCTACTAATTCTTTGTTCACTGTAGGAATTAGTACGAGTGACACAGGGGTATATTTTGATCAGATTTCTTGGAGGAGAAATTTTGTGCAATTCTGCTATTTCAAAAGGTGTAGCTAAGACACAGTCGCCTCAAAATTATATACCTCAATAGGTGTAACAATTTTGTTCAAAACAAAATTGGCAGAAACACCAATTATATAGCGGTTTCACGTTTGCCTATCTCTGTTTGCCAAATTTAATGTGGTGGTTTGAGTGTTTACTCTCTTTTTCCCTCTGTGAGATAGGATCAGGAAAAGCAAAGCAGCCTGAAACTTAAAGGTATAAAGATAGATTTATTAACACACACTAAAAGAAGAAAATAACAATCAAAATGAAACTTTCAAAACACTCCTCCTCCTTCCCCCAAGTGTTCACTTTTCCACAAACAACATGAAGTGACAAAACCTGTGATTTTCACCATTTGAAAATAATCTTCCATCAATTCTTTAAGGAGAGGAGTCTCTCTTACTTTACCATAGAATTTCCCCCCCAACAACCTAAAACAGTTCTCTTGTGAGTTTTAACAGCCAAAAAAACAGCCACACAGGGAAAAACCTGCTTCTGTGAAGTCCCCTCCCACTAGCAGTTTCTCAAGCTGTTTATGGGTCATGGGACTCAGGCATACTGGGGTGTCACTTTTAAAGATTAACAATTCCAAATGCAAAGGATTCCTTATCTCAGGGAACAGGGATGTCTTCTCACTTCTTCACTGGTGCAAACGGCTTCTCATTTCTCTGTTCAAGAATCTCATGGGATCACAAGAATCACAGCAACTCCACTCTGTTCATCACAGATACCTTTGCTCAAAATCCACAAATCTAAGCAAATAATCTCCCCAAATGCATATTCTCCCCATGATTTAAAGGGATAATCAGTACATATACGCTATCTATGTACAGAGTTCATTACCATGAACTCTATATGGCTCAATAAGAGAAGTCCAGCCTAAAATGGCAAACTCCTCAAACCCTTCTCCCAATAGCCTTTTCACTCTCTTCATCTGACTCCTGTCTCATGCCGTGTCTTCTCTACGTTTCACTCTGTCCTTTTCTTTTTACTCAAAAAGAAGATTAGTTTTAAAAAGTCTCATCTGTACCAGGAGTTAACATTCTCGCCCGGGCCTGCAGATGGTCACACGATCTCTGACAGGCAGCAGTCTTTAAGGATTTTCAAAAGCCTTAAAGCGGGGGAAGAGAACTTCACCATGAGGCATCTCAGAGCAGCCTGGCTGGTTGATGCCTCCTGCCCCCTCCCTCGCCTCGGTGACCATTGGGGTGGGCCCGACCCAGCCGGGCCTGTAGTTGTTATCAGGGGGGCCCGGCGGAGATCTCCCCCGGCTTGGCCAGCGCGGAGTAGGCTTTAAAATTCGCTGATGTTCAGCCGCAGTCTCCCCCATCCCCGCCAGGAGCCAAGGGGCCTGGCCAGGCCGGGGCCGGCTCCCCTCCAGCAAGGAGGAGAGGCGGCGTCTGGCCGGCCTGAGCCCCTCCACAGAGGAGCTGCAGGGGCCGGCTGTTACCTGCTCCTCCAGCCAGAAGGGCTAGCTCGCACACAGTCTCAGCTTTATTTGTGTATTCACAAGGTCACATCCAGGTTCTTCAGTGGTTAAACAATATGTCAGTATCTAAGAATTGATTTCTGATAGGCCCCCGTCTTTTACAAAACAATTCCAAGGTCCTGACAGGGAACTGTTCCCACTTTAACTAAAAACCAAGCTGTGTAAACCCATGACAATATCCACCCCTCGACTTTGCGAATACACATATCAAAATTATTATTAGGTAAATTATTATTATGTTGCCTTTTTTTTTCTTTCTTTTTTTTTTAAATATCACTGGACCAGTGTCAACCTTGGTGCTATTTAGGGAAATTTCTTCATATTCGCACACTGTTGTCAATATAATATTTTTTTTCTGGAAAACAGCAGCAACTGCTAACTGGGTCATCAGTATCAAGAATTATCTTTCAAGCAGGAATAAATAGTAACAAGCAAAGGCCAGGACAATCAGTTTAAAGACATATTCTGTGACCCCAGCAGATTGGCAGAATGCAAGTAGAAAAAAAGAGGTTAATATGAAAATCCAAGGACAGAATCTACTTTCTTGGGCAGCTCAAGAAAGAAGAATCAGAAAAATTATTATCTAAAGCAATTTAGAGAGTGTTTATTTCCTGAGATTCTGGACAGGAACTTGCAAATTTTGTGTTAGTAGGCAAGTTACAAATAACTAGTGTTCCAATAGAGAGATGAATTCCAGTTCTTCCATAGTTTTGACAGTTAAAAGTTATTCCTAAGAAGTAAATCAAGTGTAATTCTTGCATATGTCAGCTTCATCCTACCAACTGCAATGAATTCACAACTGCACAATCAGAACACTTGAAAGCAACAAGGTTCTGCACCTTGAAAACAACTTATTTCGAACAGGTGTAACCAGATAGGCACCATTAACACAGAGTAAGAAAATTGTTGGCATTTGAAGAACTCATCAAAAAACCAGAATATTCAAGATGAGACAGTAGTAAAATTTTTGAGCATATCAATATGAAAAATCAGATTATTTTACAATGGTTAGAGTTTATGTTTCTCCATAAATCCATCTGCAGTCAAAAGGACCACTAAGAATTTAAAGTCTTAAAACCAGAATGGTTTAGCAGCTGTTCTCCATGAATTGGAGTGGCTTTGGGTTCAGCAAAGTTCATTTTCTGTGATTTTTATGCAGTAAAGCAAGTGAAAAGTTCCTGGGAGTTTCCTAAGTCTCCCATATCCAGAGGGGGTCACAATATCTCACAATTTTAGCTACCAACAGAAGCTATGGCTCTGATTTTTCCTTGTAGATTTCAGTGGAGTATAGCTGGGTTTAATCTGCTTCAAAACTTGGCACATCATAAAAACGCTCAAACAAACAACTATTTTTATTTATCATTAAATGTTAGCTGTTTATTTGAAGCTAGTGGAACATCTCTTATTTCCAAGGAAAAAAATGCAGTTTCTAAGGCCTGTAATTTTTAAATTGAAAAGTAAGTTAGAACTCTCTCTGTTTTGGTAAGAAGAATTAGTCTGTTGGGGATTTCTTTATTACATTAACTTCTGCTAGCTGTATGTACTGATATATCTACCAAAATAAATCTTTCCTATATGTATTCCATGTTATTATATTAAAAAGTTCAGGTTCAGGAACAGTAAAAAGATTTAGAGTGTTAGGAGCCTTAAGAAAACATTTTAAAAAGTATAATGTGTCTTCTCGTTCATAAACACCACTTCAAATTTCTGAAATCTGAAGTCAATTTTTTGGGGGGAGACTTTTATATTTGTAGTGTTAAAATAATCTTAAATAAATAAAGATATATTAACAAAATATTTGGGAGCATTGCCATATATGTTTCATGTGAATTATATGACTTACTGCCTTACAGAATGCTGAGGATGTGATGCAGAAAGTTCCTTCTTCTATACACTACTTGAGAAAACACTAACTGAGGCAAAAAAAAAATAAATTTGAAAACCCACAACCAAACCAACCAACCAAACAAGCCCTCTCTCCCACCAAATCATTACAAGAGACAGAAAACTGTATTAATAAGGTACACTTTAAAAAGCGTCCTGTGATTTCTAACGTCTTGTGATTTTTTTGAGAAAAAAAAACTTGGCATACCGTTAAAGGAGATTGTCCTCATAATCTGTGGGGACTTTATGTTTCTGATACAGTGCTACTTCCACCTGTGATAATACCAATACAGTTAATTTCCAGACTGAAAGGTCATGCCTGATTTGTCATCTGCATTCTGTAAATTCATGACACATGCCCAAGGCAAATTTAAGCTTGAAAACAGAATAAAAATAATGAGGTAGAGAACTCTGGGTTTCTAAAAATACAGAAAAGTTGTATTTCCTAAACCAAAGCTTATTGCTATTTGTCAGATCTGTTCAAGTATCACTTGGCTCTGTTTATTTTTCCAAATGGAACAGTTTTTTCTTCCTTGTAGGAGGAAATTTCTTCCTTGACATGAAGCCTTGATGAGCTTGGGCCAACAAAGAGAATATTTTCTTATTCTTCCAGGTTGTCATTTGATAGTATCTTTGTCCAAGGACAGATAATTTCTGACACCCCGCTTTTCTACCTTTTCCTTACTGTTAGACTGCTGTGTGCCAGAGTTGCAATTCCAGTGGTGTAAAAGACAAGATCCAGTGTTAGGAACAACCTAATCAGTTCCATAATTCTTCTGTGTATGAATGTGTGGTTGTTTTTTTTTTAAATTTATATATATTTGCATCTACATATGTAAGTGGATATGTATATGTGATATACGATCTCATCAGAATTCCATGATAAATCTATATCTTTACAAGATGATTAATTTTTCTTTTAAATCTCTGAACAGCTCTGGAAATATGTGTATTGATTTGCATTTAAGTTGATGACTGTGTTAATTGATGAGTTACATGCAGATGTGGTTTGCAGTATTTTCAATCTGCAGACGGGTTTGTGATGTGACTACTTGTGTTTATGAGAAATGCAAGATAAGATCCATGTCTTGGAATATTTTTAGGTCTTTCTGTATTGTAGCATGTCAGCAAGCAGTGATTATCATTGCTTTCTTTAGATACTCACAAAAATAATTACATGAGTGGAACAGAATACACAGAAGTGTAGTTTGATGGGTACACATACTAATTGAAAATATTAAATTAAATTAAATTAAATTAAAAATAAATAAAAGCTACTTAAAAATTATCCAAAATAGGACAAAAGGACTGTAAGAATAGGAATAGAATTCCTAATACTATGGCATATAGAACATAAATGCGTAGGATGCTCCAGCATTTGATAAATCTGTTCTACAAAAAAAGATTAAAATGGAAGCATACTCATAACCATGAAGTGAGTGTCCAGGAGCACAATATTACAATTTTAACAAATTTAACCACTACATTTTGCTATTTTTTTCTTTTGAAGAAAGGATTTTCTGAATACAAGAATTGTCACAAAACCCAAACAAATGAACAAACAAAACAAAGACAACCTTCCCCAAACAAACAAAAAACCCCAGAAATTTGCCTTGTGTTTTCGTATTTATAAGGATCACTGAGTGTACAACGGTAGAACTAAAATGTATCCAAATAACTTAGCTGTCTCTTCCTAGATTCATTGAGTTCATATTCTTCTTGCAATTCAGTCATCACAGTCTGATTTTCAGTCTTATATTTATTGAATCAGGAAACTCATACTAAATTTATAATCCATGTCAGGTAAACATGTCTCTGTGGAAAAGAACATTTAAAGAAGATACAGTATATTGTGAAGGTAAGAGATAGTCTCCACTTTACTCACTGTTTCACTACAGAAATGTGAGCTCTGGAAAAACAGCAGGTTATTTAAAATTTTGTTGAAGGAAAAGTATTAAAAAGGGAAAAAAAATGTAACAGTTCTTAACAGAATAATGGAAACAATTAAGTAAGAGTGCCCAGATGTTTCAGACTAAAAAGTGCTTTGAAAACAGTGTACTGACCACTGCTGTTTCATGCCTAAAGATGCACCAAAACCATATTAAAGTAATTTGACTGGTTTCTAAACATAATCAGTTATTTAGTAACAAATCTTGAAAACTAATTTCCAAAATCTACAAGAGACAAGGCACCAAAGTGCACTAGGGGGGACTTCTGAGGGAGTCTTCCTTCTGTGTATTGGCTTTCATGTGATATCTGGTTAATATTTGCTGCCCCCTGTAGATTACTCTTACATAGTTGCCATAAAAGGTGACTGAAAATACAAACCAAGCTTTTCTTTCCTACTGATTATCTTTTGGTTAGTTTTTATTTCTAGCATCCTGTCTGAATTGTCTTTGTGTTGTGAATTGGGATGGTTCTCAATGAATTTCTTGTTCAATTGTTATTTGATAGATTAAAATGAATAGATTTTTAAAGTGCATGGATCCTATTTTAGACATGAATCTATTCAAACAAATATAATTTCCTTTAAAGACGAAAATCAGGCAAATATTTAATAAAATGCAGTGTAAATAATTACAGTGTGTACACATCAGCAGCCTTATGGTTTCTTGAAGTCTGTTTTTGGAGAAGATGATGAAAAGTGGTAGTTTCAAGGTTTAACAGGCATCTAAGATGCTTGCTGAGTTTAAAACGGTCCCATCACTGACTAATGAGATATCACACTGTGCCTCAGAATTTAATAACTGGACTTCACAGTTACCAATGTCTTCCTAATATTGAAGGAAGAGGGAATTAAACAGCCTAGAAAAAGGCTATCTGAGAATGGGGGACTGCTGTGATGTATAAATCAGAGGTTTTAACCCAGTAAAACTGGAAATGGCTCATTATGATCAACTTCCTAGAGGTGTACTGACTTCCTGGAGGAAGCCAATTAGACAAGGGATGTATGTACTTATTTTTGGTTTAATTTAAAAGAAGACAACTCTGAATTCTGAAAAACTGGAACGTGAAAAGCTTTGTGCCACATTGTTCTGTTGACTGTAGACTACTACTTACTCTTTACAGGTACCAGACTCTTTATAGGTAAGAGTCACCAAGATTGACACCCAGATTCAAAAACTGCCTTCATTGACTTCAAACTCAAAATCTCCCAACCAGTCAAGAAGAATTTTTTCTTATTTACAAATAACAAGTAATAGAGTTAAAAGATAAAGTATGAGCAGATATGAAGAAAGGGCCAGAGGTGTCAGTTGCTACCACAGATCAGGACTTAATAACAAATCTTTTTCAGGAAAACCTTGAGGCTGCACTTGATCTTCCGTGAAGATGGCCATGCCATGCTTAAGGCAAAATCAGCAGGTGAGGAATGACCTAGGCAATTGGAAATTGCTCTGTTTGCAGAGTTCATCAATCCCAGCTGCTAGGCCTGAACTATACCAAGATAGAGCAATGCATGGGAAGTTCTTTGTTCTAATGGACGAAGGAACTATTGTAAATATCAAAATTTGGTTTACAGAGGTGTGCACTTGTTAGCCTATGTACCCAAGGTAGAAATCTGTCCTCAAAATAAATTTAAGCAAACAAAGTAGAAAGAAGGAAAAAGTGATGAAAAGTAAAAAGTGGGACAATTCCAACCTAATAAGTCTCTGTTTTAAACAGAGAACTTAAATGTTAACACAAATGGTAGTTAACCCTTCACTTTCTGTGCATGTATACCTGGAAATTCCATTGTTACACTTTAACGTGATATATTAAAATAGGATTGCAAAATCAAATTTCAGATACATAGTTAAAGAGGCTTACAAAGATAAAAATGACACTTCTTTAAAATATCAGGATGATTACTGACTCATATAACTTATGAACAACCGCTTTATCAATCCTTCCACATAAACTTCAGAAAAAGGTAATTTTCATAATTTGTTCTTACTTACTGTGTAACAAAGGGTACATAATTTCTTCCCCCCCCCCGACCTCCCTCCCCGCCCCGGCCCCAGTCCATCCTCAAACTGTTGCTGTGTCCTTTGCACTCCAAAAACATACCTTTTGGGAAAGCATCAAATATTTATTTTAAAATCTTCTCTATGGGAAATCCACAGTATTCTTACAGAAGTGTCTCATTAGCCTTGCTTGTTGAAATGGGCCTGCTATTTCCCAACTAAATTGTCTGATGGCTTTGAGACTGTGGCATTTGAAAATTGACATTATCAAAAATTTTCACTTACATACATACAAAGTACAGAGAAACAAATTTTTAATTCCCCTGTTTAAGCTGCATAGATTCAGCTCTTTAATTCCTGACAGTAAAACAAGGTTTCCCCATTCATGTGGTTTTTCTACACACTATTTTAAAAAAGGTGTCTATTTACATTTCTGATAATGTTTGGAAATGGGAGTGACATGAGCAGTCTTGATTTTCAGTAAACAGCTGAGGTGAAAAGGTGGTAAAAAGACACTGACAGAATTTGACCTTTCCTTCCTTCTCTCTTAACTATTAGATATATCAAAAATACTAATAAATACTAATAAAATATAACAATGACAACAATGGTAGTAATATGCTATAATTATTTTGTATTTAAATTTCTTTTTATGGTATATTTTTCATTTTGTCTGTCATTATTCACAATGATTTTTAGGTTTCAATTTAGTAGACCAAGTACCTGTAGGAACAGGCTTTTAATTTTCAGTTAATCTTTTCAAACTCACAAAGAAGAATAAATTTAATGTCACATGTCTTCAGGTAAGTTTTAAATAGGTAAAAATTGGCTGCTTTTGGAGAATTCTATGTAGTGGAAATAATATGAAAAATGAGAATTGAAGAGGAGTGGAAGGTAAATCTGGGTACAGGGAATGGAAAGTGTTGGAGCTCTGTAGTCATATTTCAAGGAAGGTCTCATTAAAATGTGTTTACAGATGTTCTGGAGAAAAAGAACCCACCTATAAATACTTGTCCATTCACACTGGTTCGTTCTTTCTTTCTTTCTAGCAAAATTTAACTTAGATCATTAGAAAGAGTATATTGATATCCAAGGATGTAAAGAAACCCTTCTACTGGTAAAAAAACAGAGGTCATAATTTAAAAGTTATGCAAACCTATATTTCCTAATTGCTGTATGTCATGTTGCATAACATAAGTGTCTTCAAACTCTCTCTACCTGTGAACACATAGAAAAATCAAGCAAAAAAATTTGAGGGTAAATATGGATAATTACAATATATGAGGTTCTCTGCATATACTCTCATTTAGAAGTAAAGGAGTTTTGGAGAGCTATAGTTTGATACATTTTCAAGGACTAATGAAAATATAAAAACAGAAATTTAATGTGCTTTATTTAAGTATCTTAGCGTTTGCACTTTTCTTCATTAATCAATGACTTGCCTTCATTTTGCTGAGTTTTCCTGGTAAAAAGTCCTTCAGTTATCAGCTCTATTTTGTTGTTGTTGTTTTGGTTTTTTGTTTTTGTGGGGTTTTCTGTGTTTGTTTGTTTGTTTTTGTCTAAAACCAGAACATTTGCAATTTCTTGAAAGACCTACCTCACATAATGAAACTACATATGACATATCTACCCTTCTATGTAAAAAAGGGTTTTGGCCGAAGAAGGGTACAAATGTAGGCAGAATGCACATCAAGATGCTTTTAAAGAAGTCCATAATCTGCTGCTTGAGTAAGTTTTAATTTTTTTTATAAAAAGATCCAATTGCTTTGAGGAGCTTGATTAATCTTCAACAATAGGCTTAGTTATCTTCTTCATCTCTGGCTTTACACTAACATTTTGACAGCTAGCTCTGGGACATTTGGAGCTTTCTTGCCAGCACATACAGTTTATACAATTCTCTGCAATTGTGCCGTTAAGGTGGACCCTTTAATGTTCATTATTATGTACATCAGATTTTGTGACACAAAGTAATGCTGTCTATTAGCACATCTTTAAATCTGAGATGCCTAATGTCAAAGAATATTTCATTAAATATTTTAAACACTTCATAATTAAGAGATTTAAAGAGAAAAAAACCCTCAACTTTATCTAGTACATGCTTGTGTTTTTATTGTAAAATTGTAGAATTATTTAATTTGGAAAAGTTCCCTAAGACTGACACTGCCAAGTTCCCCACTAAACATACATCCCTAAGCGTATTGTCTACACATCTTTTAAATACCTCCAGGGAAGGTGACTACATCACTGCCCTCACCAGGCTGTTTCAATGCTTCTCTTCACTTTCCATAAAGAAACATCTTTTACCACTGTCTCTCTTCCTCTCACTTTTTACTCGGGAGAAGAGTCTGATACCCACTTGGCTACAACCTCCTCTCAGGGAGCTGTAGAGAGTGATAAGATCTACACTCAGCCTTCTTTCCTCCAGCTGAAAAAAACTGCAGGTCCCTCAGCTGCTCCTTTGAGGACTACAGTGCTCCAGACCTTCATCAGCTCCCAGCTCCACTGCCCTTCTCTGGACATGCCCCAGCACTTTCGTGTCTTTCTTGTACTGAGGGGCCCAGAACAGAACACAAGATTTGAGGTGTGGCCTCACCAGTGCCCAGTACAGGGGGACAGTCCCTGCCCTGGTCCTGCTGGCCACACTGTTGCTGGTAC
>JBBMKD010000115.1:45433361-45454703 GCA_037834095.1 Argya squamiceps | reverse complement strand
CTGGGGTTGTTGTGACCCAAGGGCAGGGCCCAGCACTGGGCCTTGTTGAGCCTCACACCATTGGCCTTGGCCCATGACCCAGCCTGTCCAGATCCCTCTGCAGAGCCTTCCTGCCCTCCAGGAGATCAACACTCCCACACAATTTGGTGTTATCTTCAAACTCACTGTTTTGAAACTTTAGTAATTCCTCTGTCTACTTCTTCAAGACATTTAGATAACCTTAATAGATGTCTTGCAATTTCAGATATATTTTTAAAGTAATGTATGTTCCTTATTCTTAAAAGGATTGGAATATTGCTGTTACTTATTTTAAGAGAAAACCAGTACTATCCAAACAGATTTCACTTTAGCAGACAGGTAGAATATTAGAGGGTGATGTAACATGAACCAGCTCAGAATGACAATTGCTTCATGAGAAAGCAGGGGGAAACCAGGAAATTGAAAAACTCATTTACATGTTTTATTTTGTTCCTTAAAATTCTGTGTGCCTCTGATCAGTTTTACCAAGTTTAATGCTATAGCAAACAACACACAGTGCCACCACCACTGCACAATGTTAACTATATATTTTTGCTCTGTGCCATGGGCCAGGTTTCTCATTTCATACATCATTTGCAACTTGCTGCAGTGATTCTGTTAAGTCATTGCCTATCTCACTAACACAAAGTCAGGAAGAAGTATCATCTTTCCCAATACTTGTTTTGATCAAGCTGTGCACTAGACATCAGAGCCAGTTTCCTGCTTCTCTGTACTAAAACACCAGCTATATTTTCACCCACTAAAATTATACCAGCAACCCTTTGCATTCTGTTCTTGAGTGTCAATCTTAAATTGTTAACAAAGGATGTTAAATTGTTAAACAAAGCTTTGTCTGTCAGGTGCTATATGCTGCTACTCTTTATTTTATATGCCTGGAGATATCCAATAGCATGCAAAAAACACATCTGGAGAGGAAGCTCTGGAGTGTAGCCAAATCTGTTAGACTTTTTTTTATGTTTCTGAAATGCCATTCAACAAAAATCAGTGTGAGTTATTTCTACTTTCCCACTCAGCACCAGCAGTATAATAGCTTAATGATAGCATGAGACTCAGGGCACAGACCTGAGACAGGCAATCATAGCAATATCTCATTTTCCCCCTGGTCTCCATGCAGTGAACCAACATTTCAAGCACTGAAAGTAAAGCTGAGTGAAAATGGGTAAACCTATAATGCCAGCAAACACAAAGTATTACTGGACCTCACCTTTGTGTGAAGCAGAATGGAAGAAGCTTTGTTATTGCTAATTTCACTGGACTAAATCCATCTTTGTATCCAGCTGACAGTGTAAATGAAGTTAGGTAAGGACTGAGCTTGAAAGATACCCTTAAATGTAATCATAGATTTACATTAACTCTGGCCTCTTAGAATCAAGTATGTAAGTAAATATAATGTAAGGATTAATAATGTAAAGTAATATGTAAGTAATATGTAAGTAATTTAACCTGGAAAGGGGACTTTGCCACAACATCTATTTGTTTATTTTTAATAATTTTTATTTTTGTCTTTTATCTTTTAATATTGGTCAGTATATGCCTCAGATAGAAGTGTGGTTTGCCCAATTAAATGAAAAATTCAGTTTTTTGCCAGTTACAGCAATGTTTAAAATGCAAGATGCTTAAGCATACTGTTTACTCAATTCCCCTTTGTATTGTCAGGAATACACTGGGCCAAACCCAAAATACTCTTTCAAGCACCTCAGTCACTATTTTGTCATTCTCCATAATCTAGTAAAAAGCATCATTAACGTGCTAAGGTTTCAAAATATCTGCTACACTTTTGGTCTTCAGTTAGTTTCAGAAAGAAAAAGGAAAAATGAAATGTGGGTGTCTTGTTTTGAT
Organism: Argya squamiceps; assembly: GCA_037834095.1. Taxonomy (NCBI): domain Eukaryota; kingdom Metazoa; phylum Chordata; class Aves; order Passeriformes; family Leiothrichidae; genus Argya; species Argya squamiceps. The sequence goes on along the minus strand of JBBMKD010000115.1, from coordinate 45,452,825 downwards.
TACTCATTTTGTTTGTTTTGGTAGATGCTCCCAAAGAATGAAACCTTTGTTTTTCTTTGAAACATACTTGGCATTTAGCTATTTTTATTTCTACAAAGCTTAAGATTTTTTAGACACATGGAATGATGCAGCCATTTTCTCATTTTGTTCTGGTTTCCTCAAGTAAACAGGCTGCAAAGCAAATGTCTACTTTGGTTTTGGCTTGTCTAGAAAATTGAAACTGTGCAAGCCCCACAATTCCCTCTTCACTGTTGGCATCATGGATTCGGTTTCACTCTTTGTTTTTGCCATGATGTAGGTTCTTATTACTCAGGAGATGAAGGAAGTGATGGGTCATTTTAAGCTGCCTTCTCACTCTGTGATTTGAGTGCAGCAGTGTATACTGAGCCCCTTAAAGAAAAAGCTCTCTCCTCTCTTTCTTTTCCTGTGTCAGAGAGCAAAGAGCAGGGTGAATCAAAGGCAGTGGAGCACAGTAAGAGCAGACACACAAGAGGGCCCTTATTAAGCACCCTGAAATGCATAGTTACTACCAAGGGAACACACCAGTATTAGAAAAAAAAAACTAGCTGAGGGGAGATAAATAAAGTAAAATCTCTAATATGTATGAGGTCTCAGAAACACCCTTGAATGACCATTCTTCATAACTCTGTAGGCCACATTATATTAAATGATTGTCACTTACGTAACCATTACCTCAGGTTTCACCGACCTTGACAGCAAAGCAGTAATTACATCTTTGAATGTCACTGAAGAGCTTTTACAGAGTAATGCGACAGGTTGATATAACATGCAGAAATTTTTCTACTCACTCTTCATAGATATATATGGATTGTATAAGCCTATTACAAAAGAAACCTATCTCATGCCAAACTTCATTTTTATGAAGTATTCTGACAATACTGCAGATTCTTACAGTATGCTGTTACTAGATTTAAGTGTGCAAATACTCTTCATGCATTTCCTGCTCAGCTAAGTTTCTCTTCTCTTTTCTGCTCCATTGAGAGAGCTTGAGCCATGGTGACTGCATAAGACCATCCTGATTTGGCATCAGTAAATGTAAAAAAATACTTTGTGAGTTCACTGGCATTACAGAGCTCTTGTTAGACTTCTAGTCAATGTCAAAATTTGGGTGATTGCAAATAGAACTTGGCTTGAGGGAGTAGATTTCCAAGATCAGGAAGTTCAGTTCACTCACTTCTAGATCAGCTAGTCATATCCATAGGTACTTTCAGATAATATGAGATACTGTGGCTGAACCAATGTGCTCTGTAAGTTCGCTTGCTTAAAGCCTGCTGTTTGCAGTGTGTATCTTTGTAATTCCAATAAATTGATGAGGAGATACAGTGCATTCACATCTCAGGAGAAGATGCACACAAAGAAGTATGACCTCCTGTCTTAAGGTTAGACAGAAGGCTACACACTGGTTTCCAGTGTTGGTACTAAAAAATTGAGCAGCATTTACTTCTTTAGAAGTTGATTCTGCCCAGATGCATATTTCCTATTCAGAAGAGCATCATCAACTTGAGATTATTCAAAACCAGAGTTTCTGCTTCCTCAAAACTATTCCTAAACAGAAGTCCTCTGCTCTTCACTGAGCCTAAGGTTCCAAGGAATAATCAAGAACCACTTTTCACTAGCTAAAGGATTGTAAAGCAATATTCTCTTCCTTTATTTGATTAATTTGTTCAGCATGCTTTATTCTCATGAAAGACTCCATGGAACTATTGCCTATCAATTGAACCGCCAATCCCCAGAAAATTTTGCCAGGTAGAACTTTCGTTTCATGTCACAGGTAATGAAGGATCCCAAAAGGAAAGGTGTGCTGCTCAACCTCATACTAACAAATAAGAAAGGCCTTGTTGATGATGTGAAGGTTGGGTGCAGTCTTGGCTGTAGCAACCATGAGGTTGTGCAGTTCAGTACTGAATGAAGAAGTATCAGCACACTAAGATTACAGCCATCAGCTTCAGGAGAGCTGATTTTTGCCTGTTTAGGAATTTTCTTGGAAGAATCCAGAGGAACAGGCCCTGCAGGGTAGAGGGATCCAAGAGAGTTGGTCGATTTTCAAGGATCTCTTGCTCCAGGCTCAAGAATGATGCATACCAATGAGAAAGAAATCAGGCCAAGGGGGCAAGAAAATTCCTTGGATGAATAAACAACTAATAAAAAGAAAACAACAGATAATAAGCAAATGGAGAGGGACCCTGGTAACAAGTTGTAGAGAAGCGAGAATTATTGAATGCCTTCTTTGCATCAGACTTCACTGATGCGTCCAGCCTTCAGGAATCTCTGACCCAGGAGACTAGGGTAAATGAATGTTGGATGGAAAACTTCCCCTTGGTCACAGAGGATTGGGTTACAGTCAGGAAAACATGGCCCCTGATAAAGCTGTGAGAGAGCTGTCTAACATTCTAACCAGACCACTCACAATAATCTTTTTAAAATTGTGGCAAGCAGGTGACCTACCTGAGGACTGGAATACAGCAAATGTCACCCTGCTCTTCCAAAAGGGCATGAAGGAGGACACAGGGAACTACTGCACAGTCAGCCTCACCTCAGTTACTGGAAAGGTGATGAAGTGATTGCCTCATTCTGGAGTCTGTGTCTATCACGTGGAAGGCCACAAAATGATCAGGAGTCAGTACGGATTCAGTAAAGACAAGTCATATTTGAACAACCTCATTGCATTTCATAATAAAAGAAGTAACCAGATGAATGAGGAGACAGCAGTGGATATTGTCTACCTCAAATTCAGCAACACTTTTGACACTGTCTCTCAGCATCTCTCTCTGTCTCTCTCTCAACATCCTGATAGGCAAACTCAGGAAGTGTGGATTAGATGAATAAACGTGGTAAATATTGGTTCAGTATTGCTTAACTTGTTCATCAATAACTTGGATGCAAATTATTGATGCAAGGGCAGATGCCTCCTCAGCAAGTTCACTGATGACACAGAGCTGGGAGCAGTGGCCATACCCCAGAAGGCTGTGCAGCTCTTCAGAAGGGCCTCGACAGGGTGGAGAGGTGGGCAGAGAGGAACTGCCTGAAATTCAACACAGGCAATCGCAGGGTTCTGCACCTGGGGAAGAACAGCCCTGGGCACCACAACAGGCTGAGGGCTGTTCAGCTGGGAAGCAGCTCTTTGGGGAAGGACCTCAGGGCCCGGGTGGACATCAATCTGTCCATGAGCCAGCAGTGTGTCCTGGTGGCCAACAAAGCCAACGGTATCCTGGGGTGCCTTAGGAAGAGCACTGACAGCTGGTCCAGGGAGGTGATCCTGCCCCTCTACTCAGCCCTGGTGAAACCACATCTGAAATGCTGTGTCCAGTTCTGGGCTCCTCAGAACAAGCAAGACATGGAGCTCCTGCAGCAAATCCCACAGAGGGGTACGAAACTGATTGAGAGACTGGAGCATCTGTCTTACGAGGAAAGGCTGAGGGAGCTGGGCCTGTTCAGCCTGGAGAAGAGATGACTGAGAAGGGGCCTTCTTATCAGTGTGTATCAGCAACTGAAGGGAGAGTGATAAATCAGAGGACAAAGCCAGACTTGGCTCAGTGGTGCCAAGCAATAGGAGAAGAGGCAATGGACGAAAATGATGCACGCCTGAACATGACAAAGAATTTGTTTACTGTGCAGGTAACTGTGCACAGAGAGGGTGTGGAATATCCCTCACTGGGGAAGTTCAAGAACTGTCTGGATACAAATCTATGCAAGGTGCTCTGGCATGACCCTGCTTCAGATAGGAGGTTAGACCAGATAACCCACTGTAGTCCCTTCCAACCTGACCCATTCTGTGATCTGTGATTATTTGATTTTTCCTATAGCAAAATACTTATTTTGTTTCCCATTTGGTTTTGTATCAGGAAAATACTTCCACATGAAGACAAATGAGCTTCCTGTTATCTGAAAAACTGTATAGTTTTTTCCAGTTGAACCATTATTCTGCAATATTTTTTAATCTTTGTTGTAAGAGGGACAATTGTTAGAAATAAAAGAATAGTGAGGGCATTTTGCTTTAATTTTTATTTAATAACAGAGTGAGAACAAAAATAATTTTAATAATATACTCTAAACTAAGGAATCCAATACAATCTGCAAGATTTTGTATTTTTATTAAATGCTTCTCTGTTTTTATCATGGAAAAAAATATTTAATTAGTCCTTCAAGACATCTGTTAATCAATGCTGGTTGTGGCTTAGCTGAAGTTCTTATTTGGTTGCTCAGGACTACACTGCCACTGAAGAATAATCCTCACTCTTTAAAATGTACTGCTTCTCAACCACCCTCCTCCCCCTTCCCCAGAAAAAAAAAAAAAAGTTGCCTGGAAAAAGTAGAAGAGAGAAATCTAGAGAAATTAATCCTCAGTTACAATGATTTTGATGCCAACATTTCTTGCACACCAAGTACAATTCACATAATGTCTGGAACTGCAGAAGGAATAGCAGTTTATCTATTTCCAATGAGCAATATTGGCATATATTTCTTGGTGCCACTTTTTCTGTGGAGAGATAGCTCAGCACTAACATATATATTGTTTGCAGTGCCTAAGGTACTAGCGTGGTTTGTTTCTTTTTTAGAAATTTTTGGGCACCATTTCTGCTAACTTCTGTATTGATTAGAGAAATTTTAGTTTTCAAATAATTACCTGTAATGTACCTTATAAAGCACGAATGTTAGAGGTAATTTATTAAGACAAGAACTGTAATTTAGAGGAATTAATTTTGGCTAACTGAAATAAATAGTAGAAAGCATCAGAATAACCATTAAATGCCATAATGAGTCCAGCTAAATGCCAGCTGGTTTAACACCCATCGGGATCTAGTGTTTTAAATCTGTAGTCTATTAAGACTGCTTTCTCTTGTTCTCTCAGCACTATATCCAGTAGCAATTGCAACTCAAGGTTCTTCTATAAACTGTGAGTGACAGAAAGACATCAAAGCAAAGACAGAAATAAATGGAAGCAGAAAATGCCATAATACACAATGAAATAAGCCCTATCACCACTGTGTTTATTCTTAGTGAAAGGATGCACTGCAGGTCCAGGTTTTGGACCTGTAATGTGAGTTTGGGTGTGTGATCTTAGAGAGCCTTTGCTTTGAGTCTCCTCTGTAGACAGCACCACGTATCATGGTAGGTGTGCCTCATCATGAGAGTCCTGTTTTTCAAGACCAATGGTTGGGGTTTTTTTAATTTTAACAATGGTCATGTGATCTGTAAACCAGTTTTTACTTCTAGTTCATTTTTCTTGATCACTACAGACTGAACCAGTCCCCTTTTAGGCCGTATGTTGGTACATGGTATGTATCTCCTCTCACACAAAGTCCTGATGTGAGCTTTGTTATCTGTCTTGTTTTCCCACACATGACATCTTAACATAAATAGTGCTCAAGTCTGCCTTCCTCAACAACTTTTGGTTTATTCCCAGATTTAAAAGGCTTCTGAAAACTTCAAACTATAGAATTGTTAGCTCTACAGAGAAAAGTCAGGTCCACTAGCAGTTACACCTTGCTGAAGGAATCTACATAGCCTTACAAAAACATTACTTCATGCTGTGTTTTGATGTTTTCCTGGGAATAGAAAGCACATGAAAGATTGAGGTGCTGAATCTCATGTCAGTTTTGTAGTTTGTCTTTTCCTCTGGCTCAGAAATTCTGTCATCAAAAAAGCCCAATAAAGAATGTCTGTGTAATTTACTTCTTTGGTGTACACACATTACATATGAAACTGAAAGGCACAGCCTAGTACACTTTTATGATAAGTAATATTTAATACTGATTTTGATAACTTGCACTGGGGTGTGCATTGAGATAGGGAATGTAACAGGAAAAGCAAATATGACCGTGGATCTCCCCTGTTGTGGCAGTGTCTCCTGTCCCCAAAAATCAGGAACAAATAAGAAATTAAAAGAAACTTTTCTCCTGTTAGTTCATACGAGATCGACTGCTTCTAGATGAAAAGGTGAATACATATCATATTAGCAAAAAGAAGTGTAAGAAATGACAAAGTACAACACAGACAAACTTTTCCTCGCATGCAGAGACTAAACCAAAATTTTCTCCTCAGGAAAGAAAAAGCAGAATTTTTGCCTGATACAAAACTTCAATATTTCTAACTTTTCAAAACATTGTTATCACAAAAGAGAGTACAATGGTATATTCTTTTTACTTGAAGCAGGTTGGTTTCAAAATACACTGAAAAAGTAGGGGGAAAAATTCCTTCCATAAAGAATCTGTTTCACATTTTCCATATCCATTCATTACTGGACAAAGAGTTGGGTGTACAATGCAAAAAAAATAGTTTCATCTAAGAAAAGGTAACAGGAAAAAAAGGTGGTAATAATAAAAAATACGATCTATTTTCTTAGCAAGGTTGTCATTAGTGTCTCCAGGAAAAGATGATGGAAACCTCTGCTAGGAATATTGCATGTGTCCTGCCTGGATACACAGGGCTTAATAATCTCAAAAGACTCAACTTTTCATCATACTTCTTGGTTCTTAGGATTTTCAAGACAAGTAGTGGCTTACCAGAAAAATATTTATTAAAGAGGCTGCATGTGTGGGTAGCAAATTACTGTCATTGTTAAAGATGAAATCTGGATTGCTGAAAAATTCTGCTTGGAGCGATATCCTGGACAGGGTTTGAGTAAACTGATGTTTAAAGGATTTTCTGTTCCTATGTTTGTACTAGTTTTAGGGGTTTTTGTAATTTTGCTTTGCTTTTTGTCAATAAAGGAAAGCCCTAGGGAAGAGGTGAGTTTAAATTGCAAATGTACATTCTTTGTTTTAGAACAGGTTGGAAAGTAGTAGCAGATGGATAACATTTGGGACATTTTGTCAATTCATCTCTTAATAAGTGAGACACACACACTGGCTACATTCACCGAAGTCCTTCCAGCACTGCCAGCAGCCCTGAAGATATCCTCTGAGAATGTTTTTGATGGTGGACAGCTCTGATAAAAATAGTAATATTTTGTACAGTCAAAAGCCCCTTGAATCAAGACCTCTTTTGTGATCATACCTCATTATTATTTAATCATGGAAACACATTTTCACCTGCATTAAAGCTTACTGAACTTGCCCAGACAGAACTAATGCAACATATGGATCACAAAATATTTTTCTATCATTTCTGAGAAACAAGCAAGTATGTTACCAGGTGGTTGCTGGTGTTACTGATCTAGCTGATGTCAACCTGTCTGATACTACTTCGTATTCCCTGATGTTCCTAAGATGAGTAGTTGCATGGTATGTACCTAAGACATCTTGGATGGCTCTTTCAACAAAGGGTCATAGTAACTTTAAATATATTGTTTGCAGTAGAAATCAAATAGAGTTTTATTTGCATTTTGATTAGCGATTTGGAAAGAAATGCTGGGTTATGAAAACAAGTATTATCAGAAGTCTTTTGAAAACTCCAACTTCCCTATCCTTTTGAAACTTTGTAAATTACAACATATTCTAGCCACACATCCTAGCACACTATAAGTCAACACCTGGCTATGTAAACAAAATGTAATTGCTCATATCATTAGATGATGTACACAGAACAAAACTGCCAATTTCTCTGTTTGCATGCAGCATTTTTCAGTGTTTGAGCATAGTTAGTATGACCAAATGATGCTGCCAAATTAGAGGCAATTTTTCTTTACAAGCACATAGGTATCACAATAATATGCAGACATAATATTTGGCTTACTATTCATAATGCAAAGGTGAAATTAGGGAAATCAAAGCTCAGATGTTGAAACTAGTGCAGGAGATCATAAAATCATAGAATGTGCTGAACTGGAAGGGACCTACAAGGACCATCTAAGTCCAGCTCCTGGTTCTGCACAGAAGCACATGAGACTCTCACCATGTGTCTGAGAATATTGTCCAAATTCTCCTTTGAACTCTGTCAAGCTGGTGCTGTGACCACTTCCCATGGGAGCCCAGTCCAGTGCCCAGTCCTTCTGGGTGAAGAACCTTCTTCTATCCAACCCAAACCTCTCTTGACACAGCTTCATACCATTTACTCATATTCTGTCACTGGTGACAAAAGAGAAAAGATTGGTGCCTGCCCCTTTGCTTCCTCTCATGAGGAATATGTAGACTGCGATGAAGTCTCCCTTCAAACTATTCTTCTCCTCCAGGCTGAGCAAGCCTAATTACCTCAGCCACTGAGGTATTTGTTCATATGGCCTAGAACAGACTATCATGTCCTGGAAAAGTCTGGAAATGCTGTCTTTGATGCACTCCAGGACAGTGAGAAGAAAGGCTGAGGAAAATCTGAGGCCAATCCTCAATGGAGAAGTGAAATTTAGGGACAAAGGATGAGAAAAAGCTGAGGTTCTTGATACTTGTTATGCATCAGTTTTTGCTGATAATATCTGCGATCTGATTTCCTGAGCTTATTGATAAAATTGGTGAGAATGTACCAGATCAGGGGAAGTTCCTGGTGGTTGGGAAAATACGGAGGTTGCAACAACCTTTACACAGCTCAAGCAAGAGGACTGGGTGAACTGGAGGCTAATCACCCTTCCTTAGTATCTGGGAATATAAATTTTAAAGTTCCTTATAGTTGTTTCCACAAACTTGAGGAATAAAGACGTGACTTGTAACAGCTGGTGTTGGCTGGCCAAGGACAAATTATGCCTGACAAAACCTGATAGTCTTTCATGATGAAATTATCAACTCAATAGATAAGGGGAGAACAGGGGATATTAATTAAAGACCTGGATGATTGGATCCAAGCAAATCTGTGGACATCATCAGATTGAGAAGGAAATGTCAGTTCTCTGAAAGGCAGTGTTACTGTTTATAGAGACATCAATAGGGTAGAGGAGTTTGTGAGATTCAGGAAAGCTAAATTATTTTGGGGGGGTTTTAATGCCAACTCTAGTGGGAATGCTAGAATTTGTTCAGAGTACTCATTTTTCTCTTAATCATAAATTCAAGCTGTAGTATTTTTTTTAAGAAAGACAGTAATGTCATCAGCTGTTGTCACTGTAAGGTTTGCTGGAAAACATTTGACACTACACCATCTATCCACAGATCTACCTCACAATGTTGTTATTCTAAGAGAACACAGACAGATGATTCACATTTTGGCAATCCTATTTCATGCACTGTCACTCATCTTAGACAATTACTTGAGCTGCAGAAGCTCTAGTATTTGATTTTTGATTCTTTAAAAATTTTTTCTATTCTCACATGGCTGGTAAAGGTTACTGGAACATAGTTACAATGCCAGTTCTAACTATTCCCACTAAAACAAAACAAAAACCACAAGTACAACTAACAATACCTGAAGATCTTACTTGATCTCAAAAAATCTGTGCTCCCTTTTACTTGGTAGTTTAGCCATCTGCCAATATTCCTCAAGTAAATGAAATTCTAATGTAGAAATAAACAAAAATGAAAGAAAGAAGTAAATTCCCTTCATTTCAAGTAGTTTGTCCCTGCTCTCTTTTTGTGACTGGTTGTAGCATTCTCTTCCGAGTGCTTTGGAAAATATCCTTTTTCATTAATGGATCAGAGAAAATAACACTCTCTATATACAAGGTGAGCATTATAAGATTCTTACATCTGTCCTCCTCAACTGTCTGTTAAGGTTATATCTTAAAGTAACTTTCACAATCTTCTTGTATGTCTTGCATTTTCTCACAGACCACACTTGCATGATTTCTCTAAAAGCTAGTTCTGCAGTTGTTATGTCTTGGGAATGAAATCCTCCAAAGAGATTCACTAGATGACTACAGATGAGAAATACAGGGGTTAGAATATGAAAGAAATATGAAAAGTTATTTTACTACATATTTATCATATTTACCAGAGCACATATACATGTTACAAAACTGATATGTTTTGGAGGTGAACAGAAATAATGAATATCTTTTATTTTATATGACCTTTTCCTATGACACATACCTCTATCCAAATATGCCTACAGAGTTGATTGGTCTAAGATTGTCTGATTTCATCAAACACATGACATTGTTTTAGAAAGTCATGTGGCTACAATAAACATTGGGTTAAAAAACCACATGATTTTGTTAGTAGATATATGATAAATATACATTCATCTTCAAAGAACATGATCCTCAGAGGGGAAGATAAATATTTTTTCACTTCCTCAGAAGATAATGAAATTTGTCCAATGTCCAGTTTTCATTGGATGTGAGCTAAAGGCTACTTCTTTTGCTATCTTTTTTGGTATGATCTTCTGAAATGTTCACATCTGGATTGCAACCCAAATGCTAATAAAAAGCCTAAAACTAGGTAAAATGCTAATGCTCTTTTTCTGTGTGATAAAACAATGTCCTGATGATAGAGAATCACTACAGCAAAGTTGCAAATGGTGTATGAAATTAAAAACTGCTGTCCAGTGCACAGAGAGAGCACAGATAATAATGTAGTTACTGCTGTGTTGTGGTATTTGCAGAGATGTTTAAATTAGATCCATTCTTTGACAAAACCCAAGCAAAACCAAAAAAAGCCAGAGGAGAAGTATTAAAAAATTGCAGGTGGGAGAAATTAACCTCCCTTTCCCTATTTTCTCTTTCTCTCCCCATCAAAATTCATTTGAAGTCTCCATCTTAAATGGAGACCTGGACTCTGGTGAAGTCCCTTACCAACAGATAGCTCCTGCACGCTTAAGCATAACTGCATGGGACACACACAGACATATGGAAGATCCACAGGTGGGAAGAGGAGAGCTAAGAAAATTAACTTCCTCTAGAATAGTCCAAGATTGAAAACAGGTGAGGAGTTGAATGCAAAAGCTGTACTGCCAAGCTGTCTCCAACCTGTCTCCACATTCTGCAGCTGCACAGCCAGGGCAACAAAAATAAAAAACTGGCTTTTGAAATATCATCTTTACAAGTTTATTAGCTTTGATGAAGAGGGCAAACGAACCAGTTTATCTGCTCTCATTCACTACAACACTCTACCTGAAATAACTGAAGAGAAAAAGAAGAAATATGTGTGAGAAAGTGTCCATGCAAATATTTGGTATTTCTTTTTGCATTTTTGAAGTCACTTTTTTACCAAAAAGACACAGAAAATGCCTAAAGTCATCACAGTTTGATGTGAGATATTTCTAAAAATAGATGGTGAGGAATTATTTGGTTACAGTCTTTTTCTCCATTTATTGACTGGCTACACTTTTTTAAAAACTAGCTTTCATTTTGTGTTTTCCATCTGACATCTTTGGTTTTTTTGCTTTACTAATTTGAGCTGGCATCTGTGCTAAGGCTCCTGTCTTGCAAGTTACTGCTAGGTACTTGTAATTTTCTGGGTTTCTGGGTTATCTAAAAAGTATCTTTAAAACAATGTCCTTCTATCTCCCATTTTTCCATCTTTATATTTGAAAACTGTGATCTTGAGTCAAATTGAAGTGAGTACTACTGACATACCGTATAGTAAAGGTTCTGTACTAAGTGATGCATACATGGCAGACTGGTAGTCTAGGATGTCACAAGCCAGCTGGGCTCATTGTGCTCAATGGCACATTGGCATTATCCAACTGGAATACTGGGAAAATCTGATTTTGCTTTTTAGGGAGAAATAGAGTAAGGTTCTATCATTCATTTTAGCATGTTGAGATATTATGAAAACACTATATTTCTAGTATCCTTAGTTTATCCTCATAGCACAAAGACCTCCCATACAAGTCATCATAATGAATGTATCTCTTATGAAAGTTTCAATAATACTACATTGATGAAATAAGTAATATGTGTGAATATGGGCCTTTTTCTTTTATTTTAAGTTCATTTTGCATGAGTAACGAGGTTATCCAAGCTAATGTATTAATATTCAAAGTACACGAAAGCTTTATTAATATTTTAGAGATTATGTCTAAAACTAAAAGAACTGAAACAAATATTGTAATAATACATTTTTAAAATGAAGTCGTTTCAGACACTACCCTAACTGTCATATTACCCAGGTTCATGAGTGCTTTTACATCTGAAAAACTGAAAATACCAGAATAGGATGCACATATTTAAGTAAATGTGAAATAAAATTTGAACTGGATATAAAAGAATGATTAAAGTGTCCTGGACTTACTGACTAAGCCCTAAACTTTAGTCCTAAACTATGGTGAATCTGCTTGGTATGTATTTGCCATAGCCATCACAAAAAATATTCAATACTGCACTCAGTGAACCAGAATAAATCTATCCTAACAATGGGAACCCCACCTACATGTGTAAAAAAGAATTGTGTGGACTGAAATTTATGTAGTTGTTTCCTTCAGCGCAAATAAAAGCAGAGGGTCTCTATAATTTCCAGTCAGCCTGCACATCTAGGTGGGCATCCACAGTGAGTAAAAATTTAGGGTCAACGATCTTTTCCATTTGGCAGAAAAACATAAGATGTACCCTAAGGAACCTTTTTTCTTCAGCATGGAGAAAGATTTGTCTTTCAAGGTTTTACAAGCACTTTTGTTTAAGAATTAAGCAGACTCAGCAGGGAGATCTTTTTAGGGTGGATGTCATTTTCAGAAAATTATTATACATAGCACAATTATAGACTTGAACAAATAACTGATTTCTTGGTTCATTGGCAATTCAGAAAAGAGGAATTTAGCAAGTGCAAGGTGAATTTTAATTCATCCTCTAACTCAGCAAACAGATCAAAACTGAATTCTTTGGTAAGATATTAAGTATGTGCTACAAAATTATTATTTCATTTCAAACATGAAAATTTATAAAGGCTTAGAGAGACAAAGGTAAAATATTAATTTGAGGATTTAATTAAAAAAAATCTCAGCTTCTTTATTTTTTTCACATGAGCTATTTTGTCAAACATTCTAATGGAAAAAATATTTTGATGTTTGTAAACTTGTATTTTTCACCAGAGTAAATAGAGTAATGCTGAAATTCTTTATCCATGGGTAATATTCCATTAAGTACAAAACTTGATCACCTAAGTGTTGTGATTTGAGTACCCACTTTAGATTATAAATCTTCAGAAACAGCATAATTTGCATACATTCCAGAAGTGAAATTGTACTGATAAACAAAATGAATGTGTGATAGGAGTTCTAAACTAATGTTCGTCTAATTCACTTCTTTTAGATTCCAGTTACCCAATATCTGCCTGAACTAAATGTTTCTGCCAATAGGGATTTTTTTCCTTTGCTCCAAATCAGGATGGACTCTAATGGCCCATTTCCAAGGAGGAAGTAGCAATTAACTTGCAGTCTTTTAAGGATTCTGACATATGTGAGCAGGCTGCAGTAGCAAGAAACATTCAAAACCTTCTCACACTCAGGTTGATTTGAAAGTCATATACCTTTCTTAGCACACTGCTTACTTGTTCTTGGTGAAGCAATGGGGACAATTTTCTGCAGCACTACAGGATATGCAAAATGTTTGAAGAGGAATGTTTAAAACACTACCATCTGGTGGAATTCAAGTGGATTCTTTATACCATCTTTGAGGAGCTCAGTGGTAGCTGCTGAGAACTACACTGAGTACACCATGAATAGACATTCTTTTAAGATTCATTGCAGACAACTGTACAGACAACTGTACACCCATTCATTGCTGTGAATCTATCACAAATTTTGATATCCTCCAGCTGTTTCATTATTTTGGAAAAATTGATCATATTAAGATATTTCATAATTCAAAGGATTTGGCAAAATAGAAATGGACATAGCAATCTGCATGCTGTAGTATTCAATGTTTTGCTCCTTTGTGCTTACAAAATGTTAGTCAACTTGCCCCTTTTATTATCTCATTAATTTATTGCAGCACCAAGGAATATCAGTGCAGTCTTCCCTATGTACGTGATATTATTATATTTTTACTTTTTAAACTGCTTCGTTAAATTTGACTGTAAAATGTTGATGCATGAGGCTGCATACAACAGTTTTCGTAAGACTCATGAGAAACAGGAAGTGGGTACTAAGAAGTTAAAAATGTCCACAGCAATTCAAAACTATTATCTTTCAAGACCTTTATTCTGAGCCTCCTGTATAGTTAGTGGGAAAACTGCATTTCAAATGAGAAATATCACTGACGTGATTAATTGACAAAAATTATATTTAAATTAAAATCCTAAATTTATTAAGGTAAAGGTTGAATTATCCCTCTGAGAATAATAAAAAAATATTGCATAGGAATTCATGTGTGAGCCACTGAATCAGAGAAAATCTTATTCTTCATAAAAAGTCTTAAAACTAGTTCTAAGTAATACCTTTTCCTAGTTTCAAAAATAGGGATTTGGGGTTCCAACTGCAATGTGCAAGATAGATGCATTAGATATTAACAATCAATCTAGATAGTGAGACATATACATATAGATGATACAGACATAGATAATATAGTTATATAGATATAGATATGACCCATGCATATGTGCAGATATTTCAAAAGTTCCTTTTTAATTTAATTTGATAGTCATAGAATTATATTTTATAAATCAATATAAATGTATAATTGTGAGAAATTATATTTGCTCACAAACATATTGCTTACAATGATGTTGTTACATTTTTTACTCTTGGTCACATAGGTAGGATTTCTAAAAATACCTAAGCAAGTCTTCAGCTCCACTGAAAATCACTGAGTACTGATAAACTTTGTGCCTTTTGGTACAAATATCTCTGTATTCTTGATATTATTTCTGTCTCTTTTCTGAACCTTTTTCTTGGTACATAAATTTTAACCTAGACATAAGACTCTTTCCAAGTCAAAAACATTTTCTTTTTTCCTTTATTACTAAAGATTAGCATATTATTTGAGGCGTTTATATACCCATGATGGCCAGATACTTTATTCACTTAAAAATGTATTAGACTAATGCTGAGAAAATGCTCAGTATTTACAGTGTTTTGCATACTTATCATACTATTCTAATTAATAGAGATTTAAGTCTAGTCAGTCTGGTTCACTAATTTACCATGATAGTAATAATAATTTATTATTTAATATGCAAAGACAGTGTGCTTAATCTTTGTAAGGTGTGTTAACAAATCCTAAAGAGTTTTAAAGCCAAATGCATTTGGAAAGTAGGCAATTAAAGGATTTGGATGCCTTTGTGAGAACTTTCAGTAGTTTTCCTACTGTCTAAAAAGCTGCAGAGGATATATTCAATTTTAAGAATTTCAAAATTATCTCTGACTCTGATGTTGTTATAAATATAATCCAAATAAGTAATGTTTGAGGAAGTGTTTGTTTGAACAAAATATCTATTCTTGAGAGTCCAGATTTATTCTTTGCATATTCCCAAGATGTATGGAAGGTATTATTTCAGAATTATATGCTTTTTCCCATCAAAGCAGAAAATAATTATTTCCACTTTTTCTCTCTTTGCAGTTTCTTCATGGTTTTGCAATATAATGTGCATGGTTTTGTATGGAGGAACTGGGATAAATTACCATGTAGGAAACATAGCTTGTGTGAGATAGATAAGAAAAGGTACACTTGGGTAGGCAGGAACAGATAAATTCTTTTTATCTGATTTTATCCTTCACTATGTTCAAGTTTTCCGGTCTTTGTAGTGGTCTTGCTGTAGTGAAATTGATTGTTTAGATACACCCAGTCTTTTTGTTACTGTTACTCTTAAGTGATGCTAAATCACAAAGGCCCACGTGAACAAATGCTCAGTCACCCAATGATAAATGGTAGTGTCAAGAACATACAGTGACCTCTGAACATAAGAGAAAACACCTCATGCCTTTTTCAGAGATATAGGTTGATTAGGGATGTTTCATCCCGTAAGAAAAACTGGTGTGTGGGCAAACTATTAACTTCTGGAGTTCATACATACAGAATAAATGTTCTACATGCAAGATTCCAAACAAAAAAAAAAGAAAACATAGAAATGAAATATATAACTGAGTTATAGGACTTACAAATACTTTATATTTATTATAACTGTGATTTTGAACAATTTACTCTAAGCAGGCCGACCAACAAACCTAAAAGCTTTGGTTAGAGAGAACTATTAAGAAATTTGAGGTCTGTAACTTGGGAATTTACAGTATTTGGCAGTGTGTATCTATAGGATGGCAGAATGACAGCTTCAGCTATGCTCAAAATTTTTTTATTTCCAGGAGTGAAATTGAATGTATATCTAAACAGCATATTATATTCACCTTGTGCAAGTGACTGAAGATGAATAATGTGAATAATTATAAATATTGAAATGATATCGCTCATGTGCATAACTGAAAATGTGGCAGTAGGATCATACTTCACATAATGCACTTCTAAAAAATAACAAAAACTTCTGTTATTTTGTACAAAACTTCTGTCTTTTGGACAGAAGCACACATGCTGAGAACACATATTGAGTTCAGATAAATAAAGAAAATAGGAAAAGAAAGTAAGTAAAAACCAAAGTCCTTCATCTCAGATTATGACTCTCTCTGTCCAGGGCCATTTCTAGAGCTGGCTGAATTGAATTTTCAAGAGTGTAGGGAATTGTAGTACACAAACAAGCAAAAAGAATGTGAGATATAATATTACAATTTTAAATAGGAGTTATAGATCATTGTTTGAATTCAAAGGGAAGCAAAAAAAAGGGAGAAAATTTTCTCCAGCCATTCCAAAGGCTTCCCCTTTGATTATTTTCTCCTTGCCATAAAAGACTTTTAAGTTGCTTTTATCTAATTTAGCAAGATAGAGCATGTGGTGAGAAAAAGAGTAGGAAAGTTTGCACATGACTGGCAACACATCTGGATTCCTTGAGTGCCCCAGGTGTGTTCCCTCAAATCTAGATAATCCTTTCCAGTGACAGGATACACCGGTGTATGCGAGTAAACACAAGTATATCTCAAAGCACTATCAGAATCAATAATTTTTTTCACCTTTTAAAAAAATCTATTCCTCTTAAATTTTGAAACCATCTGGTTGACAAAAAAAAAAAAAAAAATTAAAGTTTGGGGTTTTTTTTTAGTTTTTAATTACTGCATATTCTAGAATATGCCAATCTTCCTTTGAGCTGCAAGATTGGTTGGACAGCTTGAAGAATCAGAAATTCATTGTTGTGCCCATCCAGAAGACTTAGTCAACTCCATAGGAATAGAAGTGAATGAAGATATTTGTGTCATTTACTCACTCTGAATGAACATAACATCACAATTTCCAGTTTTTGATGAACATAACCTTTCCAAGTAAAGACAATCACAAAATCAAAACCTCAAATCACAAAATCAGAACCTCAAAACCCACCCCCCAAAAAAATAAAAAAATCATAATTTGAATGAGGTATGGCATCTCTACATAACGACCTGGCCTCTGGATACATTTGAAACCTAGAAAATAGTTGTGCAATAGTTGTTTCTTTATTTGCATTATCAAGTATGCAGCAATATAAAGAGATAAACTGCTTGAAGAAAAGGCAAAAGCATGTAGAAAGCTGACTGAAAACACACTGTACATGCAATGCATCAAAAATACATTTTGAAAGAAGTGTTTACTACTTCTCTAAGAGTTCAGGTACATGTACAAAGGTATGCTTTTCTCACAGAGAGCAGCACATTTCTTTTACAGGGAATTTTCCTGTCCTGTGTGTGACATAAACACCAAGTGAGTAAAATCTTTATATGGGATTTCAGTTCTCCAAAAGAGCTTGCATGAAATTTCTCAAAAAGAAATAGAGTAGCACAGGTGTAACTACAGAATATGTTTTATTCATACACAGAAAATCAGAATAAACCAAATTTCGCTGATTTCATATTAAGTTTTAAACTCTGCAAGAATTCTATCTAATTAATACAGCTTATGGGCTTAGAGAAAAAGTCTGTAATACTTAGGAGGAAAAACAACTGCATGCAAATAGAAAATTTGTAGCAACAGAACAGAAAATGTAATGACCTTGTCAATTGGTAAAATGCTAAAATGGGCTTAAAACTTGTCTAAAAAGCACTCCAGAAAATATTTAAACCTTTAAAATTCTTAGCAAGACTCCATAGAATTCATTCAGTTTGGATTACTATTGAAATCTTTCTAGGCAAATGAAGTTATTTTGCAGTATTTCAAGGCTTTTGTTTGTTTGTTTGTTTGACTTAGTTTGGTTTGTTTCTTTTGTGTTTTTTGTTTGGTTTGAGTTTCTTTATGTATTATAATTCTTGAAGGATTTTGATAACAATATAATATTTGTTAACCAGAACTCAACATGACAACCCTAGAATTTTCAGTGCTTCACAGGAAAATATTAAAACACATGGTAAATAGTTCCCTAAGGACAATTTTGAAGTTCTATTTTATTAACTAAAAAAAAGAACTTTCTATTGTGGAAATACAAATCTCAGCTATTGAATTAAACTGAATCAGCACATGGAGTTTCTAAACAACTAAATTCTCCATATTTGGCGAGTAATCACGTGCAGGAGGTATTTGAAAACAAACCTGGTAGAAGGCAGAGGAGATAGATACAGATTGCCACTTGGGTTAGGCAGAATGTAGATCCTCACAGGAAATTAGGCAGACTATAGATTGTGTAAAAAATACCGCCAGAGATAGTGTTACAGGGATTAAGAGAAGAGTCTTCATTTGCCTCTAAATAAAGACTCATACTAATTTAATTTGAAACTGGCTACTTTACTAAGATACATGAGACATAAATGTTTTGAAATTCTTTCATGAAGAATATGAAGAAAATGGTATGAGTTAAGAACAGGCATCTCAAAATGTTTGATGAGAAAATGAATGTACAAATTGCCATCTGGAAATGCATTTTATTAGGATGTCCATCATCTTGTATGCACTAGCCCTTCCACAAGGCTTTCTTGTGGGCATGGGCTTACCTGCCTCTACTGACTGACTTCTTGGTTTATTTTTATTGATCTTCAAAATAATCTCTTCTGGACTATATGTATGGTTTCCCAAGTTTCTGAAAATAGTTTAATTTTAAAATTTCAATTTCTTTTGAATTAGATTGTACTATTGTATCTTTATGTGAGTGTATTTTTATTTGCAAATACTGTTTGCTACATTTAATTGCAATAATGTTGAAATTTTTCATGAGTAGGACAGAATGTTGAAAATTCAACTCCTGAATTGCTAAAATATCCATGGAACACAAATGGCATTTTTAAAAATATTTACTGTCTGCCTATTTTCTTGTCTCCTTTCCCTTTTGTACTGTGTTCACAAAGTGAAGATGAAAATTTAATAGATTAGAAAGATATGAAAAAGAAATAATATAATAGAAATAACCTCAATTTTCTCAAAATGATCTATCTTTTAAGGTATTAGAAAACTGAATGAAGTGTTAATGCTGAACTCTTGACCTTGATTTTTCAAATGGTCATTGCAATTCAAAGCCTCTAGGTTGTGTTACTGAGGTTGTGTTACTCTTCTGCCCATACTTTCATGTAGTCAAATGTAATGGGATTTTGTGCTTTGATTTCAGTGGTACCTGCAAGTGTTTTGCTGAAAATAACTTCCTTTTTTCCCCTTTTTCCCCTTCCCTTCCCTTCCCTTCCCTTCCCTTCCCTTCCCTTCCCTTCCCTTCCCTT
>JBBMKD010000115.1:45300092-45433261 GCA_037834095.1 Argya squamiceps | reverse complement strand
TCCCTTCCCTTCCCTTCCCTTCCCTTCCCTTCCCTTCCCTTCCCTTCCCTTCCCTTCCCTTCCCTTCCCTTTCCTTCGTTAAGAAAGGGGGTGCAAGACTCCTTCTTCAGGACCCAAGCTTTCACATTTGATTAGAAAACTGCCTTGTAAACATATATCTACAAATACATACTTACTTGTTGTTTATAACAAACCTCCTCTTTTGGAATTTAAAAAGCATGTGGAAAGTCAGTGAGCTCTGACAAATAAGCAAAACTCAACTTAGAAAACAATATTGAGTGAATAGCTTCTTCATAATTAAAAGCATCCTGATAAAATATCCACAATGAATTTTTGTCTATGTGGTTTTTCATCCTTAATTTGTTAAGCAATAAATCTCATTGAGTTTCACAAAAAAATGTAGATCTAATGATGAATTTTCAGAAAATAAAATTTCATCTGATTTCTACCATATAAACATAGGCTATTGAAGACTTGGAAAATTAATGTCAAGAAGTAACAATATGACCTGCTGCATGGAACAGCACAACTGGCTCCTTTACAGGGCATAGCCTGTACTAGATCAGAACACCTGCTGATAAAATAGCTGGCAAGTACAAAATAGAATTAAAGTAAAAGTTTGTGAGGTTTTTTTTTTTGATCTAGAGGTGTTTCTGTCATACTTTTCA
This sequence comes from Argya squamiceps, assembly GCA_037834095.1. Lineage (NCBI taxonomy): Eukaryota > Metazoa > Chordata > Aves > Passeriformes > Leiothrichidae > Argya > Argya squamiceps. The sequence goes on along the minus strand of JBBMKD010000115.1, from coordinate 45,432,593 downwards.
CATGCAGAAATGTGACAAAAGTGTTATAAACAATAATTTCAATGTTTTTCTGTAAAAGTATATATTCAAGGCTTAGCCAATATCAATCAACTTTATAACAAAGATAAATGACATTTAATTAATTAAATCCCACCTTTATTTGTCCAGCTGGCCAGCTAATCACAGTTTCATCACCCCATTGTTTTTAATACAGATCATGTAAAGAAAGATTTATAAAATATTCTGAGAAACTGATACAGAGCAGTTTCTAATTTTCTTGGCAAAACTAGGCATCTGATCAGTTACCTCATTTTCATAATGTGCATGTTTGGATAAATACCACAAGCTAATAGCAGTGGTCTTCCCATTTCCCTCTCTCCCTGCATTTGATCATTGGAAAAAAAAACTCTCCAAAATGATAAGAGGTATACATATATACTACTGTCTTACAAATCAGTTGCAATAAAACTTCTCTGAGGTAGCTTCTCTAAATACAGTATAGCACACACATTTATATAAATAAATGTACATGTAATCATACATATTTTTAACACAAAATCAATGTCCCAAGAAAATTAAAAACCCCATTCACCTCACTGGAAGAAGAAAACTGAATAAGCACGATAAAGTGAATAAGCATAATAAAAAGTTAATAGAGAGAATCATGATTGTAATAGAAAAAACTATGTGACAGTGTATTCTGGATAGAATTGATGCACCTCTTTCTGAGGAACTGCAGTTGTGTACATATGCACTGTAGGGACGCAGCCTAGGAAGAGTCACTGCCAAGACTCCAGTTGACTTCAGAGGCTTTGGAACAAGCTACTGTCTGACAGAGTCATCACAGGGGCATGTAACCAAAAGACTAAGCATCACTTCCCTTCAAACACTTCTAGCATTTTTTCATGGTCCTTTCATTTGAAGGAAAAAATACAAAATACATGGGAAGCTCCAATAGGCTCAGATGAATAGAAATAGTTATTGCATTGAAGAAAACTCCACAGTCAGATCCTTAATGAATACCTTTTCTATAACAGGAGAAATGTTCACTTTAGAAAGGCTACTGTTAATCCAATTTCTTTTTTAAAGCCCATAAGTTTTTATGTTCCATATTCGAAAATTACTTTTTCACTTTAGGAGTTTGGGAAAGGAAAAATATAATAGTTACAGGTTATAATGAAATGATATTCTAGGGTTCAAACTGACATATTGCTTAAAATTTTATTATTTGTCTGTTGGAACTGATGCACTGATATTCATTAATTTACCTTCTTTTACACTAAAGTCTCATGCCTAAACTAACCTTAGACCTTAACTAAGTACTAACTTACTTCACCTCCACTCTCACAAGAAGAGAAGTAGAGACTTATTAACAGAAGGTTAGGAAGGTGGAAATCTGTTAACACTTGATCTGTGTGAACTTTTGTAGGCGTATTGTAGTGAGAAAATTTAGACAGAGTTGAATGTTTTCAGGTTATCTTTGAAGCCAAAGAGTATTATAGAATCATTTTTAACCATAATAGGTATTTCTGAAAGTGCCCTGCATCACTTAATAAAGCAGTAACTTTGAGTTCTTACTAAACTGATTGATGTTGTTTTGCACAAAGGACTTTAAGTAGTCAATTTATCTTTAAATGGAAAAAGAGATTTTTAAAAACTAGTTAAAAGGAGAGAATCAAACAGGCAGGCCTGTTTCTTATGGTCTTTCATACATTGTTTTTACATTGCTGGATTAAAATGGTATCTGATTTTTTTCTATCGCATGACACCATCCTTGTAATTTCTATGAAAATCTTAAAGTATCCTTTGTCAAAATTTCTTTAGTAATCTATCTTGGCAAAGCTGAGTTTCTAGAAAGATTTAAGATTGCCATTGGCCAATCATTAAGTCTTAACGGATGTTTCATTAGTAACTTTTGAGTGTTCCGATGAACACTACCCCTCAAAATGTGTGGGCTGGAAGCATGTCCCATTTTTTTTCTCCACACTGTAATTTTTTTTTTTTGTAGTAAGAAATACTTTCAGAAATTTTGTCTTGTGTATACTGTTAGATCGAATAGAGCTACTGCATTAACCTAGTTTTATACTTTGCTTAACCTTCTAGTCTTTCTCAATTTTTCTAATTATTTTCCTTGCTTCTTGTTATTTGCCCAAATAAATGATTTCTTCTGATGACCTTCTTGAACTTCTTCTTCTTGAACTTCTGGTTTGATTTGGTTTTGGGTTTCTTTTTGTCAGCTATAGCAATGTCCATGGATATGGTCTATTCTCAAATTTAGAGCTGCATTCTCTTTGGACAGCACCTATTCACAAGTTTATTATAAATTGCATGCATTATGTTTTCTGGCTAACAATCAGACTCCAATAAGAATTCTGGAATTAAAGACAGGCAAATATAGGTTTGGAGAGGATGCGTATGGCATTGACAATTCTTATTTAAGATATAAATTAGAAGTTAGGCTTCAGGGAAATGAATCAAATTGTTTTATGAGTTTGTTCGAGATTTTGTTTTAGACACACTAAACCTTTTAGACCTTGAAACATTATTGTATTCTAATTGGTGGTTCTCTAGCAACAGTCAATATCCAAAATCCCTTAACACTGTTAAAACAATACATCTGCAATGAAAGTATTGTGCTCTTCTTCCAGTGCAGGTAGTGTATTGTAGGCGCTTACTGTCTCAATTTTGCTGTTTCCCTCATCGTGTGATATTAATCTGATTTTACAAGATTATCTCTCCTGAATATGATAAAATCCCCATGTATGGAGATATAAAATTGGATTTTTCAAGTGCAGCTGATTGTACTTATCATCTCCTCTACATTTTCAGCCTCACCATTGCACAAGCCTTTGGAGTACAGCCCTGGCATGCCTTAGAAGAAGGCTGGTGAGTCTGCACTGCTTACAGAAATGACACAGCTCTATCCAAGGTAATACAGCATCAGAAAAATTCGTTGGTAAGAAGCTAAAGAGAGGAAGCACACTTTCATTTGGCCTGCTTTGCTATACTTATGTGGGTTAAAGGTCTTGTATTTTCAACGTGCACTTAAGACTATTTTGGTGCTATTTGAGAGTATATTGGTCTGTACCACAGATTGCAGCATAGGACTTACACAGAGATATCACACAAAACATAAAAATGCATTACCTCCGATATGAGGAACAATCTTGTCATGACAGCAAAAGTTAAATGTAGGCTAAAGAACCATTTTAGGTGACACAATGAGGTATTAAATTATGGGAAATGCACAGGAAAATACTGTCAGTCATCTGGTTGGTGGAACACAGCTAGAACAGAATGCAGCACAGTCCTCATAGCATGGCTAAGAAACAATGTGAGGAGGTGGTTCACAGCAACTCAGCTGGGCAACACAGCAGTCATACTGCTGGCAGAAATCACCTGTGTTTGTGCTTGAAACAAGGTCAGGTCAGCAAAAACTTAAAGATGACAATCAGTGACCCTAGTGCTTGATATCTTTAACTTTCACAGTGGACAAGCTGGTTATGAAAATGATATGGTCCTCTAAGTCTTTGGCCCACTTAAAAACTCTAACTAGCAACATAGCTCTGATAATGTCAACACAAGCAGTTATAGAAATGGAAAAAAAAAGTCTTTATGAGGAGAATCACAGTAAATACATGCTCAAATCAACAAAAGATTTAGTCTTGTTATTATATTCATGTTTTATTGACTTGGTCTTATTTAATGGAGACATTGAGCTCTCTTATAAAGGACAATCCTCTTTGGTGAAGGCTGCCAGTTGAAACTTCATTTCATGAAAATTCGTAATTACACCCTTAAGTTCATTTTTTCTCATGACTCCATGTACATCTGCAAAACCAAGTGGATTTCTTAATACTGAATTTATTTTTAAAACATCCAAAAATTTTTGGGGACGTCTAAAAATTATTTTTAAAGATATGGCAAAAAATGAAACTTACTTTTCCCAGAAAATAAATTCTGCATTAAAAGTTATTGCAAAAAGAAAACCAAACTAAAGAACCATGGGTTCCTATAAGAACCACCATCTCCTATAACTAAAACGCTTCCATAAAGATAATTAAAATATTAGCAACAAATATTTAAATAACTGCATTTATGTTCTTTGACTAAAAATTAAAAGTCTACAGTTTATGCCTAAATCACCTTGGAAGTTGTTATATAATATCACTCAAAGATAAGCTTCTGCTTGCACATATTAGTATGCTAAAAAGACTTTAAAATTTTGGGATATATTTTCAGTGCTATATTTTTACTCTTACGATTTCTATTTCTATCCTTATTCTGACCGTAAGGGCTTATCCATAAGAATCTCTGCTTAGAAGTGAAGTACAATCTTAGTAATAAGTCAGGAAAAGTGAAATAGGAGAAGAAAAACTGTGAAATTACAATCTCTATTTTTTTCTGTGTGACACATTGAAAAGGAACCTACTGAATGTATCTGGTGAACTGGTACTTAAGGTTTTCATTCTTCTAAATGATCATCAACCTGTAAATGGACCATTTCTTTTTATAGTTTTTTATGTTTGGGGTCTTAAGAAGTATGTTGTCATGTTGATGAATATAGGATTATCCAGTATGTGTACATCTCAAAACAACTCTGCAGAAACATAAAAACTTGTACTGAATGGGAGGTTTGCCCAGAGGAGCACTTTACTTTGTATCTCTGAATAGAATTTGCTCCTGGGATTCATGTATTTTACATGAATAGGTAGTTTCAGGAATGATACATGAAATAAGTCTATTCATTTTTTAGCATGTGTTCCTTTTCTCTTTCAGCTACACCAAGAAAGCAATTTGATGATGTTTTAAACATTATTCGCTGTGTTTTAAACATTATTTGGTCTTCAGAGCTGAGAAGAAACTGGAAATGATGGGATTCTTGAGAAAAGCTTTGTGACATAGTTCAGCTTTGTTTTCATGTAGTGGCATATTTCCCTCTTCTCTGTGGACAAGAGATATGCAGAACTGCCAGCAGAAGTTGTTTGGTTTTTTTTTTTTAATAGAGGTATATCTGAATTATCCATGTGAAGCACCTCAGAACAAAAGGGCAAATAAACAGTAATTATAGCATACCCTAACAGTTGAAATAGAAGAATATTTAGGTTATCCATATGTCAGAGAAAACTGGGCAGGGATACTGTGAGAACATAGATGGCACTGTAAATTAAATTAAATAACACATACTATATTTCTTTGTCCTTGAAATCCTTAAATATTGTCTCAAAAAAAATTGCCTTTACATACTACAAATGAGGTCTGACTTTTAGCTTATACTATTTTGAACATTATGCACTTTTTGCCTGGATATCATCATATGTTCTACACACACAGAGGCAACATTTTTTGAAGTTGGTGGATGAGTATTTTATAATTGCTAAAAATGTAGACATGAAAACTGAGAATTACTTGCATTTTCCAAAGTTTTAAATCAAAAAGTGAAAGGGATCCATGACATACCCCTCTGCTTTCTCTGCCAACCCACCTTTCATCCTTTCCCTTCAAGGTGTCTCAGGGTCTATTCACTTCAAGAACTAGCTCAAAACCCTTACAGGGGTACCTGGTGACTTTGTTGCTGTGCCTAAAGGTAATTAGTATAAACTCCATCTGTCATTGAATCTACAGACCTGTAAACTTAGGAGTGTTTTGTATTAGCTAGCGGAAATGTCACCTCCCTTTTGAAGAACAATTGTGTCAAATTAGCAACCTAAAATTAGAAAATTTCCTTCCAGTTTTGCTAGAGTAGATAAACTTTTTTTTTCTTCCATTATGCAGCCTTTAATGTATTCACATTTACAATTTTAGCAGATTAATGAGCATTAAATACCTCTTTTAAATTCCAGGGAGGGGAAATACATAGCTATGGAAGTTGGCAGCTTGCTCGACTTATATTAGCTCACACTTTTACTGCAGTAGAAACAGTGGATTATTTTTGCAGCCCACTTTTTGCTATTCACTTTTGTGCTGGTTCCACAACCTTTCTTTCAGTCAGCCCTGAACAGTAACATGGTGAATGTTATGCCTAGACAAGTTATGCATGAATGCCTCATCAAATAGTGGGTGTTTCCACACTGTGCTGATGAACCAGGGACGAATTTTTGATTTGTGGGTAAACAATGCCTGGAAGAACAGCCTTTTTGCCTCTACTTTTGCCACATGAAGAGATGACAAGATAGTTCATGAGTTCATTGTGACTGAGAAGAATAGCAGTACATGATCTTCAAAATCCTCCAAGAGAAGCCGTGTAGCATACCTCTCAAAAAAGTTTCATGCTGTAAGATATTTGTCACCTGCCACCCTAGGTGATCTGCGGCTTGCAGATGCAATTTATTCAGCTGGGTTCCTCTGCCTAAAAATTCCATCCACCACTGATCCCCTGGCTGCCCCCTTCCACTCCCCTACCCCAAGTCCTAAATGGGTTAAGAAATAATGAGAAGTAGGTGAATTGCTTCTGGTCGCTGTTTTAGGGTCATTTTAGCTCATGTCTTGTCATACTGGACTTACTGATCATGCATTATACAGCAGAGGTGCACAGCTAAATGCTTTTCCAGTCCCCAGGAAATTTATACTTGGCTGTCAGACATCACCATCACAGAAATCCATTTATGCCCTTGATTCTCTTGAGTGTATCTAAAAAAATGGCAGCTAAGAAGAGGTTGCTTGATTTTCTTCCTCTGTGCAACTACCTGCCAAACTGTACTCTTGTTATGAGGAGCAAATAATCAGGAGACATCAGTGTATACATACAATAAACCCCATGCTTTAAGGGATCCTTTAGTACCCATGCAGAACAATCTTCCTGTTTGGACAAAACAGGTATTGATGAGGAAGAGGAAGGTTGGAGTCTATGTGCTTCCTGCTAATGAAAAGAACCATGTGAAGTACCTAATGAGAAGAGTTGAGCAATGCTGATATGCTGTACCACAAATAGCATTTCTGCAGGGAGTTAAAAAAGATGAAGCAAACAATTAAAACAAATACCAGATGATAAATGTATTTTTCACTTGTTGAAACTATGACCACAATGATCTTGAAGGTAAGGACAGGATTCAGCTGTCTCCTTCTGGTAGCTGTGCTGGTTTTGCCTGGGGTAGAGTAAATTTTCTTCACAATGGTGAGTATTGGGCTCTGATTTGGATTTTCACTGAACAGAGGGTTGATAGTATAGAGATGTCTTTGTTATTGCTGAGCATGGCTTGCATAGACCCAAGGCCTTGGGTCTCCCACTTTTCATACTCCACACTGGTGAGGGGACTGGGGGGTGCATGGGAGTTTGGAGGGAGACAGAGCAAGGACAGGTGACCCAAACTGACCCAAGGGATATTCCCAATCATATGGCACCATGCTCAGTTGATAAAGTGGGGGGAAGAAGGAGCAAGAGGGGACATTTGCAGTGATGGCATTTGTTTTGTCAAGTTACTGTCATGCAGGTTGGGGCCCTGCTCTTCTGTGGATGGTTGAACACTTGCCTGCCCATGGGAAGCACTAAATTAATTCATTGTTTTGCTTTGCTTGTCTGCATGGGTTTTGCATTTCCTATTAAACTGTTTTTATTTCAACCCACGAGTTTTCTAGCTTTTATTACTATCCTGATTCTCTCTGATACCACTGGTGGGGGAGTGAGTGAGCAGCTGCATGGGGATTGGTGTCTGACTGGGCTTTAACCATGACAGTAATGAATAATCAAAACATTCTAGATTTTCCCAGCTTTAAAAGTTTACTATACCATGAAATATTAATGATACAGATATTAGAAAAATCATTAAAATTTCTTCTTTTACGCCTGTTAATGACATTAATAATAAAACTAAAAGATCACTTGACAATACATTGAAAATGGTCAAAATCACAACTGGTACATGTCAGATGAATGGAAAAATACTCTGTTCTTTTTCTGATTTTCACTGTATCCTTCCCATTTCTCTTCACTACACTTTATAAAATATAATACAACATATCTATTCTAAGATTCTGTTCCAACACAGGAAAAATATTTTATCTATTTTAATATAAGAATTGTGTTTTACTATGTTAACATAAGAATGGTTTGCATTTTCTTACGCCTAAGCTTGCAAACATTCACTTGCATTTTTAACTGCTGCTGTTAAAAGAGGACTGCAAATCACTGCATCATCATCCTGCTTCTAGCTTGTGAATGATGCAAGAAAATTGAAAATTTAAGGTATGTTGTGTCCCATGTAGTTATGCATCTATTTCCACAATCTCATTTTAAAATATTTATATTGTAGAGTAAGGAAAACAAATTATGTGCATCCCACACATAAAGAGCAGAAGAGAACCTCAGTATTTTTATATTTAAGATTTCTCTAGTTGGTCAATTTACTCTAACAATGATCCTGGACAGCATGGAAATACAGCTCTGCAGGGAAAGAAAAAAGCCAGATGAGGTCAGGAAAGCTATTTTCTGGTGAGTCTCATCTTTATTTCATCTTTTATCCATCCTCTTTAGTAAAGCTGATGCATCATGTTCCAGTCCTTTTCTAAAATGGCATTAAAAAGCTTTTATACGAGTTTGAAACTGTAAGCATTTATTTTTATATAACTGATATGTTACTAAAAAATGTTCTGTTCAGTTTGCTCATTACTCTTTTTATGCCATGGAAACAACACAAATGCATATGGATTTCATACCACAGTAATCATGCTCAGAACTTGTGTAGTTTAAAGTCTGTGACATGGAATCAAATTTTTGTGCTCCGACTTCCTGATTAAATGTGATTCTATTTGCAGCATTAGCAATATCACAATATCTAAATCATTAATAATGATTGTATGATTAATGGCAAGAGATTTTTCTTTAGAATTGGTTTTAAAACTATGTAGGTAATTACAAGGTTATCAACTACACTCAGGAACAAAGGGGAAAAAACTCAGAAGGGTAAACAAGCTTGTAAAACGCAAGCTTGTGAAATTCTTACCTGGCTCTGGAGATTTCTTTCTGCTTTCTTTAATGTCCTCCTGAGCAAGACCAAGCAGTATGCCTGAAGCAAGCTGAAACTGCTGAAGTATGGTACCTCTTCAGGAGAAAAGGACCTGATCTCATATTCTTACATTCTTACATTTTTCAGTGTCAGACTGGTCAAGACACAGTCTTCCAGGTTAGACTATATCCATGACATATATTTCTATAGTAACAGAAATCAACGCGCTGGAGAAAAGAAGTTCCAATATAACTTTGTCTGATTACTATCCCTAAAAATGATGGTCTTTTCAGCTTTGGAGAAGCAACTTGTAGTGGAATTTCTTTCTTTGATTTATACCCTTCCTTCTCTCCATGTTGTATCTGTTTGAAAAAGCCAGAAAATGTTGTAGGTATCTTCCTTCAACTTTGTACATTGTCCAAGATTAGGAAACAGTCTGAATCTTAACAGGTTTAGCCTACAACTATGTAAGATGCCTCACTGCTGGATGGTTTTACCAGATCTTCAATAAACTTAGGTAAACTTTTGACTATTTGGAGTTAAGCATTCCCTGTGTTTGATGGAAAATTTTGCAAAGAAAGTTTTAAGAGAAACACTTTTCTAATTTATTTTAAAAAGGCAAAAAAACCCCACCCCACCCCATAGCCACTGCTGTTCACTTACATCTTGCCTGTCTTTCAGTGAAAAAGTGAAACATTATCAAGGGAACCAACCTCTTGATGAACCATCTCTCTGACTATAATTAAGCAAGTTGGGTAAATTATAAGCATCTGAAAGATCAATCTTCACCTACCATCAGAACCAACTTAAAGAACTTGGCAATCAAATTATCCAAATGAGCCACTTACACTCTATACTTGGGGTTGCGCTGGTCCAGAGTATCAGTATAAAGGGCAGAAAAGAGGCTTGACTGAAGAATCGAATGTCTCTTATCCAGGCTGCATGAACGACAGTAGAGAAATGAAAGATAGACCTGATAGGGGTGAGACAATGGTGGAAAAAAAAGTGAAATTAGAACTGAAAGTTGGTAGGAAAGAAGGAAGATGGTGTCATGAGTGATTCTGGCAGAGAGATCTGGATGTAAGGTGTACACAGAGGAGAGGAATGTAATAAGAAATGGGAACTGGGTAACTAAGATAAGGACATATTGAAAAAAAATGAGAAAGAGAGCATTGATGAACATATATGTCTATTACTTTCTCACACGGTTGGGATTTACTCAAGATTCATAAGTCCTGGCCTTCTTTTTAAAAAGGAAACCTTCCTGAAACCTGTCTTACTTGTCTGAGGATTTTGTTGTACTTGTGCAGATCTTAAATAGCCAGCCATAATAGGTGCTAAAGGGATGTCACCAACATCACATTATGATCAGTAAACACAAGCTGAGAAAAATCTGTGATGATCTCCAAAATTCCAGCCTTTGCAATGTGATGTCACTTCTCATGCTCTTTTAAATTTCTAAAAAATATTAATACCCCTCTGTCCTGGGGTGACTTTATGATGCTTGTATCCCCAGTCGTCTGTTCTGTTTTATTTTAAGTTCTGCCCCTTTATGACTGGTTCTGAGAGCGAAGGTGGGGAGAAGCAGCGTGCAGTTTGTTTTCAGAAACTGCACTTGCTCCCCTGCATCCTTCTCATGGACTGTGTTGTCTCCAGCACAGACAGCAGGAGAGAGCTCTCATTTGCTTTTTGTTAGTTTTTTTTTTTTTTAACTAGCTGAGGCAGAGAAGTTTCCCAGACTGTGGCTTTTCTTTTTCTTGGAACTGATCAGCCTGCTCTGGACTGAAAACCCAGAAAAACACCAGGAGCTCACACCTGTGACCCACTGGGGCCTAGGACATGGCATTTTCCAGCACAAGAGGGACTGATAAGAGACTGAGTGAGTCGAGCTATACCCCATGACAAGGACTTTCTCTATTTGCCACCTCTAAAGAACAGTAGGAGCTTTTATTGTTTAATATTATTCATTTTTTTAATGCTTGTGAACACTTTGCTTGTTAAAGAAACAGTTTTTCCCACTTTTCTCCAAAGAAATCTTTTCCCAAACCAGTTGGGGGAGGAGTCACTTGAATTTGCTTTCTAGAGGGACCTCAATCAGAGGTTTCCTCCCAATTTGCCCCAAACCAGTACACCCTCTAACGTCCATGCCATGTTTACCTTAAAACTGCATTAAAAGAGGTAGAAAAGTTTTCAGAACTAATATTTCAACCTCAATTAATACATATTTTTTAATGCGTTGTATCTTGTAACAAAACAGTCCTTAAATGTTCAAAGAGAAGAGTAACAGAAAAATGCATAAAAAGGAGGGATAACAGCTAGGAGGTAGGAAAAAACAAAAAAAGAAAAATCAAACCAAACATTTTGAAATAAAACATTATATATATGAGTCTTTGCAATTCCTAGAGCTACTGCTTAGTGCAAATACTAAATCTAGAAAAAAAATTACGATACTGTGTAATCAGGAGTGAGCCCTACAGGAAAAAACAAAGCTAATTAGAATGTATGCAAGACTGACTGAGAAACAAAAGCTTTATATGATTGTGTTTTTCCCTAAAGTGTTAATCATATTTATTTTATACTGTCTCCTCTGACTGCTGAAATGTGAAGTTCATTCTCCCATGGGAAGTTATACTTTTAATGTCAAATGTAATTATGTATAAAGAAAAGAAGTCAAGTCTATTCAGAGAACTAGGGCAGGCAGACTGCTACTTCTCTAAAAGAAAATAATGGATGCTTTGCTCAGATGTGGAATACTATCTGTATATGAGACTTTGAAGACATATTTTCTATGTCTTTAGTTACTGGTTTTTTAGTTACTAGAAGACAAGCAACAGTTATGTGCAAAACTGGTCATTTAGCTTCCTGAATGAAATCTACCTAAACAGTAATCCATGCTATAGCAAGGTCTGATTCAAATAATATTTGGGGAAAATCATCCTGACATAGTTAAGAACAATGTATTTAAAATATATATGCTCTATATAACAGTTATTAACTATAATCTAACCCCTGTTGTCTTTAAGGGTAAAACCTGGTATTTTTCTACCAACTTCTAACTCAATGTCATAAAAATACCTAACACACACTTTTTATCAATAGTACAGAACTTGGTGGGGTTCTTTTAATGTACATGGTTATCTACTCAAGAAGTGAGCAAAGGAGAATTGAAATGTATTATGATTTAATAAAAGTAAGGTTTAAAAAGTATGCCTAGTTGCATATGCATCCAAAAGACCAGTTTGGGAAACTAACTTCAGATAAATAATACAACACTTGTAGAGACTTCCATGAAAGATTTACTTTAAGGAAACCACTAAGGAAATTAAATACTTTAAACTATGTTTAAGTACCATGAAGAATCTGACAGACTTAAAAACAAAACAAAACAAACCCAAACCAAAAAACCAACAACCAAAGAAAACCCTGCAGCCCAAATTTTTGAAAACACATCCGTAAGATTGTCCTTAAGTAACTGTCCTGTTTATGGACTAGGGAGTGTCTTCTTTATCATGAAACTCCTTGATCTTGTTAATTTAAGCCACATTCTTTCTGATGTTTACACAGAGTTTTGGGTATGTAATATTTATATATGGACTCAATTCCCACATGCTCAGCAGTTTTCTGCAGCAGTTGAAGCATTGTCAAGCTTTTACTTCTGCAAATGTTGGCTTTACCTTGTTTTGAGGGCATGGTACTGTGAAATCTAAGTTTTCTGGGGCATTAAATTGATGTGCTATTTCATAATGCACATCCCTCTAATACATAATTTTGTTGTCCAAATCAAATGGTGGAAATGGTCATGCTACTATAAAGTAGTAAGCTGAAACTACGCTAGATGATGGTACACGTGACAGGCTCCATTGATAGTGAAAGAAAATATAATTTCAAAGGTCTGATTGAACTGAGAAGATTGAACAGACCCATATTTAACAGTCCCTGAAGATACCAATTAAGAGTGCAGAGAAAGTTCAAGCTCTTTAGACTAAGAGGTTTGCCTTTAGGACAGCTAACAAAGAAGAGAAGAAAATGTTCAACTGGAATGTAGCAGTTAATTCTTCAGAGACTTGAATATTCTCTACTCTAGATTTCAGTTTAGATCACTCACCTTAATTGAGATAGTAAGAGAGCCATAAAAATGCCTTGAAAACGAAAGACTTCAGCATACTCTATGTTCAACAATATTTGAAAGACAGACTCACTATTTCAAAGCAGAAACATAATTCACTGCACCAACAAAGTACAAAATGCAATTTAGGAGGAGGGGAAATAATTTTAACTGAACCTAACATTCAAAATTAATGTTAATCCATGCAACTAAGATGTAGAACAAAACAGAACATAAAAATCTTAGAGCTGGAAATTCCACAGGTCTGTGTTTTCTTGGATATTATTGCAGCCACAGATCTGCATTAGCTTTGCCTCAGCATCCTCCTCCTTTTAAGAACTGTATTTCCACTCTATATATTTCAGTTAAATTTATAAGTATGGTAATAAGTGATTCCTGGATAATGTAAAAATCAGCCAAATAACTCTCACAGAGAAAATAAATAGCTTGTAATAGTTTATTTTCTTGATTAACCTCTATTGTTACAGAGATTAGGAATCTTTAATTTTAATATATTTATCCTGCCTATTTCATAATGTGGAATGTCTGCTGTTTTTCAATCCCCTGTAGAAAGCCAACACACAGATAACTGAATTCGATTCACAATTCTGCTTCTTTAGCAGAGTTACAGCTATAACTGCTGGACTGACTGCCATTCACATTAAATATGATTCTGGGTTAAGGAACTTAACTGTATTTCTGATTAGCCGGACAACTAGTAGTAATCTACTAAGTATGGAGGATAAAGTAGCAGTAAAAATACAAAAGTGAGCAACTTGCAAGTGCCCACTACCTTACCTCACAATTCAGGAAAGGAAAACTCATAGCACATAACACATTCTGGGAGGTGTGCCCAGCCTGGGCTATTGTGTGTGATCCATGCCACCTGTGTGTCATTGATAAAGATGCTTAGTTCTAAAGCTCTCAAGACATTGCCTCACACAACAGGATTGCTCATAGCACATATGTGCTTATCTGTTGCATGCCCCCCATCTTCCTAACATATCTGGGTTCTGCATTAAAGTGAAGCTGCATCTCTTTCAGGTTTTATAAGACACTGTGGAATACGGCAGGAATTTAACCACGCTTGTTATCTGGTAAAAGTGGTCTGCCAGAGAGCATGGTTCTAGAATTTGTGAGGCAGCATTGCTGTGTAAAGACCACATTGCTGAGTATGGCTGGCAATCTCAACTACCCCTTTATGGCCTGGCTCATGAATTTGAACAGGGAGCATGACACCCTGGCTCATGAATCCTCAGCTAGTGCCAGGTGTCCTTCAGCAACTGGCACAGCAGCTGTAGAGAAGGGACTGACTGTGCTTCTGGTTGCTGACAGTCCTTGCCACACGAACTGTATTTTTCCCTACCAAGTTGTTATTATCTACTAAATACTGTGTATTATCTCAAAAGGAGAAAACTAGACTTTCTTGCATATTAGACAGATCATCTCCATAAATCTCTCCATTTACTTCTTCAAAGACTATGTGTTTTGTGTGGGAAGAAGCTGGCAGTGGGTATAATGAAAAAGGCCAAGGGCAAGCAAAAAGGCACTTACACAGTGAGCTCTAGGCCACAGTGCTTGGATACTCCTTGCATTTGTGTCAGGCAGCAGAGATGAGTCTAAAAAACACTGCTTATTGTGTTGCATCAGAACAAGAACCTGGCATCTCAAAAATTCACTAATTATTTTACTGAGTTATTCAATTTTGATGTCTTTTTCCACCTTTTTAACCTGTTCAAGATAGTCCACATTTTGTCTGAGTATTGTCCCCTGATTCTGTCATCTGGGGTTTAGATACAAGTGAAGCGAACCTACCACTTCAATAGTTTTGTTCTTTGTCTGGTTTTAATGTCATAGTAAATTACTTATTTGTACTGGTTGTTTATTGATGCAGTGCATGGGAACTATACTAAAAGAAAAAGCCATTTTACTTTGTTAATCTGTTGACTAAAAATTGCCTTCCTGATAATTGTTGCATTGTTCTTTTATAGAACTACTGCATCTGTCTGTACATACTTCCTTAAGCTTGTGCTGCCCAGGAAGAAAAATGGGCTGCATTTCATTGTTCTGAATAGTAAGCAAGGATGTGATGAAGAAGAAATTGCTTCAGTAGGAGGAAAGTACTGGAAAGCAAGCAATGGTTTCTTTTTAGTAAGCTTTGCTGACAGGCAAAGGGAAAAGAAAAATTTTTGCTGATTTTAGAAGAGGAGAAAGTCACCACTGACATGGTGTCCACTCAGTATCATTCTCTCCATGTCTTTTGATTAAGAAATAAATGGAGAAGAAAAGAAACAAGAAAATTCATCAACACTGTGACCTTCTGCCAAAGATACAGGCCAGGCATAATCCCTCAGGTGGTGGTGCATCCTCTACCTCCTCCTCTGCTGCTCTAGGATCTCAGAAGCTCCTTATAAGCCTTGACCAAACCAGCTAAACGATGAAGCACCCCTTTATAATAACAACTGGGTAGTGAAGAATCCTTGATCACAACAAGAACCCTTGCATGGTAAAGGTGCGAATAATTCTGACATCAAAAAAAACCCCCATCAGTTGCCTAACCAAGGTTGGGAGAAAACAATAAACAGCTATGTATTTTTACCCTTGGCAAATCATTTACCTGAATTATAGCCCAAGTGGAATAATACCATAGGTATTGGATTTTTTGGAAAAAAAAAAAATCCAATGGTTACCAACTTGGCTTATGACCAGGATGGAATCTTAGTGGTGACTAGAGCCAGACACCTCATAACAGGGATCCTAAGTGAGATCCTTTGAGCTCTGCTGGACTTCAGCAGGCTGTACTAGTACATCCCTCTGAGTGGGATGTCCTTTGGAGCTCACCAACGCAGAAGTTTTTAATAACTAAAAGACTTTCTTTCACTTTCTTTCACTGATGATGAGTCCTAGATGGCTACCCACTCCCATGCACATAACTATTTCTTGACATGTAACCAATGCCTGTTGAGAAACGCTATGGGATTTTATGTATTTTAAGGGTTTGGAAAACAAGCCATGTGAAGAACGTCTGAGGGAGCTGGGGTTGTTAAGCCTGGAGAAAAGGAGACTCAGAGGTGACCTTATCACTCTCTATAACTTTCTGAAGGGTAGTTGTAGACAGCTGGGGGTTGGTCTCTTTCTCCAGGCAGCAACTGACAGAACAAGAGGATAGTCTTAAGCTGCATCAGGGGAAATACAGGTTTGATATTAGGAAGAAGTTTTTCACTGAAAGAGTGATTAAATACTGGAATGGTTTGCCCGGGGAGGTGGTAGAGTCACCATCCCTGGATGTGTTTAAAAAGAGACTGGATGTGGCACTTGATACCATGATCTAGTTGAGGCGTTAGGGCTGGGTTGGACTTGAAGGTCTCTTCTAACCTACACATTCTGTGATTCTGTGTATTCCACAGAATCTGAGGGGAATTTTTGATGGCTGTCTTTACATACATAGATATAAATATATACATCTTTTTGCCTCTGTGTGTGCATGTGAATGAATTATGGTATGAATGTTGCTATTGTGAATCTATAACAAAGTCAGTGTTATAATTGCAGCAAATCCTGGCTGATCCTGAGTTTCAGTGGAATGGAGTGGGTCTGGAAATGGGCAGCACACTGCAACAAGGACAATCTAGCTTTTGGGGGTTTGTCCATTATTGTTTTTTTGGTTGTCCCAGGCTTGGTGTTGGGAAAAGTTAGCTGTGGAAGAACCCACCATGGTGGTTTTGTCCTGGGAAGCCATGTAGTGCTGAGTGCAGGAATAGCCACCATCATGTCATTGTCCTCAGGTCCATGTGGTGTCACCCATGGGAAGCGTGCGCCAACTCATATCTCTGTCTCGGTGGCCACGTGGAACTAAGTCAAGATGGTGAACATCTTTAATGTGTAAAGCACTTTCTATTCTTGTACACTTCTGTTGTACAAAATGTACACTTTAATATTGCTGCTATTATTGTGTGTTTCTTGTTCCATTGCTTCTTGCTCTCAGTGAATTGTTGTCTCAATCCATTGGGTACCAGACTGCGGCAGTGTCCACTTATGGCTAGCCCCGGCACTGCAGCAAGCCAGAGGTTCTTGGCGGTCGAGGAATGCAAGCGTGACTAGAGCGTGGAGAAGAAAGGAGGGACTCACCGGAGGTTGAAACAGACCAGGAGTTTATTTGACCCGGGGTGGAGCCCTAATCTCATGGCTGGTGCCTTGGGAGAGACAGCTCAGCCCCCGAGATGGGCCCTTATAAAGGGAGGTGGGACTTAGGAGAGGGTTCAGGGGAGTGGCTGGTAACATAATGGACAGATACATTAACAAATCATGGGGAAATGTGAGGGGAGAGCTTGGATCCTGCCCAATCACTTGATGCCTCTCCCAGAATCTTCCAGACTCAGGGAGAGGCCCCAGAGTGACAGACAGGACCGCGGGGTTACATAACTCAAGACTGGCAGTTAACTGTCATCGAGGAACAACTCAAGCAAGGGCCAATCAGGGAACTGTAACTGGGGAAAGGTAGGGGGAAACAAGAAACAAGTAACAACATGGGGTACAGAGAACAAACCCAAATTACAATCAACTTCAACTTACAACCCAATGCTAAACTAAAAAATGCACCCCCACAGTTAATATTGCTGCTGTTACTGTGTGTTTCTTCTTCCATTGCTTCTTGCTTTCAGTGAATTGTTGTCTCAATCCACAGTCTCTTTCTTTGTCCTTCTCTTACTGGAGGGGTTTGGGGGAATGGGATTACTTCTTGGAGGTGTAAATTCCTGCTGCTATTAAACCACCACTACTGTGTAGTAAACAAGTGAGTGAACTTTCTGATCAAACTCTGTTAAAGTTGTGTTTTCACAATTTAATATTAAAACCTGCTTTGTGCCAATACTATCGATATTGATTTTTTTAAGTGGCCTAACCATGCTTTCATGACAGTTTTCCAGCTTCTTCCGTGAAAGTAGCAAAAAGATCATTCAGTATGGATGTAAACTACAGAAATGTCACTGTTAACGAGTATTTCTGAAATCCTGTGTGACCTGGCTCTTCCAGAGCTGCCTAGTCTAGGTCCACCATTTCATTCCTGCTGTTGAACAAGAAGCACTAATGACCTCAAGGGGTACCCAAATTCTTTTAGAATGTGTCAGTGTCACTGATGAAGCTAAAGATCCAATACAAATCTTGGAAATGGGATTTCCTTAGTTTTAGAACAGTTTTGTTATCCTTTTACATTCTTTGAAATGACCTACAGGGTTCCAGTGCATTTCAGAACATCACATGGGTGCATCCTCTAGTGCATCTGGAAAGCTATGGCCTGATCGCTATCACTGAGACCTGGTGGGATGGATCACATTATTGGAGCACTTCAACCAATGACTAAAACTGTTCAGGACAGACAGCTGGGAGAGGCTGGCCACTCTGTCAATAATGGACAAAGATGGAAAAGCGAGGCGGTTGCCCTCTGATTGAAAATATTATTGGGTGGTTGGATGATTTCCACTTCTATGTGAAAAAACCCAGCTACCACTGAAAAACAGCCCAGAAGAGATCTAGAGTGTATGGGTGAAAATTAGAGGCCAAACCAACAAAGTCTTGTCGTAGAGCAGACGTTCGCTGACAGATACCAATCCATCAGTCTTACCCCAGGCCTAGTAAAGTCATGGAACAGGTCCTCCTGTAATCTATCTCAAGGCATATAAAAACATGAAAATGGCTTCCCCAAAGGCGAACAGTGCCTGATAAGTTGATGGCCCTCTATAGTGGTGTGTCTGCTCTGGAAAAGGATGAGAAAAGGATCTAATGGAATTTACTCTGACTTCCATAAGGCCTGTGATAGGGCTCTTCCCAACATTCTTGCTGCTAAATTGGAAATATATTGGTTTACTGGAGAGGGGTGCACGCTTGGATGAGAAAAGGATTACCTGAATATGAAGGATGAGATGAGGATTACCTGCATATGAAGAGCTGCAGTTAACAGGTCAATGTTCCAATGGAGATCAGTAATAAGTGAAATTTGTCAGGAGTCTCTACCGGGGCCACTACTGTTCAACATCTTTATTAATGAAATGCACAGTGGAATGTAGTCCATCTAGCAAGTTTGCAGATGGCACAGTATAGGATCCAGCTAAAATGAAGTCAATTTTCCCCACAGCAGCCCTTGAAGCACTGTGCTTTGTAATGGTATCTACAAAGGTGTTGATGAAACACCACTGTTTTGGCTCTGGCTGAACAGCGTTGCACAGCATCAGCAATGTCCCTCCAACATTCTCCCACTCCTACACTCCAAAAGGCCAGATCTTTGGCACTGACTTAGCCAGTACAGCTGGTGACTGAAGTGACTGAAGTGATACTCCATACTATATGAAGTTTGCTCAGCAATAAAACATAAGATAAAAAGGAGGTGGTAGAGGTGGTGGGTGGGAGTGCATGTGAGGTTACCTACACCTACAGGGTGAGGGTATGGATTTGTTATTTACATTATTTGCTTCCAGAACAATCAGTAAGTGTACTGAAGCCCTGCTTCTCAGGAAGTGATTAGTCATAGCTTATGGGAAGTAGAAAATAAAATCTTTCATTTCCTTTGGTTCCTCATGCATGACCTTTACTTTTCGTTTTAAAAATTTTCTTTATCTTGACCCAGAAGGAGTTTTTCTGTATTATTTTCTCTATCCCTTTCTGTCTAAGACAGGAGTAGTAGAGTGATTTGGTAGGCATCCAGCCTACAGGTCATCTCACTGCATCAGCAAGCTGAACAGTGCAATGGCACGCTAGAAGGAAGGGATGCCATCCAGACAGATTTTGACAGACTGAAAAAACGTACCATTAGACACTTCATGACTTTCAACAAAGTTAAGTTCAAAGTCCTGCACCTGGGCCAGGGCAATCAATAGTAGCATTACGCTATTGACTGGGAGATGAATAGCCTTGAGGACATAAAATTGGGATATTAGCAGATAAAAAACTAGGTATGAACCAGCAATATGCGTTTGCCAGAAATGCCAGTTGTTTTCTGGACTTCATCAAAAGGAACAGGGCCAGCAGGTTGTGGGAGGTGATTGTGCCCTTCCCCTCTGCTCTGGTGAGAGTTGACCTGGGGTACCGGATCCAGCCCTGGCGTTCCCAAAACAAGAAAGACACATATCTGTCTGAATGTACAGAAGAGGTATAATCAAAGGGCTAGAACAGCTCTTCAATGAAGAAAAGCTGAAACAATAGAAGGTATTCATTTTGCAGAAGAGAAGGCACTGGGAAGACCCTATTATGGTCTTTCAGTACTTAAAGGAGCATGTAAGAGGATTGGGAGAGTTATAATTAGCCCGAAGAAGCACTGGAACTTACAATTAGCCTGGAGGAAAGGAGGTTGAGGTGAACCATTTCATTCCCTACAACAACCTGAAAAGAAGTTGTAGGAAGATGGGGGATGCTCACTTCTCTCAGACAGCAAAGATGACAGGAAATGGCCTCAAGTTGCACTAGGGGACATTTACATTGGATACTAAGAAAAATTTCACCAAAAGGGTTATCAAGCAATGCACCAGGCTACCTAGGGAGGTGGTGGAGTCACCATCTCTGGAAGTGTTTGAGAAATGGCTGGACATGACACTTAGTGCCATGGTCTTGACAAGGTATTGATTGGCCAAAGATTGGATCTTGGAGGTCTTTTCCAATCTTTCTGATTCTATGATTCTATGAAGGATGGGGAAACACTTTTTACAAAGGCTTCTAGTGAGAAGAAAAGGCAACACCTTTAAACTGAAAAAAGACGACTTTAGATTAAATAAGGAAGAAATTTATTACAGTGAGGGTTGCAAGAGACTTGCCCAGAGAAGTTGTGGATAACCAATCACTGGAAGTGTTCAAGACAAGGTTGGATGGGGAACTGAGCAACCTAATCTAGTGGAGGATATCCCTGTCCATGGCAGGGACCTCCAAACTAGGCCTCTTCAAACTAGGTCCCTTCCAATCCAAAAGACCTTATAGTTTGAATCTTTATTATAGATTTTATAGTTTTATTTTTTACCGTCTAGATTGGCTACTGGACGTATTGTCTCTATGTGCATAGTGTGTTATAACGCCTGTGTGAACAGAACAACATTATGTGAAGCAACAGAATCTTCTGATGATTCCATACCTGTCATCAAAACAAGTAGTTAAGGACACCAACAATTGCAATGGACCCAGAACCTTACTACATTAAATCCAAATCTCTTGGTCAAAATTGTTCTTGTTTTCATAATACTGCTACAGGGGGAAAATGTATTGATGCTGTCTCATCAACCTTCCCATTGCCAATCAATGGCAATTACATATATTTTAACAGGAAAGAATGTTAAACCTTTTTTAAAACAATTATTTATCATCTACAGGGTTTTTTTTTTTCTTCTTCTTTTTGATTTTTTGGTGGTTTTTTTGCTCTTTAAATGCTGCTTAGATTTACCCTGCAAAATTGTCTTTTTCTTCTATTAGCATCACACTGCACTAAAATATTTTAAAAGTAAACAGTTAAAAATAGAATTGTTACTCTGAAGCAAATTTCTAAGCAACTGTATTCAACAACTACTATAATTTAGTGCCCATTATTTTTCTGAATTTTTTCACCTAGTTCTTTAATTACTTCTTTTATGCTATGATGAATAAGTTTTATAAGCAATTATGAAATTTACAAAACAATACTCTGTAAATGAAAAATAAGATTATTTTTTGCAAAGGCATATCTTGGAGGGTAATTTATATAAATCAGAATGAAAATATTTATGCCTAAGAAATTGTTACTGGGTTAAAATTCAAGTTAACAGCTCATGTATTTGATAAGGAATACAAAAATAGTACATCTTTCATCATGCAAAAGAAAGGGTACTCTGAAAAATAAGTTTACTGAAGAAACAATGTCAATGTAAAATATGTGAAATA
The DNA here is from genome assembly GCA_037834095.1 of Argya squamiceps. Classification (NCBI taxonomy): domain Eukaryota; kingdom Metazoa; phylum Chordata; class Aves; order Passeriformes; family Leiothrichidae; genus Argya; species Argya squamiceps. Next base: position 45,410,678 of record JBBMKD010000115.1, on the reverse strand, counting down.
TGTGTGCATGGGCATGCAGAGTGTCTGCATTTAATTGCTTATGTAAGTTTGTGTTCAAGCATTGAAGAATTCCTTTTGCACTGAAATTTTGTTCTACAGCAGACCAAACAAGGAAGGCCAAAATATTCTAATTTCTAATGTCATGTGCACTGTCTGCCAGCTGCTATACTCGTTAGTACGTACAGGCCACAGCATTATATGCTAGACTAGTTTGCTATTTCATTACTAATTCCTTTATGAATCCTTTAGAGCAGCAATTAAAAGGTGGGCCTTCAGCATGCAAGAGCCAACTATTTGAACCATAATCACAACATATTTTACCCTCTGTGCTGGAGGCTGTGCAGTGATTTGGAAGTTAAGTCCTTGTGCAATCTCTTAAGATTGCCTCAGAGGCAGGGGAGACTAATTTGCAAGTATCTTTTTGCAAATAATTTTGGATATACAAAAAGAAAGAGCTGGATAATCTTCAATTTCTAACTCAATTGCTAATTATTTGTTATATTTGATATCTGGGAAAAAATAAGAAAGAGAGAAAATCATCTGTCTTACCCTTTTTGCAAGTAAATATTAGTGTAGTAAGGTCTAGCAATTGATATGTCTGACTTCTGTTATCTGGTTGTCCTTTATTAAATATGAGATTTTTGTTACATGCAGAGCAGTCTATGAAGGTATCTTGTGAAAGTTGTCAGTTTATTCATAGCAAACCTATAGCAATTTTTAATAAGATGCTCTTCTAATCACTAACCTCTTCCTTCCCTATAAAGATTTCAACAAGTGTTTTTGTTCTAGCTAACTAAGTATGCATGAGATGAACAAATGGTTGTTTAAAACACAGAGAATTTATGAGTTTTCTAAGAAATTTTGCTTAAGATTTATTTAAAATCTCCATGGAAATACCAGAAAAAAAGTCACCTCGATTGATCATTTTAGTTAGAATGAATGTTTTATAAAAATGTGAAAAACCTCTCATCTATGCATGAAGATATACCCATTTGTATTTATTTTTACAAAATTTATTTACCAAAGTGTTTAAAATAAATGCTTTAAAAACCAACTCAACTTTCTCTAGCACCACTCATGTTCCTTAAGCCCTAATTTCTCTGTACAAGTAGTTAATTCATGCCCTGGAGAGCAAGAACTTAAATGAGTCAGAAACTTATATTTTATATAGTCTAAAAAGACCAAATGTATAATTTGGTCCAATATATTAATTCATAAAACAGCATCACCACCAACTCCACGAATCTAATATGAAACATTGACATAGTTGTACAGTTCTTTGGTCATTAATGATGAATTCTATGGCTAAATAAAGTGTGTTAAGAGAATTCAAATAATTATTCATTAGCATTGCATCACAGAAATTCCTCCATGGTAATTTTATGCATATTAGTATTTTATGCACAATCAGAACTGAAGAAACCTTGCTTCAAATTAAATTCTACTTTGTGGAGTGTAAAATGGAAAATTATTCAGTTTGCTCAAACATAGAATGAGTGCTAGCTTGGTGTTTCAGTGGCAAACAGCAACTCATCAAATGGTAAAAACATATAGCAAAAATTTGAACTAGGTCCCAGATCACTAACTGGTTTGACAGATCAAAGCTGCAACACAATAGGTCTCATGAAAATGAAACGATTTAGAGAGTATTATCAGATGGCTGCAGGTTCCTGAAGATGCAGGAAGAAACAAAAATAATATTGTTGGCATTTACAGACCCTGCTTTGCATAAATTGTATTAATACACATACCTCTGCATCCACCTACAAAAACATTTACTGTATGAAGAGCACACTGCTCTTTTTTACCCTTATCCATAACATAACCTCTCCTTTTCCCACATCATTTTAGGATCCCAATACCTTTCTCTTTACACAAAATGCCAACTGTATTATTATATATTATGTACTACATAACCAACCATTAGCAAGCATTAAAATAAATTCTGACTTCCTTTCAAATCTCCTTACTTCACGGAAAAGGCAGTTTATCCCTCCCAAATAAATCTTTAATGTACACGATCCTTCATAACAGAATGCCTGACTAGCAACTATGGATCTTTAGAATAAACCACCAGCAATAATTTCCGAACAGAGAATGCACAGCATTGAAAATGGATTTTAAGAGTCCATCAAATACATCAGCTTTTTTTATCCACAGAGTACACGCAGTTTTCTCTCCTGGTCTTAAGTCAAAACTGTCTTTTACACTGTTTAGAGTAGCAATCCTCTTGTACTGTGTGATCACTTGTATCTCATGCCACAGTACAATTGATAGGAAGGCACTCTGGTCCTAGGTATCCAGGATTTTCACTCAGAGAATGCCCCTAACCTGTAACAATATAGCTGGAGAAGGACAAGACTGAAATTAATCTTTCCTAGATGTCTGTAAAGATCACCAGTAAGTCAGAAACCTGCTCCGACTTTGGCCAGCAAATTCCTATTTCCAGCTCTCCAGTTGCCTGCCATTATGCCCGTATGATTCAGAATTGCTGAACACAACTAATGACAACAACTAACTTTCTGTCAGAAATGTTTTTGTATAGGTGATCGGCATAGCCTGACAAAAATTGCAAAAGAAAATGAACTACTATTTCTAAATAATGCATGACAGGAAATTACATTATTTTGCAGTGAACATTATTTTGATTTTGCAGTTATTTTCTTGATCTTTATCTGCAAGAAAAAATAATAAAAAAAGAGTATGTATGATGTCTAAATCCAAAAGTGTTGCTGAAAATGTACCCTATAGGTCTAATTAACATCTTGTTCAAACACTTTTTTCTATGGTAATTAAATGGCGTTTGGGGACCAAAACACCTCATAACAGTGTGTCAGCATCACTAAAATGGTGTGTATTTTTATTCTGCTCTTGAATCTCCATAGCTTAGCCTCAGATCTATTCTAATAGTATTTACTAGGAGGAAAATAGAACCATTAACATCCCCATATTGTCATGTTGTAGTATGTCTGTAAACATCAAATTCAGGAGGCTAAACAAATGTACTGGAGGTAATTTATGCCCTTGCTTTCCTTCCACATTGAAAAGGTAATTGGGATTAACATAACTATGGTGGAGGTATTTTCTACAAATCTCAGCATTAATATAATTGCTGATAGATGAAAAGAGAAAGATGGTGTGTGATTTTTTTTTTTTTTTCTTTAGTTTGTGCACTTGAGAGGGACCAATCTGATTTTTATTTATGCCTCAACATATGTTATGGTGAAGGATTCCTACAGGGGCTGTACCCGTGCTGGGAGCCCTACCCCCGGGGAGGCTTCGGCTAGCAGCCGATCAGGGCAGAGAAAGCTTCCATGATCGGAGTGCAGACAACCCCCTCCCAGATGCCCGGGATATCGGGCTGTGGAGCAGCCTTGGCACGGGAAAGCAGCTAACTGCGACCCAACGCGCCCGGTTTTCTTTGGGCTCCTTGGAGGGGGCGAGGGGTGTCCTGTAAGGTCAGCTCGGCCCTCCCACGCCCGCCTTCTCCTCTCTGCGGTTCTCCTTCCCTGCCCGGTTCCGCCGTTCCCGCGAGGCGGTTCATCGCTGTGACGACCCAGTGCTCCGCTGTTTCCCCTCACGCAGGGGCACTGTCTGCGCCCAGCCCGCCGCCATGCTCCCCACGTTGCCCGGCAGCAGCTGCAGCACGACCCACGGCACCCAGCCCGCAGGCGCCGCAGCTGCCGTGTCCCGACCCTGACGGGCCGCCCGCGGCTGCTCCACGGCTATGCCCGTAGCCCTCGCAGCGTGTTCTTCGGCAACAGCAGGGACACGCAGTCTGCTGCTGTTTGGAAAGCGCGCCCGGGAGCTACAGGAACCACGCAGACGTAGCGCGGTTCGTTGCACGCAGCTCCGCCTGCTGAGCTGCCGCTGACAGAGCGCCCGTGCTCGTGGAGTAACGCTGGCTTTGTCTTTTGTTTCTCTGTCTTTTTCTCTCTGTGCTCTCTTTTCTAGCCCACTTAGGTAGAAACAGTTACCCTTCTTTATTACTAAACAGTTCTCATATACAATATTGTCGCATTTGCGCTTCGTTTTCATCTGAGAAATCTATCAAATCCTCCCTCACCACCTATTTTACAGGGGCACAGGACAACGTGATGAAAAAATTTGCACTATAGTATAATTTGAGTATAATTAATATCTTGACAGATACAAACACAGAACCAAAAGTACTTTTAGATAATCCTTCTGCTGAAGGATTATCTTAACTATTATTTTTGTCAGTGTTTAGAGGAGAGGAAGAAAAAAAAATCAAATTCTATGTTGCACACAGAATCCTCTTTTCATAGTTTAGCATAAAGGAGCTAAATCCTTAGATTTTGGTTTTACTATTTTAGTAGCGAAAGTTTTTCTTCTTTCTACATTCCTCTTCTCCAGGAAGTTTGCATTTTTATCAAGGTTTGGAGCAGGAGGACCTCGACAAAATAGCTATAAAGTAGATGGGGACCTAGTTTAACAAGAATTTTGAACACATGAAGCTGCTCTACTTAACAAGCATGAATAGACACAATTTGATATGAAACACCTAAAATCTCTGTATTGAAGGTAGAAACCTATCAATTTATTTAATTAAAATAAGAACCAATATGTATCCCTTTCAAAGATTTCTGGAATGGAAGTGTTGGAATAAACTCCCTCTAGGAATTAAACCAGCAGTGAAGAGACAGGGGGAAATGAGAACTGATGAAAACTTCTGCACCAGGGCAACAGTGAGATGTTGTACAGAAATAACTGCCTACGTAAGAAAAAAATCAGCAGAATTAAAGGATTCAAGGTGATAACTGTTATTATTTCAGCTTCTGCCATGATCCTTAAGTGAGGCTTCAGGTGAAACTAGTAACTCCAAAATGGCCATTTTTATTCCCTCTATTTATCTAGACAGTGAAAGACTTTTGAAGTCTGGGACACATTCCCCGCAATTTGTTTCTGTGAAACGTGCTACAGTCTTACTGAGTATATTGGGCATGTGTGAACAGACACAGGAAAGCAGTTCCAGCTAATTGAGATGGTGCCAGTTTACAGGAAGTTGGCAAATGTGATGCTCATCTACATGAAGGACCAGAAGAAGGATGCAGGGAGATACAGGCTGGTGTGTCTGACCTCATTCACTGATAGATAAGATCATGAAACAGATTATCCTAAGTGCTGTCAAGTGACACATACAGGACAACAAGAGGATCAGGCCCAGCCAGCAGGAGTTTGAGAAAGGCACGTCCTGCTTGATCAACATGATCTCATTTTGAGACAGGGTGGCCCATCTTGAGTATGAGGGAAAGGCTGTGGATGTTGTCTGCCAGGAATTTAGTGAAGCCTTTGACACTCTTTCCCACAACATTCTTCTGGAAAAAAAGGTGGCTACACATAGTTTGGTGTAATCTTTACTGCGTAAAAATTGACTTGATGACTGGCCTGGAGACTAATAGTAATAGTGAATGCAGTAGGTGGCTGTTACCACCAGAGTAACCAGTGGAGTTACCCAGAGCTCAGTACAGGAGCCAGTTCAATTAGTGTCTTAATGTACTGATCATCTGGGCAAGGGGATTGAGTGATCCCTCAGTCAGTTTGCAGGTTACACCAAGCTGGTTATCTGCTTAGAGGGTTGTTAGGGTCTATAGAGGAATCTTAAAAGGCTGAATTAAGGGACCAAGGTCATTTGTATGAAGTTAGAATCATTAAATCAGAGAAGGGTTATGGTTAGAAGAGACCTTAAAGATCATGTAGTTCTAAGACTTCTGCAATGGGCAGGGATAGCTTCCACTAGACCAGCTCACTCAGAACCCCGTCCAGCCTGGTCTTGAACACCTCCAGGGACAGAGTGTCTACAACTTCTCTGGGCAACCCTGTTCCGGTTTCCTTCCCATCCTCACAGCAAAGATTTTCTTCTTATGACCTAATCTGAACCTACCCTCTTTCAGCTTGAAGCCATTCCCCCTTGCTCTTGTGGGAAGTTCTCTCCACCTTCCTCAAAAACTCCCTTTAGGTACTGGAAAGCTTCTTAAGTTGTCCCCAAAGCCTTTTCTTCAGGCTGAATAGCCCCAACTCTCTCAACCTTTTTTCTTAGCAGAGGTGTTCCAGCTCTGTGATCAAATTAGTGTCTCTGTTCTGGACTTGCTCCAACACGTAATGTCTTCCTTTTGTTGAGGCCCTACAGCTGGACACAGTACCCCTGGAAGGGTCTCAAGAGCAGTGTAGGAGGGAGAATCACCACTCTCAGTTTGCTTGTCATGGCTCTTCTAATGAGCCAAGGATGTACTTGGCTTTCTGGGATGTGAGCACACACTCTTGGCTCATGTTGAACTTCCTGTCAACAAATACCATTAAAGTCCTTCCTCCCAGGGCTGCTGTTTATCCATTTTTTGCCCAGCCTGTTATTGTGCTTGGGATTACCCTGATCAAGGAGTAGCACTAGGTACTTGGCATTTTTGAACTTCCTGAGGGTCACACAGGCCCATCTCTCAATCCTGTCATTGAGGCCCATCTCTCAATCCTGTCAATGTTCTTTTGGACAGCAGCCCAACCCTTGGTGTTGACCTTCCTAAACAGCTTTGTGTCATCAATAAACTTGCTTGAGGGTGCACTGAATCCCATTATCCATGTTGCAATAAAGATATTAAAAAGTGCTGGTCCCAATACAGACCCCTGAGGAATCACCATCTGGATATCAAACCATTGACTAAAACTCTTCAAATGTGATCATTCAGCCGATGTTTTTATCCACTGGGTGGTCCACCTGTCAAGTCCATGTCTCTCCGGCTTAGAAACAAGGTTGGCACACGGAACACTCAAATGGTTTGTATTCAGGTAGATTACTTTTGTTAGTCTTCCTTTGCCACCACTGCTGTAATGTCTTCATAGAAGGCCACCAAATTTGTCAGGTATGACCTGCCTTGTGAAGACATGTTGGCTCAGTCATTTTTCTTGTACTTTAGCATAGTTTCCAAAAGGAGCTACTCTATGATCTTGCCAGAGACTGAGATGAGACAGACTGGCCTGTAGTTAGGGTCTTCCTTATTGTCCTTTTTAAAAATGGGTATTATATTTCTCCTTTTCCAGTCGGTGGGGATTTCACTGCAATGCCAAGACTTCTCAAATATGATGCATAGTGGCATAGCCACTTCCTCAACCAGTTCCTTCAGGACCCATAGATGTATCTCCTCAGGTCCCATGAACTTTGCAGCTTAAGGTTCTATAAATGGTTGCCAAGCCAGCCTTCTCCTGCAGTGGATGGTTCTTCATTTTCACAGTTCCCACCTTTCACCTTTGGCATATGGGTGCTGTTGCTGGAACACTTGCTGGTGAAGACTTGTAAAAAAGGTGTTGAGTGCCTTGGCCTCCTCTATTTCCTGGGTAACCAAGTCTCCTTCACTGATCCTGAAAGGCCCCATGTTCAATAGATTCAACAATACCAAGTGCTGGGTCCTGCCGCTGGCTCACAACAATCCCAGGAGATGCTACAGGCTGGGGGCAGAGTGGTTGGAAACCTGCCACATGGAAAAAGACCGGGGCATGTTTGTCACCCATAGCTGACCCTGAGCCAGTGTATGCCCAGTTGGGAAAGAGGGACAACAATGTCCTAGTTTTTATTGGGATTATTGTGGCCTGGAGGGCCAGGGCAGTGATTGTCCCTTTGTACTTGGCAATAATGAGGCTGCATCTCAAGTGCTGTCCCATTTTCTGTCCAGAAGAAAAATGTTGATCTTCTGGAACATATCCAGAGAGGGACAATAAAACTGGTGAAGGGTCTGGAGCACAGGCTCTGTGAGGAGTAGCTGAGGAGGCTGGGGTGATTTAGCCTGGAGAAAAAGATACTGAGGGGGGCCCTTATTGCTATTCACAACTGCCTGAAAGGAGGTTGTAGTGAGGTGGAGATCAATCTTTCCCCACAAGAAATGAGTGATAAAAAAAGAGGAGATGGCCTCAAGTTGTGTCAGGGGAGGTTTAGGCTATATATATTAAGCAAAATTTCTTCATAGAAAGGATTGTCAAACATTGGAGCAGGATGCCCAGGAAACTAGTTGAGTCTCCATCCCTCAAGATACTTACACAATGTGTAGATGTGACACTTTTAGGAGTATGTTTTAAGGGTGGTGTTGGCAGTGCTAGATTAATGGTTGAAATAAATGATCACAGAAATCTTTTCAGCCCTAAGCTTTCCTATGATTCTGTGGCAGCGTTTAGACCATGTGGGGCTGACTGAATATAGAAATAAGCCCATACTTGAAATAACAGCTGATTCTTTTGAAGTTGCTGTAGTTATACCATGCTAAAGCCTTGTTGTTGGTGGGGTTTTTTGGTTTTTTGTGGTGTGGTTTTTTTATTTTTTCCTTCTCCTTTTTCTCATTGAAAGGAACTTGGAAGAAAAATGTGACAAGAAAATGTCATTCATTAGAAAAAAGTTGTTGGTTTAAACAACATCATGTTCTACTGGTTTTAATGCATTAACATTTTTTTAAATTGGCATAAAATTATTTATTCTGCAAGTTTTTCACTTTGTCAATCCCAGAAAAATTAAAACAATTCAATGTCTTAATAATGTATGTACTACATAAAGGCTCAGAACATTATTAGCTCAGATGAAAGAGTAACTAATGGAATATAACTCCTTGTTTTTTGAGGGAACCAAAAGGATAAAAGGTGCAAGACTGTTAGAAAGAGAAATGACCTTTGATTTTAAGAACACGTAATTCTGTTTGTTTTAAAGGAATACAAATGCATCATTTTTCACTTTTTGGATATTTATCTTGCCCTTTAAAGGCCAGCTAGAAAGTGGAGCTAAAGTTCATGCCTAAAATGAAATCTGAGTATCCAATATGAACCACACTTTTCCCTTGGCATTGATTTTGAAACAGAAAAGATTAGGAAGCAACAACAAAAGCATCTGTACCTATTGCCAGTACAAAGAAACAATAGAGCTCACAATATGCACGCACACACGCACACACACACACACACACACACACACACGTGTATTTAACAGGCAATAGATGCAGACTTGAAACTTCTTACTACCTTCTAATTCCCACAGAGATAATTAGAAGACTGAGTATTGGAATGTTCGACACATAAAGCACAATATTGAAAAGTTTTCTGGTAGTTACATCAGCTGTCTAAGTAAATGTAATGGAGAATGTAGAAACCCGTATTTCTCTCCTCCTCCCCCATTTGCTGTCTTTCTCAAGACAGTTCTACCACAACAAACTAGTCTTCTGAGCAAAAGCAGTTTAAGAAAATTGCCAATCCTAATTTCTAAACAAACAAACAAAAAAGTCTTCCTTATGTGTACTCTACCTGTTAATTGTCAGTAAAAATATTGTTAGGAAAATCCAAGAATATTTTTTGAGGAAGACAGAAACACTACCTCCTGGAGCTCAGCAGACTCTGCTCATATCTTGATATTCTGCTTTCAAATATGATGTTCAAATATTTCTCAACATACTGCTTGAATTACTATTTTAAAAACATGCTTTGAAGAAGAGTTCCTGATGTAGCTTGGGAAAAATATTCTTGGATGTGTTTTATATTTAATCTTCAAAATGTGCTAAATTCTTGTATTTCATTAAGTATTTTGAAATACTAGCAGCAATGAGACAATTATATGTACTCCTAGGAATAAATAGTATGTTGATATATTCTAAGATGTAATATATATACCTGAAAATGAAGGGTAGTTGTTGCTGAATAATCAGAGAAGCAATTCCTTTAGGACATTCAATTGTTTTCTATAGCTCAGTTATGAGACAGTATATTGATATGGATTACCAAATTTAATAAAAGCATATGATAAAGATTGTAATTCTGAAAATAGTTTTTTTTAAAATGAAATTATAATTTTAAAATACTGTGTTTAGGCAGGAAATATCATTCACATACATATGAATAAGCAAATGCTATGCAATTTTAAAATTCCATCTAGTTCTACAAACTATTTTACTGTTTGGACACGTGGGAAAAACTCATAGCTCAAAAATTAGTTTTACATCATTTAAGACTATTCCAATTTCAGTGCTTATTTAATTTGGTATATGTACCAAATGCTAATGATCAGTTTTAATGCAATGTTGAGATGTAATTTCTACTGCAGTGCAGCATTTATTAAGCACTCGGACACGGAACCTTTTCTACTGTGAGAAATGAACAGCCCACACTGTAGCAATCAAGACACCTGCATCCACTTCACCATCCTAATGGGACCGTGGCAGCACCAGGGAGCATGGGAGGTGCACAGAAGCCAGCTCTCATCTGGAAAGAATGTGCCTCTGCTAGCAAGGCACAGCCTGTAAGCTAACAAGCCATGGCACTTTTCAGAGCTCAGTAGCTCAGGGCAATGCTGCCTGAACGTGCTATCCTGTTCCTATAGCCAGGCAAGTTCACCAATATGTCTCTGCACCCGGGCCCCGTGATGGATGTTTCTGGCATCACAGATGTCTCTGGCACTGTAAACCACTGGGCACTGTAAACATGACAACATTCTGGGGGGGTTTCACTGTGAAATAATTGCCCATTTATTTGAAGATGACTTTACCTCTTTCAAGAAAGAAGTGTGTTTCATCATCAAAACTGACATCCAAGGCTTTTATTCATTAAAATCAACACTGGCATAAAGTTAAGATTTAGCTTCTGTAAGTGTAAAGGACTGTTTTTACCACCATCTTATATCCTTTTTCCTAGTATGATGTGTGTATGTGAGGTGCAATACCTGTGATGAAAGTGAGCCATTGAACATAAAGTAATCCTTAAAATTCTTGCCTCAAACCCTTGCACTAATGGTAGCTTTGCTGAGAATCTAGAAGACCTGTATCAACTATTATATAAACTTCTTATTGGTAAATGCCTTAAAAATAATGCAGGATATGGGAAAAAAAAGCTTAAAGTGTTGAACACTTCTTTTACGGAAGCTGTTTTACAGAAAATCTACCTAGAGATCCAAGTTAAATTTAAAAAAAAAAAAAAAAGGCAAGCCTGGTCCACTGAGTTTAGTACTTACATATGTAATTAGACACATGCATTGCTCTCAGACATATTTATTCAGTCTTCTGATAGTTGATGCAAACTACAGTATTTCTTTAACTTCAAGAAAGTCTTTTGACATACTAACATCAATAATTATAGGAGGTTAGAGCACAGGGAGTATTCCATATGACAGGAAGACATGCATAATATATGGTGTAATACTACTGTCGATGTGTTCCTCCACATTCTGTGTGGATGATAACCACACTAAGCTTGTATGGCTCTCCTGTTGCTAATATTAAGGTAGTGATTGTTTAGGAATTGAAGGTCATGCTTTTGTTCACATATGAGTGACTGCCTTTCTTCTAATCATAGCTGTGAACTGTTTCTTTTGTTTTCCATGGATATTCACGTTCCTTTAAATAGAAAGCTTTTAGCTAAAACATAAAATCACAATGAGAGTCTGAGATAAGACCTGAGAATGATACTGTCTTGCTAATTTTGAGTCTAAAACAAAATAAATCACATACAATGAACCTAATGCTTCACCACTTTCCTTCAGAGATCAATGCATAACCTGTCTTTTAGAATGACTCACAGAGACCAAGTGAAAAAGAAATTTGGTGTACATCAGAAGAAAAATACTAGTCTTACTACCATTAAAGGAAGAAATACATGTTTTCAGTGATAAGGATATGTCTGTCTCTTTCTGTATATGTTCTGAAATACTGTAAGTAAAACTAAGGTAGCAGGAAAAAGGGAAGAAAGGGGAAGGCATAGGTGACAGAATAAGCTGCTTGTAAATGTGCATAAAATCTGGTCCACTTTTTTTTATTGTTTTTTTCCTGTGGTTCATAATTCAGTTTCAGGCAGTATTCCCAACAGTAATGCTAAACTGGATGTGGTCCTGAGTGGTACCAAGAGAACAGCCATGGCATCATGAAATCACTGCTGCTTTCATCCTTCCTCATTGATTCACTGAAAGACTCATACCCTGGAGCTCAAAGCCAAGCTGTGCAGCACAAGGGATGCAGAGGTTAGTGTATTTCCAACCTCTTCTCACAAGAAGTTAAAACAAAGAGCATGAGATCAACATAGCATAGCACATAAAATTCTAATTAATTAATTCTGAAATAATGCGAGATATGAGACAACCAACTGCCCTCCCCTTTTCCCCCTCTGTAGGAACACTACACAATTTTTCACACATTCAAAGTGAAAAATCAAACTTAGCTCTTAGATTTGGGTCTTTACAAGGCACTTTTTGTGGTTTAAATACTTCCTTGCTCCTTTTGAAAACGTTTAACCTGATCCATATTAGCATTAACATTTATAGGACTTTAGAACATGCTACATATGATCATGTATAAATCCTTGCCCTCTTCTTCAGTTAATTAGATGCCAGATCTTTTGTGCAGAAGAAATATAAGACCTTAAAAAGGGTGAATAAGTCTTCTTCTCTTGTTGTTTGGTTTTATATTATAGGGCTGACAGTCTTACTCTCCTATATCAAACAGACACTGTTAAATGGTTATGAAGAAATATTCAGTGATGAACTGCTCTTGAATGTACTGCTCTTGTATCGTGCTTCAGTGAACATTTTATCTCCTACAAAACTGGGACAAAGTGGTTACAGGAAGAAAAAAAGAATGGAAATTTGCATGAATAAATACTAAAATCAGCACTAACTATATTATTAAGCAGTCTAATAATTACTAGTTTGATAGCTGAGAAAAAGTCAGATGAACTGATGTATGTGATTACAGCAGGATAAAAAATAATCCAATAACAGCATCCAGCTAGGGGAAACAATAAACTAAAACTTTAGGCATGTTATTAAGATACACAGTGCCCACAGCAAGAGAACAGGACTTGCAACACTAATTGCTGGTGTCTAGACCGTAATTTGTTTTTCAGTCCTTACAAGTTTAATCCATCCAAAAAAGTAGAATTGTGTATTAATGATAGGTTTAATAAAACTGATATGGAATCAGTTCCAAACATGTTTAGGTTCACAGCTTCAGCTAATTTTGCCTCATGTAAACAGAAAGGGAACATGTCAGTTTAGTTCAAATCACTGGAAACTGTGGATTTTGTTTTGTCATTACATTGTCAGTGCCGAAGCAGCCCTTAAATGGAGTATAAATTCAATTCACACCCATTGAAAGTATCTCCAGGTCTACTTTAGTGCTTTTATCCAGTTAGTAACTGGCAGAACTCAAATCCAGGTATTCACTGCAGTAAAAGTTTACATATTCCTACTTGAAGGAAAAATAAGGAAATTCTCATCCCACCGTGAATTCAGTGCTACTTCTATGCAAGTAGGAAGAATTCACACTGAATTAAAATGTGGGCAAGGAGCGTAGTCTCTCTCTTGGCAGTGTGGTCATATATTCAGAACATAGTAATGAGAGCTAAAATGGCTGAAGAAACAAGTTGCTGGTGCCTTTATGCAAACTTAGACATGAAGAGGGGTTAAGTAAATGGTTGTGCACTACACTACAGGGATTATAGTTTAATGGGCTAATCAATAACCTAGGAAAGCACAAAACTTGCAGTTTGTTTTTGTTCTTGGGTAGTTATTCGTATTTCAATTGACTTAGTGGTCTTTTCCAACCAAAGCTGAGCATGATAAATCACAAGCCATTCCTTTTTAATATGTCAGTCTGAAGTAATTGCCTCCTCAGTTTCTAATAGATGAAACAGTCTGCTGTGAATTTCAAGGAAAGAGACAACTAACATCCTTTCTGTAGAATGCTGGTACTTTTTAGAGAGTCATTTTCAACACTGGATTTCCATTAATTTCATGTTAACAAAATTTTACTGTATTATTTTAAAGCAATAATGATAGTTAGTTTCTTCTTATATTAGCGATTGATCAAAAGTTTTTATAATTTCATTCTAGGATGGTCAAGTTAGTTCAAATTACAGACAACAACAATGTAAGAATTCTTATAAAGGTTCATAATTCCAACTTATTTTATACAGAAATGTCTGTACTGTTTTTATATGTAAAGGTAATTCACTCATAAACTCCTGGAAATCTTTTTATCTGAACTGAAATTATATCCTTCTTTGGCTTTCCCAACTTTTTTTAATAATACCTATATTAATTATACACCTATATTAATTATATTAGAATTAGAATAAAAAATTGTCTGACTGGGGCAAAGTCCAGGTGGAATTGCTCATCATTCCACAAATTTTTAGGTCATCTTCATATGTGTCATCCTTATATGTAAAAAAATTCCTTGCAGATCTCTTGCTTCTTCATGAACATGTAGTATAAAATTACAGAAACTATTTGAAGAGTTTTTTCTCTTTGGTAACTGTTAGATATCCCAGTACTGTAATCTTGGGAACCTAATAATTTCTGTAATAAATATTTAGCAATTTTATCTGTGAGATTGTTTAATGTAGTTTTGGATGTGAAAGTAGTACGTAAATTATATCAAATGATAAGACTGATTCTAGCTTCTTAAATATTTTATGACAGGTTTTTGTCTCAGTGAGTTGCAACAATGGCTTACCTTTTCTCAAAAAAATTTTCTTTTTTCAAGCCAAAGAGATCATATGACTCACTGAGGTTGAAGAAGTCATGACCATTTCCTTTGTCACTCTCCAGAGATGTAGCCTTTAAGCTGAAAATATATCTTTTCTAATAACAGTTTCACTTAATGGATTTCCATTAAATTTTAAAATTAATAAAAATATTTAATCTACAGAAAATAAGATCAACCTTCCTTTGTTATTTATTTTATTAATATTTGTCAAGGACACAATACGTAATACTTGAATAATAGAGTTTTCTTCTGAATATTGCTGATATAGCACGGCAACAAATAATGATTTAATTTAACAGATTAGAAGATATTTTCAATTAGTTTTCAGTGTTTTATTTTATGTAGATGGCAGCATTTTATTATGCACGTGGCAAAGTTTCATATGATGATATTATCAGTCATTTTATGGCTAAATAGTCTTCCTGTTTTCATGTCAGATTTAGTTCTAGTTAGTGTTGGTAAAGGTAAGTTTGTACTAGAAGTCTGTAGGGCTCAGAAATCTGGTTGATTCTACAGAATCTTAACTCAGAAGTAACCAGAGGACATTAGTCTTGATCAGTAACCTACCAAGTATTTTTCATCATTTCTAATGTCTTCTCAAGACAGGTAACTAAGAAGGCTAGAAGAATCATATTTACTTGACACCCTGTTAATGTGTGTTTTACACTCGGAAACTTCTGATTTTTTAATTATTTATGCTGCTTGTTTACTACTCATTCCTTCTACCTTTTTTATTTTTTTTTCTTGTGTATTAATAGATATTAATTTGCTCAGGAACAATTAGAACTTTTGTAATTAGAAATAACAGAATAATTTGCATAGTAAAAAAAAAAAAATGCCCCTTAAAATCACTGTCTTTGTTTGCTAATTCACATACAGACCAGACTTCCTATAGTGCTCCTATGATTTATAGTTTTTATTGACAAAACTTCAATTAAATCTAAATCTAGATTTCAACCACATAGGATAGAATTCCTCTCATTGTACCATTTGCATAGTAATTTTGCTTGGATTCAGGAAAGAAAAAAATTTCCTAGAAACCTGTCAGTTTTTATAAGATCCATGACTCAGTGTTTTAAGTGACTTCATTGCTGCAATAGAAGTATGAATGATTTCATGTGCAGAATGAAAATAAAAATGCGTTACGTGGGAATAAAAATTCCCTGACATTCAGCTAATGTTTTGTGAAGAAACTTAAAACATGCCTTAGAAAGACTGAACATTTTTTGTCATGAAGGATCCCAAAACAAATGACATCAAAAGCATTATTTATGGTTTTTTTGAAATAATTAGGTAAAGAGATTTCAAAAGACAAATACAATTATAGATTATATAGTTACAGTATATTTTATATACTTTTCATAAGACTTCTGGTTTGGAAATATCAGTACATTTGTAGGATATATTGTTTCCCCTCCCTTCTACAGAGTTCAGACTTTGAGTTACGCCTTCCCTTACCAGATTTTCGTTATAACATTGTTACGCAATGTTGTTGTGTAATCAAAGATTGCTGCACTTTACACATCTCAGTGTCCTTTGATCTCCCAAACCAGATTCTTCCTACACAATATGCACTTTACTGTAATAAATAAATTGCCTACTCTCAAGAGGAGCCACAAAGTAGAAATAACTACTTCTGGAATTAACAGAGGGCCTTGCAGCATAAATAGCAAGTTGTCATGACACTAAATTTCAGTTTATTGCACTGACATAAGCGTTGTTAAATTTTTTTCAATAATGTTGTTTAATTGGACTTAAAAATAAAATGGAAAAAAAAATATTTGTAAATATGTTTCCCTTCAATATTAAGCTACAAACCATCTTTCACTGTGGATCTTGCTATTGTAAAAACATGTTGTCCTACATTGCCCTACAGACTATTTAATAATCAAGCTTCAGTTACAGTCTATAAATGTTTCTAAGCAACCACAACCCACTTTAAATATGCTCGTCAATTAGGTCTAGACACCCTCTTTCAGTGTTTGCCTCTATTATTTCTTTCTGGCTTGAAACATAAAAGACACAGAGATAGAGGGAATATTTCAAAATAATACCTTGTACTGATCAAGGGTGATGCTGTTAAGTAGCACCTCTGCAGATAAAGGCAGACCTCAGGCAGCCCCCGTTCAAGAGTACAGTGCCCATCAATCCCTTATCAACATATAAGCCAGAAAGAACAGAAACTTATCTGGCTAAAGCCAATATGGAAAATAAAAAAAGTAAGATAGGTGCTGGTGACTGTGGGAATAATAGCTTCTCCTATGTTATCCAATGTTTTCATTCTGCGTTTTTTAATTTTTACTTTTTTCCACATTAAAAAAAAAAGCCAAGGGAAAAAAAAAAGGAAAAACATGAAAAAGTCCCATGATTAAAAAAATCCACCACTTTCAAAAGGCAAGACTTTAAATAATGATTTTTCTATTTGTAATATCAGTTGAATTTTGAACACAGATGTATGTCTTAGTTAAATTGCCTAACCCTGTTAATCTTTTATCTTCATTTTTATCTTCCCATAATCATAAATTCCAGTTTTTTCTTAGAAGCACAATAAGCTTTCTTACTTGGTATGTTCAGTTTTCTTTATTATCTGGAATGCTTTCCACACTGTATTATTGTCTGTAAACTTATTAGTGAGGAATATCTGAGAAGAAAATTCTGGCTTAATTTCACTAAGTCTCTTATGGCTTAGAATAACTCCCTCCATTGAGGCTGGTACAAAACATACTTTGTATTTGCTGTGATTATGCAATATGATTTGCCTAAGCAAAGATGAATTTTGCTGGAACTTCATACCAAACAACAATTTTTTTCTGGACTTCTGGTATTGTCGCTGTCATTTAACACAAGATTGAGAGTGAAATAAAGCATAAAATTTCACAATAAACAGGGAGGCTAGGGAGAGGCTAAGGCATGTATCTGGTAACTTATTTACTCCCTAGCTATATTTCTGTATTGCTTTCCAACTGGTATCATATTCTGTAAGCAGGATCATAAAAGCAATAATGGTCAAAGATCTTTTATAATACAATAGCTCCCTTGGGGTATCAAGTAGCTAGTAAAGGAAATTTTGGGAAATGTAAGAACAGCACAAATATATAGTATTACTACCCTTGGGCATGTATCCACATGACTACTCCTTAGGGAGTTTCTGAAGCTAAAGGGATTATCAATATATTTACAAATTTATGGGATTTTTCTTCCTCAAGCCTATGGCATATTTTGAATCCCAAATAACTTTTTGCAAGAAGTTTCAGATTTTCTCTATAAGCTGCATTTATTCTGAACTTAACTTACATTTTTTTGACTAAAGTTTTAGTACTTGGATAAAATATGAATGATTGGGTTCTTTTGCTTCCTACACGCCAGACATGATTTCTTTAAAATTCTCTATGATTTCCTCAGTTTGTGTGTCTTCCAGATTGAAGCATGCTAGATATGTAGTCATTACTCATACATTAACTGACTTACTATTTTTGGTCCTCCTTTTTGTCCTGCTTCTCATCCTGCCCTGTGTTACTTTATTGACTTTTGAGATGAGCTGTCTAACTCAGGTGAAAATTAACCACTTTTGAATTAGGAGCGCTTGTGATATTAGGACTACTTTTCTCAAGGAGTGTAAATTCACATTTCCTGCATGCTGAATTTCACCTGACTATAATTCATTCACAGAATCATCTTAGGATTCTTCCATATTTCCCCACAAAAAATTAATTTTTCTCTAAATAGCTTAATAACCCCAGGTAAATATGTGGTATTATTCCCACTAACATTTTTAGCTTTTCTAAGTCAGGGGTTTAAACCTGATAGGGTAAGGTGTGATACTTGAAGATTACCCATGATAACAGAAATACTTGAGCATTTATGGTCTGACCAACACCCCCAAATTTCCTATACCTTATTGTAGATATGTTTTATAGTGTTTAGAATGTATTATAAATTTCCAAGCTTCCTATACACATATAAAACAATCACAAATTTTGTGTAATACTTTACTTGTCATAAACCATTTCTCACTAGTGATTGATCTACTTCAGTCACTACCCTACCTTAGTCACTAAAAAGAGATAGGTCAGGTCATATGTACCTATCAAACTTACCACCTTATACAAGGTAGGTAGAAAGAGTATTAAAAGTTTGGCACCTCTTTCTCATATAGCTATAGCTTGCAGAATATTGACAAGAATCACTGTATTGCTGTGCAGTCTTACTCAGCCTTAATAGGTATTATTCATGATACAAAGGCTAGTGTGAGATAGTACACAAAACAGAAGGCTAGAAGTGCTCTGTACCCTTTTTAGTTGCTGTTGGTAGTCATTCCATGCATTCATTAAATTTCTGTTTAATTCATAGCACAATTTAGCAATCATGCTGTAGCAACCAGACTTTTTCTCCAACACTACAAAATCTCAGCTGTGATCTTACTCCTGCACCTTAGGAGGTATCTATGTATTTATTACACAGTATACTGATTCAAGCATTATGTTCTATTTCCTCACTAGGAGAAATTTGAATTTCAAACAGGATACACTTTCCAAGATTTAATAAATATTGCTAATTAGAAAGATATTTGTGGCTTATAACATGAAATCCACACCAAATATTTTCCTGTAGGCCTTACAGGAAAAAGAATATTAAGTCTTAGACAGTGAGTAGATGTGAAATCTTACTTTGAACCTTTGTAGATTTTTCTGCTCTCCACTGAATCTCTCACCTAAGGGGAAAAAAGAAAAAAAAAGGTGGCATTTGTAAAATGAATGATAAATTATATAGTTAGACAATTTACACTAAAAATTGTCATAAGCAAGTTTTATGTTTTATTTTTAATTTTGAATCCAAGTGAAGAGAACGTTAAGTTCATTAAGAGTGAAGAGTACATTAAGTACTTAATCTCTAACAGGAAAACAGTTCTATACAATTAAAAATTAAACATACTTTCTTAGGTTTTATTCTATATAACAGTAAATCCATATAATACAAAAGGCAGAAGAATTATACTCCAAATTATGACTTCTAAAACATAAACTCAGTCTTCATCAGTGCATTGAAATAGATTCTCAGTTTCACTGTGGGAAGAGGAATAGAAATAGACTTTATAGAATCATGCACACTGTGTTTAGATTTTTGCATGTGATCAATAAATATTTTCAATTTCAAATTAAGAAAATGAAGACACAAGAACCCAATTCAATACTTAGCTAATGTGATGAAAAAACTTACAGGCATTCCCTCTAAGAGGTCTAAAGGCAGTTCTCAAAGAGAATATCCTCTCAAAAGGTGCTGCACTTTTCTGTTAAGCAGAAATATTTGCTTCCAAGGGATCTAACAGTGACAGAAGATTTGTCAAGTTCAAGACAATGGCAGAATGTCTTCAGCTTAAATTTGTGTACTGAAGTGCAGCTGAAGATTTTAAAACCAATGTTCTATTGCTTATTTAATTGAAAAACAATCACAGAACCATTATTTATGATGGAGAAACACAAAAGGATTTTTATGTGGGTCGTGGTATAGGAATGGTACTGCCCAATTCAATGTCCCCACTGAGACTCTCCCAAACCAGAGCCACTTGCTTGTTCCCCTTCTTCCCTTCCACTTCCTGCTCCAGCATGGAGTTGAGAATTCCAAGCACTAAAAGTGCAAGATCATTGGTTGAGATAAGAACAGTTTACTAGAAACAGCAGTAAGATTAAACAAGAAGCAACAACAATGATATTAGTAAAAGAAAAGTATACAAAGGAGAGGGTGATTCACATGCAAAAATGCCTAGATGGACCTGTCCACAATGAACAATGGCAGATGATGCCACCACGGTGGTTTTTGACAGGAAGCCACACCCTTCTTTTTGGAAGCCAGAGAATCCCTTCTCCCCAGGAATAATCCTGGCAAAACTAGGAGAATGGGTTTGCAAATAGCACAGATAGGGGTCTTCTGTTACTTAGAAATCATTCCTTGGTTATATATTCCACAGCAGAGGATTTACTCATCCTCAATTTCCTACCAAAATTTTTATTGTTTTCTTAGTTAGTCTTAAAAGATCTTGAGTAGAGAGAACTATTACTGTAACTGTAATTTTGCTGAGCACACTTCTGAAGAAACCAAATTCTTTGAAAAACTTATCTATTTCATGTATTTTACATAGAAACCAGCCAACAGTTATAGTTTTCCTTGGCAAGCACACACATATTTCAGATTCCAGAAATTAATGTTATAAAAACCTGGTCAGTGTATGTTAAAGCCTGTGGAGAGAAGTGAAACTGGCATGTTGTGTTTTTGCAAAGGCCCCTTTTATGTCCACCACAAACCAATCAAGTCTTCCTGCTGTCCCTGGCTACCTCTACTGTCCCCTCCTACAGGAATGGAGGATGGGCTGGCTTAGGTGTATGTCATCCTCTTGGACCTTGTGCTGGAACCTCACCCATAGCTGGGGTGCACAGGGTAGATCCTATGTGCAGCATACTGACTTATCCCATATTGTGCCCACTTTGCTGGCCAAAGAAGAAGAATGAACAGAAGAAATATGGCTAAATCTAATTTTCATTCAGCTTACAGGACTGCAGCAGGAGACATGAAAATGGAAGGAAGGTAATTCAAATCTAAGCAATGTGCAGCAGATGCCTCAGGGCCCACGAGGAGACACTGCAACAATCAACACATTTTTTTGTTCTGTTTTTCCCTTTGTACTTTCATTTTTGATGGAGGCTTCTGTGCAGGCGAAGCTCAACAGAACAGCTTCACTGTTTGTTCATTTTAATCTGGCCCTGAATCTTGCTCTGGTTCATAGATCCTGAAGATAATCTGATTTTATGTCTCCACAGTACTTTTACTATGTTTTTGAAGACCCCCAAGGGAACAATATTCTAAACTGGTACTAACAATTTATTACGATATATTTTATTCTTTTATACTTGAGTTTGCTTTTTTTTTATTTTATGAAAAGGCACTGGGAGGTGTCCTTAAAGACAGAACATGTAAAAGTTGCTCTTCACAAAAATGTTGTTTGCCAGAGGGGAAAGAGCTCCCTTTGGAATAAGGAAACTGTCAATTTGTACAAATGAGAAGAGTAAAAAAGTTAACACCACACCTGAGTAAATTTTGAGGTTTTTTTGTATATCATCTATTCAGGAAGCATGTCAGCATGACTCTGGATTTCAATGCAGTTTCCACCCCCTTGCTGCATGCTTCCAGGTGCTTTGTAGCAAAATGTGTAATAAACAGTAGTTCACATTTGAAGCTAAAAGAGTGGTTTTTACTCCCGGTGCTCCTTTCCTCAGTAATTTCAACAAACAAGACAAAAACGTCAACCCTCCAAATACCTCCCTCCACCTAACCTAAAGGGAAAATTTTGAAAATACTTAGATGAATGAATAATTTTTCACATGTGAATAGTCAAAGTGAAGTTCTACCGACAGGGTAAAAGACATAAATTATACATGATTTAGCTCCTTCAGTAAGCATTGAATGCAAGTGACCAACTGAGTGTTAAATATATGGAGCAAAGGAATGTCACTGCACTCTAAGGCAATTTAGGACATGTATTTCTAAAAACATAACAGTAAATAAAACAAGTATATTTCAAAATGAGTTCAGAGAAAAGGCATACTTTTAGAAAAGTAAATTGCATATGCTACCATTAAATAAATAAATAATCTAGTGATCAAACAGTGGGTACAACCTTTATTATAGTTGAGAGATAAAATGTTATTAAGATAAATTAAGAATTGCCTGTCTGCTACTGGAATGTTTTCTGTTCCATTTGTGAGAATATTTTAAAAGCATCAGTACAAGTCTTCCTGGGGACCTCCACTGCTGAAGAGATAGGGTTTTGAATTTTCCCTTTGTATGTCAACTTCATATTAAATTCTTCCAGTAAATGATATAATGGTTTCTGTTTCTCATTCTTCAGGCTTTGCTTTCTCTTCTTCTCATATTTCGACAATTCCCTCCCTCTCTCTAGTCAGAGGAACTACCACTTAGAAATTATTTGTTTGCTTTAGAGCAAACTGGTGTTTCCATTACTTTCCTTTTTGAATTTTTTTTTAAATAATTTTATTTTATTTCTTTATCTTTTCCCCTTTTTTCAAGCCAGCCACTGTCTTCAGTATCAAGGAACCTGTCCTCGTTAACAGACCTCCTAACACATTTTCTTGCTTCATCTTGTTCATTTTCAACAACGATCTTTCACGGAAAAGCCAATATTCAAAAATTTTCCCAGAATCTTTATTATTTTTATTGTATTTAAAAATGAAAAAGCCTAAATATGTAGTTTCTCTTCAAGCAATAGCTTATCCAGAAGCACTGGACCAAAGTCTGCTGTCTAGTACCAGTATTAGTTTTATCAGTTACAGCTATGCTTCTTTCAGTGGTATTGCATCTCTTACCTCTTGGTCTACTTATCAGTAAAATATTTCCTCTCAGACAAAAGTGAGGGCTATAGAATCACATTTTTATTTTTCATAATAGGTATTAATTAGGTAATCAGGCAACTGACTTTTTTTATGTATTTCTGGAGAAGAAACAGCTTTCTTAATGCAATGCACAATTACACTGAGGGCTAGTACAAGATAAATGCACTGCACATTTAGAACAGTCTTTCTCAACTGTGATGCAATGAAACATTTATGAACACTGAAGTCTATACACATCAGCAAGCCTGCTAAAATTGAAAAGAGCTCCTTACTCATGCAAAAATAAGCAGATGCTTAAGTGTTTGCAGGAAAAAGTTTTAATTTCTCTCCATGGGTATTGGACAGATCCTCTGCACAGGGATGAATTTCAGTCAATAAAATGATTAACAACAGTAACACACATTGCAGAGAAGTGTATCCACTCCAGAAAAAAATAATTTAAGAAGTGTTAGCTGGGGTCTGATCGGTGACATGTAAAACCTTAAGTCTTTTGAGATATATTGCATTATAGAACAATGTCTGCTAGTATTTTGCAGCAATGATTTGTTTTGCTATCTTGTGTAGGACATGTCAAGACTTTTCCACCTAATGAAAAGTTACTATTTTGGTTGATTTTCTCCCAAAAATGTATTGGCCATGTTTTCCATTTAAAAATATGTTTCCAATCATCTCTGTTTACTTCTACATTTTCTTAATGTGCTATTTTCTTTGACTAACTTCAGTGTTTTGATCTTCCCTAAGTCTGGCTATTAGAAGAGAAATCTCAGAACTGTATTTGAATACCCTCTTCTAATTTGCAAAATTATTTGTAACTGAAGACACATACATAAATAAATCTCTGTATCCTGATTTAATAGTGTGTCTTGACATCACCAGATTCATGGTATCAGCATTTCAATGTTTCATCTTGACTTTGCAAACTCATTAAATGCTTTTAAAAATCTGAGTTACAATATTCACCATTATTCTGTTAGCACAGAGAAGTCATAGAATTGGTTCTAAATTTACTGAATGCAATGGATGAATTTTTCTGAGTCCCAAGATGTGGTTTGAATCAGTCGCCTAACCAGCACCAGAAATTAATTTAAAATTAATTTTTTTATTTCATACCTATGCCAGAAATGCCTGTATAAATAGTAGCTTTACAATTATTCCATTATGAAGGCCTAAATTCTTTGTACCTATTTTCCCAGAGGGAATAAACTGGTCACTCATCCAATATAATTTCTTTCTGATATTGTCTTCAAAGATAAATTAATCATGTTAGGTTTTTGACGTGGCCTCTCATTTCTGTAAGTGGTGCTTGAACTTCTCTGCCATTTTACAGCACCTGCACTTTTGTCTATTTCTTTTGATAAAATGCCATTTAATTGTATCTTAACTTGTCTTTACAGCCAGAGAAGGGATTACATGATATTCTTTTCTCATTAAAAATTTTTATATGGAAAATTTCTGGTTTTGGTATTCTGAAGCCCGAATAAATGTAAAGGGCTTACAAAAAGAACAAAGGTACCATCAGGTTCTGTGGTAATAAGACATTCTAAACTCTGATTTCTATTTCTGCATGAAGAATTCCTGATGTTAGGTTTCACAATGTATTGACCAGTTCTGCTGATTATCTAAAGCTTGTGAAATCTGAGACTATATTTATATATGTGCATAGTTTTACATGCTACTATGAAATACATACTTGCTGTTTCATCTGAAAAATGTAACTTAATGTAATAACATGACATTAGGATATAACAAGGTATATTAACACTCTAAAAATTTACACAGAACTGACATTTTAGAAATCACGTTCTTGTCTGATACACTAATAGAATTTCCATGCCTCTGCCTCAAAAAAAACAGCACACAAGGAAAATACAAGTAAATGAATGATAATAGTATTGATAATAGACAATTTACTTCACCACATTTTGTCATATATTTTCTTGTTCAAACAAAAGAGGTTTTTAGGTTTTGAGTTGGTTCGGGGTTTTATTTTAGTGTTGGTGGGCGTTTTTTATTTGTTTTTGTGGGTTTTTGTTATTATTTTTCATTGTGCTCTAGCTTATTGTTGCTCTGAGGCTATTTTATAATCCAGAGGACCTTGTTTTTAATAAGCTGAAATTGAGTTTAGTTAAGTGAAAATACACCATGGGAAGTGAAGAAATTTCAAAACATGCCCAAGACAGCAATAAGCAATGTCCTCTTGTGTCTAGGTGCTGTGGCAGAAATGATATGTAGAAAAAATTACATATGCAGAAAAAATTGTATACCTTTACAATGTGCCTATTGTATTAAAGATGATGATTTGTAGTTAAGATTTGGAACAGATCAGTGCTTCATGATGAAATAAGATGAATGATATTACTTAGTGTGTGGGCTAGTCCTAAGACACAAAATTAAAGACTGATCAGCAAAACAACCAGAAACGTTACTGTGTTGGTGGGTCAGGTTACTTATATCCCTAAAAAACTCAAGCTTCCTCTGAGTATGTAAAATTATTTTGTTGCTTAAAAGCCCGTATGAAGACTATAAAGGCTGTGTAAACAAAATTCAGCACTGGGGGAAGGGAGGCAGGAGAAGAGAGGAAGAGAGTTTGTTAATGCAATTGAATAAGGGAAGGGGTAGTAAAAACCAGAAGATACGAATAGAATTAGCAAGCTCTGCAATCATTCACATTGCTTTCCTTCTTTCTTTTTGTCACTTGAATTCTGTGGTATATACGAGTACCTTTTAACTTAATTTTGATTAATCTCTTTAAGAATGAAAAGTGGAATAATATTCCTTTAATTATTCAAATATGGAATCCAGAAGGCTCTTTAAACAGAAAAGTGAGAAATTTAACAATTTCAATATCGTGAGATACTTGCAGAAAGCAAAATTTTTACAATATGCTAACACTTAGAGGAACAACTGCCGGACAATAACCCGCACAAGATCTGCTACATTACAGAAATATTGCTCAAATCAAATGACAGCCAAAGTGGATATTTGTCATAAGAGACCTAACCATGATTTTTAACTGATACTTCTCTACCAGTGGATAAGTAAATGAAGTACATATGAGTGGGTATAAAATAGCCGTGGAGGTGTTCTACTCCCTTCAGGGACAAATTATTTTTTCCTCATATATTCCAATAGAAGATTATGCAGGCCTTTATTATCAAAACAATATAAAGTCTTGCTTAGACAGAATACAAGAAGTTTGATGGGTGAACACAATGATTTTTGTACATGTATAGTACTAATAAAAATTTCTGAAATAACAGCTGTATGCTAGTATATATAAAGAAGTACAAGAATAACATTAAATTACAGCTGTACCATCTTAATTTTCATGACTTTTAAGCCATGAAATACTGCGCAGATCTAGAGCACTGCTGTGCAATATTGAATTCTGCCATTTATCTTAAACTAGGTATAAGTGAAACACTGAATATCATTAAAGTTAATAAAGGAATCATCTTAGTTGTTCTCAAGAGGTAATTTTGAACAGGAAAAAAACCCCAAAACTGAGTTTATATTCAGAGTTGCTAGGGAATTAAATGAAATGGTTGCCAAGGTGAAATAATATATGAAAATTCCTGACATACATTATCCAAAGGTTTCTGTAGTCTGATCTTCCGTTTTGGCTCAGTGTTACCAGTGGTTTGAATACACACATACTGTTGCTAAGGACTGACGCTGTTGCCAGGTGAAAATGGCCCATATTAACCTGCCACAAATATCTAAATATGTTGATAGAAGTGTGCTGATAAAAGATAGGAGAAACATATCTTGGAAAATTGGATGATCTATTATTTCTTATCTGCGACATAACAGTGAAGTGACTCTTCTTACTCTTTGTGCACATGAACTCTAACCCATAAAAATATCAGTAAAGTACCCAACAATAATGATGATATTATTAAATGAACATTGTGTTCTATAGAATATAAATCTTAATCAGGCATTCAGTGTAACTTATAAAATTGTTACTGAGGGGATATGACTGAAGTCAGAGTGTGTAATTCAGACTAGCAAAGACATATGATCATTGCTTCCATATCTTTAAAATGAATACTTTCAAGCCATTCTTTCTTCTTAAATGTTTTGATATTTGAGAACCATTATCAAAGCAACTAAGAATATGCTTGAAGTAAAATGATGAAATAGATACTTCAAATGAAAATATACAGGTGCTTTAGTTGCTGAGTGTCACATAGGTAACAGGCAGCATTTTAAAATGCTGGCTAAATTGCAGTTTAATGCCTTTCTGGCAATTTACATAGCATTGGCAATAATGTTTTGTAGTATAATATTGCTTGTAAGATCTCAGTCATTTCAGGGAGCAGCTCCTTGTTTATAAATCAAACAAAAAAAGGAAACCAGCAGAAGCCATTAGACAGAAATATCCGCACAGGAGGGCTTAAGAAACAGTTACAGTATCCTGTCTTGATGAAGACAACTACAATACACTACATGCATATAATTCTAGCTTTCATTTGTCAGTATTGAGTACAGAGCACTGACCTCCACAATGCTACAGAAAAATCTATTGTATTTCATAAAATTATACATTTTGAGAAAATAGTTTACACAAGGGCAAAGTGTAAATGGCAAAGTCACAGTGTTCAGTCTTCAGCCACAGTTTTCTCCCTCTTTAGGACTATTCCTAAAAGATATTTAACCATCTTCTACGTATTTCAAAGCACCTTTATTCTTGCTTTTGCCAGGCTTTAAAAGAGACTTGTAGAAAGTCACTTAAGAGTGTGATCTTTACAAACATCTGTTTGCTGTTCTACCTAAACTAAGAAGTAACTCTTTAAGTCACAAAAGCTAAGAAAGCACATGACTACTCTTCTGTTGTGGAACTTTTGTGTTGGTATGCTTAGCTTTGACTGACACATCATTTCTTCTCTGGACCCTAATCTATTTTCTGCCTCACTAAACTTACAAAACTCTGCATAAATTGTTCTTCTCAGCTTGTTCTGTAATCCTATGAATACACAGTCTTCCTGTTCATCCCTTTAGTCAGCAAGTGCCAGCTGTTAGGTCCTGGAAACAGTTTTATTTATGTGAAATAAAAAAATGTGTGTTGGGGGGGGAAGAAGTTGATCATAAAGCTGCAAAAACAACAAGACTGCATGGAAATATTGAATCAGAATCTTTGAATCAAGCAAAAGAAATTATTATGGTTTCCATCAATCAACATATAAACAAACTTAGACTAGGTAAGTTTCACATGGAAAGATAAAGCTCTGAGTGATTTCAGTCTATAAACTAATCCCTTTTTGATTGTTCTGTTAAGCATGAAACAGGGGTCATGCTGAGAAATTACAAAAATACCCCACATCTGTGGAATGAACGTAAATTAATTATCTTGATATATTCTGTCATAATGCATCTGTCAAAAATGTCCTCATTTTTAGTGGAAGCACACAACATGCATGCCCCTATCATATTTTCACAAGTTATAAAACGTGTGCACTGTCAATACTTAGAATGGAAGTATTTCTATATTTTATCCAAGGGTCATTAATATGTACATATGTAATTAACACTGAGTAACCATTGTATGAATTACAATGGCTTCCAGGAGGCACTGCCTCTAAAGTGACAGTGAGAGATGAAGCTGGGCTTTAGGGAGATGCAATGGGAGAGAGGTTCAGCTTCACAGGGGTCTGAGCTCCCCCTGCAGAGCTTTGAAGCTACACGAATACCTATGATATGGAAGGGGATGACACTAATGGGTAGTGGTGCCTTGCTGATGAGCCACATGCTCCTTGCTCTTTTTTGTAAGAAAAGAGAAAGACAGCATGTCATGCCAACATACACAGCAGCAGTGGTATCTCCTGTCAAAATCCTTTGCATTTGAAGAATTTGAAGAGGTCAAGAACATATAAGAAATGATAGATCTCTTTTGAGAGTCTATCATGTGGTACCTGTTTTGGTGAAAACCAATATCGTTGACAATACTCTCTTGTACCAAAGGTGTCACTTTTCTTGTTCAACTCAGCTTGTTTTCCCCAATTAACAATTCTGAAGTGGAGACGAGTGGTCCAGATCTCACCTCACTATGTGTTGTCCAGCTCCTGCTATCTGCTGATTGGAGTAAAGAAAACTTGCTGACCTTTTCTAGGCATAGTATGTGAAATCTTAGACTTCTTCGCTATGACTACTTATGTTTGACCTGCCACTACTTTTCGAGACCAGAGACGTTGCAAATCTGGTAGGGCTTAAAGGATAGTCTTATTTTTGAGAAGATCCACTTTTTCCTCAGTAGTTTTCTTGGAAAGAGCTGAACAAAGAACAGAAGTGGTGCATGTAGCTAAAGAGACTGAAGAATCCAGAAAGAGTTTTGAATTGCTAGGAGGAAGTTTTGGAGACTTAGGGAGTTACACATGTCCAAACAGAAGTCACAATTACAGTGTCATTAGCCAAGATTTCCTCACTGCCAATAAACTGGATCACTTCAGGTAACACCTTGAAATTCTGGTAACGTCTGGAGTCTGGAGATATGTGATTGTTATTTAATATTCTAATCAATAGAGTTCAGTGATAACTCCATACCTGTTTCTCTTGCTCTCAGAAATTATGTTCCCAAAGAGAAGAATACACAGGCCTTCTATGTTTACTTTTAGAGATGACTAGCCTGCTCATGTGTGAGGGGGAAGTGCTGGTTTAAACTCAAAAGATTTGTTACCACGAGAAAAATAAGCAAACTTATACAGAGCATTCCTGCTTTGTTCCTTTGTCTTTAATCTGTGTGCCATCATACATTATGCCTTTGTCATACATAAAAGAATAGGAGGCCTAATTCAAATTAAAAGTTATGCAGTAACTGGTTGGAGTGGTTGTTTATTGTGCAACAGTAACATTGCAGTATAAGAACTATTAATAACAATATAGCAATGAATTCAGAAGTCTGCTAAAGAAAACTACCAGAGATCCCAACAGATACAGTACAATGATAAAACATCTGAAATAATCTTATTTTATTGATAATTTCAGTATTTATGTAGAGAAAAATAATTTAATGTTGTGTATACATCTATCTATCTATCTATCTATCTATCTATCTATCTATCTATCTATCTATCTATCTAATAGTATTCACATGTAAGTTTTAGTATGATTTTAGAATTGGCTGATCAGAGGAAAAACAGAACTACTATTTAATGGAAAAATTGGCAAGCAAGAGCCACCAATAAAATAAAAATCTTTGTATCTGTTTTGCTTGCTTACTGGCAAGGCTTGGATGATGTGATACAAAAAGATAATAAAGCCTACCCTTTTGTTCAGGGAGCTCTGAGAACACCAAAGAAGATTCATCCAGTCAAAATCAATATGTACTGCCACAAGTGCTAAGCTAATTAGGGAAATGTCATAATTTTGTATAAGAATTAACTAGATCTTCTAGACAGGCCAATATGGTTTTCCATGTTTTCTGGAATTGAGGTGCATGTGGAAATATGAAAACTTGCTTCTATTTTTGTGACTTGCTTCTTTGTGCAGTTGTTTTTCAAGTTTCTTGCTTTTTTCTTTGGATATCCTTTGAAGCTAGTCATTAAAACAAACCTAAAGAGCAGTACTGATAAACTTTATAAGTAACATTTTAAAACTTTAATATACTTTGAGTTTACTGGATCCTATATAATATCCTATGAGAGAGAAATATGATGTATAAATCTGGAGGTTTTCACCTTATGTTACTCACAACTACCTTTATTAACATCTTTATTTCTTCATAAAGAACCATGTAAGGCATTGTGTTTACAAGGAAGGTTCAGAGAAGTTGCTTCATTCTTATGAATGTTTTACTAAGAGTATGGAAATAGGATGGAGTCATGTTGTTTATATGGGAGATCTTAAGGAAAATAAGATGCATCATCACAGGAAATGATCTTCCAGCTGTGTCCTCTATCTTGAATGTATAAAATCTGAAATTTCTCTCTCCCTTTTATCTGGTCTGCTCACTTTCAAGGTAATGATGGAGGAGCCCTGTTATGTTCTAGAAGGATAACAAGGGGATATCATGGAGACAATGCTGGAGATGTTAGTTTTTCTTTCCTGAAAATACTATGATAATATGTATACAGTCTTTTCTTCATTCTTTTGGCACAGAGTAACTCTCAAATACCTACCACTCAAACATATGCATCTTCAATGCATTTCCATACACATAAAAATATTCATTTATTACATGATGATGATGATGATTTATTAATCATCATACGTATGGAATGGTATATTTTCCATAGCAGGTGGAACAAGAGTTCAGAGAGGTCTTATAATCAGGACAATGTCATACCAAATCAACATTTTTAGACCCAAAGGAAAAAATGGAAGTGAGCAAAAAATTTGTAATGCATAAAATGAAGACACTTCTGGTTTTACAAAATAAATAGTAAGTTTAACACAGCTATCAAATGGCTGTGTTATTTCTCAGATCCTAGGGATTTGAAGTGTTGTTTATAATTTTTTATGTCAAATGTCATAGCTAAAATTTAAGTGGCTTTCCAAGCAAACCTTTTTATAGGCAATATCTATGTATATAACGTTCTCCCAACACTGTGTTTTAATTTAAATTATGGAATAGTTTTCAGTAAAAACAACCAAAAATATACTTTTTGCAGCAGGATAGTAATGAAATTGGTGCAGTCACAGTGATGACATAAGCAGCAACTATTGTTTTCTAATTTCTGTGAGTAGTGAAAATGACTAACATAATAAAAAGACCATAACAAAAGAATTGTGAAGGACTGATTTCCTGCTTTTTTGCTTTATAACCTGGTGTCATCTATAACTGCATGTCCCTGTGTTCAAATTTATACAAATTATTTCTACTCATAAGGAGAAAACTGTTTTTATGTTGACTTGCCAGAGAACCATCCTCTTTTTCTGATTTCCTTTTCTACCATAGGATTTTACACTCAATTTGTCAGGCAATTAAAACTTGAATCAACAGTTACATAGCAATTGTGCTATAAGGGGAATATATTGCAAACAACAGTTTGATTAACTCCTGGACATGGCAGTAAAAACTGTAGCTGGGATCTGTGTATCATCCTGATAACAAAACAAACCACTTATTCTTTAATTGTCCTCTCTGAGAAGAAGAGGAGAGGATGGGATGTAATGGGAAGAAGGATAAAAGACGAACTAGGCAATAGGTAGCCAATTTCAAACTTTGGTCAGTGAGTAAAAACTGCCACCTTGTATCTCTTTAATTACTGTAAAGTGATTTGATCTTAAAATAGCTTCTTCAGATTTCATCACAGATGCTCAGCTGCCACTAGCAGATATCTTTTATTCATTGTTTCAATGTAGACCATAAACATAATGCAAGGGAAGCTTTCACTTTTAGGGAAGAATATGATTCAGACTAATTTCTTAGACAAAATGTTTGTGCTCTCATTCTGGATATACGTATTCAGGAATTTCCACCTGAATGTGAGGAAGAACTTCTTTACTGTGCAGGTGACTGAGTGATTGCCCAGTGTGGAGTTTCCCTCACTGAGGAGGTTCAAGAATAGTATGTAGAAGTCTAGGGATAGCTCTGCTTGAGCAGGGAGGCTGGGCCAGATGACTCACTGTGGCCCCTGACCCATTCTGTGATTCTTTGATACTGAAAATTTGATATCCAGGTTGGCAGTTTGGTTTTTCTTGTGATGGCCTCATCACTTTGAAAATCAATACCAGCTTTCACAGTACGGCATAACAGATATGTCATAAAATGGAGCTTGGCCCTCCATGAATTTCTCATATAACTTGTACTCATTCCATATTTCCTTTAAAGATGCTCTCCCAACTACATGACATCTGGATTTTGTGGATTTTGTCTGGTGTAGAGCAGCTGTTCAGAAAAAAATGTGAGAAGATCTAGTCTAAGCACTGTTTTTTAACACAAGTTATGCAAGCATATTGCAGGAGAAAACTAAGTATCAAGTGTTTAGTCTGGTTGCATAGGAAATTATTCTAA
The DNA here is from genome assembly GCA_037834095.1 of Argya squamiceps. Classification (NCBI taxonomy): domain Eukaryota; kingdom Metazoa; phylum Chordata; class Aves; order Passeriformes; family Leiothrichidae; genus Argya; species Argya squamiceps. The sequence goes on along the minus strand of JBBMKD010000115.1, from coordinate 45,377,808 downwards.
TATCAGACTTGTCATACTTCAAATGCTATTTTCGTGGCTTGAGTGGAACTACAGGCCCATTGTGACTGAAATGATAGTGAAATTTCTTATTTACAAGTAAAAACCTTAGGCAAGTTGTACTTCTAACATTTTTCTCTACAAGACAACTCCGTTCTGTGACTAGGAACAAACCATGAGCTGTCAAGAGAATTCTTGAGCAAAGAAAGCACAGGGAGAATAGGAATGCAAAGCACAGGTCGCATCATGACATGGCTCACTGCCTAAATTCCAGACTGAAATGGTCCCTGCTCTCCACTCTAAACAACTGATCATGTCCTTCATAGCATTTTTTAAGAGATAAGGCCATATCCAAACCAATGAGTGGAAATTAAGACCCTTGCTTGATTTCAGAGTTTTACATAAATTTTCAGAGATCAATAAATTCCAGAAAATGAATTTTCTGTGGAAGAAGAGAACAGGGATTTTATGTGCATAGAAGAGGGAATGGAAAATGAAGGAGACAGAAAATAGAGGAAATAATGAAACTAAAGACATGTGAAGGGAAGTAGAAAAGGGGGAAAAAGGCAAACAAGTTCAGAGAGGGAAACGTAGAAGGGAGAGACTTAAAAAAAAACAAAGGAAAAAGAGAAAAGGAAGAAAAGTAAAAGGAAGAGGAAAAACAGATGGAAGAATGAAGAGAACTGGAAAAAGATAAAGTGATCAAACATTGTTTAAAGTGTGATACTACTTTACATGGCAAAATAAGAAACAAGGAAATAGATAAGAGAAAGTTATGAAAAGGAAAGAACACCTGTTCAACATCTCTGTCAATGATGTGGAGGAGATGGAGGGAACATGCATCATGTCTGCAGAAGGACCAGTTAATAGTTTTGAGGCTAATGAAACAAATATATAGAAAAGGTTAAAAGCTAATATACAATATTGAAAAATGAGAATTAAGCTTAAGATATCATATCTCAGCATTTCTCTCTCCTTTTCTATAAAGTGAATACTTTGCTATTTATAAGTTGTTTCAGAATTTTTCCTCCAAAATTTTTTTGCTGTGTTTTTGTATTGTAGGCAGAATTTCCATTTAAAGGAGTTTTATTAGGGTATTATTGTTCAGAAAAGGCCTTGACAAATAAACAGTATATTTCGTATCAGTCCATTTTGAAATTCCAGCTTATCCATGTTTCAATATTTTATTTATTCACAATTAAATCTTTGTCTGAATTAGCAGGGTTATTGCTTTGCTTCAGTTGATTTGTCAGAACTGATAAAGCAATTTTAATAATTCAGAGATGCCAGCTTGTCAGAACCTAAATCAAGGTGTTTCTTCTAAAGCTTATCTTGCATCAGGAAGTCTTCTGTGAATACAGGGATATAATACTGTTTATTTGCTGTTTACATCTCCCCAGAGGTATGGTAATATGGAATTGTAAGTAAATGACAAATAAATTTCCTCTTTTATCCTTACTCTACGGGGTTTTCTAAAATTTTTTTTTTCCATTTTCTCTTTTTAAAACTAAATGATCTCTCAAGTCACATCATGGGTCCAAGAGTTTCTATGATTTCAAATTAATTCCTGTGTTTATTTCATCTTGACTGTAACCAAATTCAAAAAGATGAAGAAGAAAATTCCAAATATATTAACTTTCCACCAAAGGAAATTTAAGCAACAGTAGCATTTTCTGTAGTGTTTTACATGTCTTTCTTCCTTTAAAACTAAAGATTAAGAAATTATACTTCTGCACTGTAAAACTCCATAATCTGTGTTCTAAATGCAGCATTTAAGAAGTGTACAATACTATGTCTAAAGGGGGATGGTTAGTTGAAATAAAGCCCTGCATAAGAAATTATATGGTAAAAGCTTACATTTTGTCATTAATACCTGAAATCAACAGTTGTGCCTCAAGGTCTGAAACCTAGTTTCAAATAAATCAACTAGAAAATACCTAACACCTAAAACTCCCAGTGCTTTCTCTGATTCTAAAAAAATGACTAAGCATGATTTTACCTTGAAATTAATAACTATATATCTATATCTATCTATCTATCAATCTATCTATCTATCTATCTAGTCTATGTCCTTATCTCTAATCAGCTACTCTGTTTGTATTAAACAAAGGAATTTTTCCCAAACATTCTTAAGTAAATGTCTAAAATGAGTGCCATGAATACTCATTTACTGTTGTTTAAGTACTCAGAGACTGACCATTTGTAAAATTTTAGGAAAATTCATAGCCATAAGTCTAAACAAAGGCTTTCTCTTGACACTGAAACTCAGTCTAGTTATACACTGTCAAAGAACAGAATATTGGATTACTGAAAACAATAGTTCAACTAATTTTCACAGAAATTGGGTCAGTGAAAGATATTATGAAAGCAGAAAAGATTTCTGGAACTTTTTGGAAAATTCCATACTATAGTTGGAGTCCTTCAAAAGGATCTGTTAACCTCCCTGTTAATCTTTATTATTTCTGGTTCATATGTTAATAGTAAAAATTGTGTGGCAATATTACTTACACAATTGAATTGCAGCATGCCGTAGCACATAGGAAATGGCAGAAATCATGAAATGACTTGAGGAGTCTATGATGTAAATTTATGATAAAATGCAGGAATGCTGGCTTTATTCTGCTATCACTCACCATGATAATAAAATTCCCATGAAGTAGTAAAAACAAACTCTGAATGCATGTTTTCCAAGGACTCACTATCAGTTTCTCTCGATTCTTGAGTAGATGATAAAAAAAAAAGAAAACTGGAAGAAATTTATTGCAATATGTACTTCCTGTTATTTTTGTGGTTGGGATATCTGTAAGTTTGTGAAGGAAGAACAACCACAAAGATTTATGGAAGAGGGAGCAAGGCTGCAAACCACATGAAATACGAGAAGTCCACATTTAAAGGCCGGAAAGGAAAGGTAAGTATGAAGGAGGTCTTAGGCAAAGCTTTGGGTACAACTTGATTAGGTGCATGAATGATCTAGATACAGAAAGTTTAAGTCATACGTGTTTCAAAGGTCATGTTCTACTAGAGATTAACAATGCTGAGCATCTAGACAACTAAGAGTAAGCCAGCAACAATTTTTTCTTTCCTCTTGCATGTAATTGGCATGAGAGTTGATGTAAATCCTGTTTGAATAATTTCGATAAATTATTTGGTTACGCGCTTCAGATGACCTGAAGAAATTAATGAGTTTAGAAATTCAAATTTCATAAATTAGCTTTTGGATTTATTGCAAAATCTAATCAGAGATGTTCCTGATTTACGTAAACATACCTTCTTTCAAATGTCTATTTATAGGAATCAGAAAATCCATGTACATCTGATTAAAAGTTTTCTTTACCTGTATTTCTCTATTTTATGATATGCATATTTCAACTCAGTTTTAAAAATGGAACTGACATTTTAATAATAAAAAAAATTTCACACTGCCTGTGTTCACATTTCAATACTACAATCCTTTGTATTGCTGAAATGCTTTATTTTGTAAGCATTAATAATCATGTCTCAGAGCACTGGCAGAGCAGATAATATAGGTATCACTAGTGTTTGAAGCAGAAATAGCATAGTCTTTTATCAAAACCTGTCTGATAGGGTACCATTTGGTGGCGGGTGAAAGTGTGTTTGAATTGAATATTTTATGTATTTTTCAGAAACATAAGGATCTACTGCAGTAATTCTCAGTTTAAAATGTACCTGTTTTATTCAAAAAAAAGCACAGAGAGTAGAAATGACTTCTTATCTATTTGGAGGCACAACTCTTTTTTGCAGAATGAATTATCTTTTTTTTTCCTAATTGTTGAGACCCTAATTTTTTCTATTAATTGAAAAATATTGTCCTCAATATCAAATGCATTTTAGTATCAACCAAATACTTTCAGGAGAAAACCTGATGCTGCAGGATGCGGTCAACAACATTTGATGTTTAGTCATACCATGTTTTTTCACTGTAATTACCTGTATGTCCCACAACCACAGCAAGGGAATTCCCCCTTTACTCTTTTTACTCTTGAAAAATGTGGTACATATTTACAGTATCTGTAGGCGTGGAAGGCCAGTTCTTTTTATTGTGCATGGAAATTGTTACCTTTTTCTAAATGAAAAAGTACATACTGCTTGTGGCAAAATTACTTATAATAAGACTGCGCATTGCTGAATTGCTAGACTTGGCCAATATGCTGCTGGCTTTCCAGGAAATGCTGTTTTATTTTAGGCAACTGCAAAATTTATGATCTATCTTCTGCCATTTCACTAAAAAGGAAGGAAAACTGTGAAACTTGATACCAGAAACTGTTTAAAAGATGCAAGGTCACATAAAAATTAGAGCTTCTTTCCCCAAAGATGTTGAACATCCCAACTAAAATTCATGTACACTAACACACTCAGCATAAACAACAAACAAGAAGGTGGAAGCCGTTGTGGATCATAAATACTATGACATAGTTGTCATCATGGAAACACAATGGAATGTCTCACAAAACCCAAGTGCTGCAATGGATGTCTATAAACACTTCAGAAGGGACAGGCAAAGGAAGAGAGGTGGTGGGATAACCCAGTATGTTAGAGAGTGTCTTGATTTTCTAGATCTTAATGATGGTAATGATGAGGCCAAGTTCTTATGAATAATAGTCAAGGGAAAGGCTGATAAGGCAGCTGCTCTGGTGGGAGTCTGTTGTAAGGGTGTAAAGGCAGAGAAAATGTTTTTTAAGCTGATGGGAAAAGTAAATGGCCTCCAGTTTTGCCAGGGGAGGCTTAGATTTGATATTAGGGGAAACTTCTTTGAAAGGTGTTCAAGCACTGGAATAGGCTTAAGAGAAGTGACTGAGTTGTCAGCCTGCAAGGTATTTAAAAGATTTGTAGATGTGGCACTTAAGGACATGGTTTAGGGATGGATTTGATAATGTTGTGTTAACAGCTGGAATCAATGATCTTAGAAGTCTTTTCCAACCTAAGCAATTACAAGAAATAGCTAATGTCCCCCTATACAAGTTTGGAAACCCTCTATTTAGAGGCCTCTATTTAGTTGTTGTAGGAGGCACATGTCTCTTACATGTAGCAGGTAATGCAGAATTGTAGCCCTGGTTTGTGCCTCATACATTTTGGTTTCTGAAATTCCTTCCCCAGGGAACTTTCTGTAAACAAAAACATGTTTTAGTAATGGCAAGAATATTTACATATTTCCACTAAGAGGGACTTCTTTTTGACATCCCTCTGGTCTGACCAATGTGATTGAAGAGGTTTGTCTTCTTGTCACCAATCAAATTGATTTGTGTAGAGTAGTATAAAAAGAAAAATGATTTCTGAGAATAAAAGAGTCATCTTTTTAGCCCTCCGGAGTTGAAGTCTTTGTGTCGTTGTTGTGTACAACAGTGACACAGAATGAAGCCTGAACCCATATATTTCATTACAACTTTTTGATACCCTACCCTATATACAAAACCAAAGACTCAAGTAAAGTCTTCAACCTGGAACTTGGTTTTCTTTCATCTTCCAAAATAAAACTCCTTTAACAAATGTAATCATGCAATGAATTTCCAGTTCTCCTGCTTAGACATTTGTGAAAGAGAATGATCTTCACTGGAAAATTTGTAGAGGTTTTTTCACTAAATCACATAGGTTGAGGTCTCAGCGCTGAGATTTCCCAGCAAAACCTGATCTGAATCTTGCTTGGATCTGTATGTTCCTTCTTTAGAATTCATGGAAGTGTTTAATATTTAGCTAATGGGATAGCTTATAGTTGATATTACAAAGCAGCCCACATAATGCTTAAATAACTTCTTTGTGTTGTGGCAATAATACTGGTGGTGCTTCTCAGTAACCAAAAGTCACTAATACCACACATGTTAATATATAAATAAGATTGAATATCTGATGATAATACTAATTACACATGTTAATATAGTTTAATTGGCTCTGGAACTTTGCAAACCATGCTCTGGTAGACCACAAGAAAAGTAAGCATGTGACTTGGTACTGAAGACAATACTGTACACTTTTCCACATAATTTTGTCATGTATGGTGAGACTGGGCTAAAAGCCAAAGTGGGCTATGGCATATTCATGATACATTTTGCTTTTGAAAATCTGCACATAGAATGTAACTTTCACAAGCAGCTGCTTCTTTCAGGAACTGAAACTGATTTTCACTGCCCCGTGTTGTAAGGCCCACAGCAGTGGCATGGATCGATGTCCTGTGCTAAGTCATCAGCCTTGTTACAAGTGCTTCCTGTTGCAATGCATAATTAAGCCTTTCGAAGTTTTATATATGTATTTTATTTATTTTGTGTTGGTATGTTCCTTCCAAAGTCCCTTCACCCATTCCCAAACCCACATGGTATCTCCCACAGGGGAGCCCCTTGCCAATCACCCTGGTAACTTGAGGGGAGATCATCTCCCATTCGACCAGGTGCTCAGACACCTGCCCTCTTCAATTGTTAAGTGTCCCCCTCTTGGACCTCCCACTCTTTCCATCCATTGGCCCGAATTCTCCTGCTGCCCCAGGCTGTGTCCTTGGGCACAAAAAGGAGAAGGACAGGCCAGACCGTGCTTTTTGCATGTGGAGCTGCACTGAATAAACATCTTCCAAACCCATGGCAGAAGTCCGCTCTTCATTTCCAAGCCTTATCCACGCTCAGCCAGCTGATCTGAGGAACCCACAAACTGTCTTGGTTGGCCTGGGGTTTACTGCTTAGCCGGTAAGCAGCCCCCAAGGAGAAACACCAACACTTCCTTCAAGTGTTCCTTGCTGACTGGCAAGAGGTGGGTGTACTTAGCTGTCTTCTTATGTTAAACAAAATTTGCTGACTAATTTTAAATCTAATTGCAATCAATTGTTTTTCCATGTATTGTGAATGAACCTCTAAAGCAGCCTTAATCCATTTAATTGATTATATCACTTCCAACTGTGTCCTGATCTTACCTTAGACAGTCTTAGATAAAGCTGATTTTTAAAAGAGAGCATTTCAGTACTAAGCTGTCTGATGATACTCATAATCAGATTTGATTTTAAAGTCTTAAGGAACTTGTTTGTAGCTAAATTACTTCTCAACATCACTATATGTAATTAATTGAAACCACTGTTTCCTCAAGGGTGATATATTTTCAGGGAGCATTTACAGAATGATATTTACATAGCAAGACTTCCTTCTGTAGTACTGAGCTATGTTTTTCAAACCAAGAGTGTACAGTTTTGAACAACAGAATTGCAAGTTGAGTAATGAAAGTAAGGTTTAGTATGTTGTGGTGCACAATTTCTATAGATAGAAATAGGTAAATACCATTTATCTCGTTGACTGGACAAGTTGAAATCAAACACTCTGGTCTGAATTAATTAGATCGGGAGATGGCAACATTTATGAGTCTTCAAAGCATTGCAAAAAATAATGAACCATGTTTCAGAAAATGAAATTTTATTTTGGCCTTATGTTAGACAGAAATTGGGAATACCCATTTGGATAAGTTCATCAGGAAATCACCAGTGGTAGTTTCCTCTTCCCTACCAAGAGCAACCTTTAGAATTAATTGAGTCAGCTGGTCTAGCAAGCAGATGTCCAATTACTTCATGGAACATGGGTTGCAGTGTCTCTTCTTAAACAAAACATGTAAATATTCAAAATGCAACATGGTGCTGATGTGAAGCTTACATATTTACACTTAGCATCTGTTTACGAATTCACTTTAAAAAGTAGCTGTGAAAATGTGGCTATTTAGCAGTATTATTTCCAGGGACAAATACAATTCTATAAACATTCAGCAAATGTTTTGAAATCTGGCAACTACTCTTCTCAGAGGGGGATCTCTCTTTACTTGAGAGTGTATCCCTAGGTGGTGAATAAAGAGAGATGCTTGGCTTGCTATCATATCTCTAAACACATCAGATAACTATGCCCACCAGCCTACTTGGACACAGCAGTGGGTTTGACCATCTGCTCCCAAATATGACTATAACTCAATTTTGGCAGTAGAATTCAGTAAATTCTGAATAAATGAGTAAAAGGCAAGAGGTACTAAGAAATACTGGGTTCAGACAGGTGCCTTGGAAATTTAGCCTTGGTAATGTGTTGTTGTAACAGTGATATACATTCATATTTCCACAGCTCTTTGAAAGTCCACAATTTGTGTTGGCGTGGGACAGCAGAAGGCTGTCACTTCTGCTTAGTACTGCTTTCTGTAGGAGCTAATGTTCATGTGCTATGTAGTCTAGACCAAAAGGTAGCAGAAAAATTCTACTTAACAAAAAATAAATATACCCCACTGCATAACACTATATATCATGGAAAAGATTGCAGAGGAGTCAAACTTTTCCTTTGCTGCTACCTTCTAGAAGAGGACTAAGTGGGTACAAGGCACAGCTGTGACACCTTATTTAGCTAATCAAGAATCCTTTAGAAGAGATTTTGGGAAAAAGTGGATAGAGGCCACCATTGAAGCAGTCACACAAAAATGACATAATGGTCACCTGTTGGTCTCTTTTCATTCCTTCAAGAACCATTCTGGAGGACTCTTTGCTTTTCTGACCTTCTAGTAGACACTTTAGTGCAATCTGAAAATGGAGTAAATGGTATTCTTAAAGGTGACTTTATTAGACATTCTCAAAGAAGGAAAAATAAGGCTGAACATTACAAGGAAACGACGGGGTGTACATTAATAAAGGAGTGAAGGTAAAGATGCCTTACAAGAATTGATTTAGACTGTTTCTCCTCAAAGTTTTTCTCTTCTCAGATGCTTAAATGTGCCTTGGTCCTGGTGATCAGAGACGTGTCATGTGGCCTATTTAAGGAATTCATTTTTCTTTTTTTTGCAGTTTCTCATGGAATAAGTTTAGTTCTACTTAGTAAATAAAGTAAACCCCAAATTTGAAAAATCTTGGCCCAGACTGTCTAAATGTGAACAAAACCTAGAAAATCTAGATACTTGCTCAGATAGCTTAGCCTAAGGATATGGTTCAAAGATGCTGAACTGGAAAATTCTGTGTAACTCTGTTAGTTACACAGAAGTTACTGCAACTGTAGTCAGTCCTAATTGTTTTTTTACTAATTGCTACCACCACCAGAGAACAAAAAATCTCATTTTCTCAGAGGAATAAAAATTTAAAAAATAAGTGTGATCTTTGATACAGAAGAAACCAAAGAAGTTAATTAATTTGTCTATTCATCCAGATTCGTTCATTTTAAGATGAAGATTTTAATGACAGAAGAGGCTTGAGACCAAATAAACCTAAGACCAAACACCTTCAGGAAAGTTCAGAAATACATTGCGAGGGATTAAGAAAATCAAAAGACCAGATTGTGTTGTTACCATCTTCTATACTAAAATAGGAATATAGAAGGAAAAACAGTTGTTATATTTGTGCTTTCTGAGTGGTATAAAAGTTAAGAAAATGAAGAAGAAGGAATACAGAAAGCCAAAGGAAAAAAATCATAACCCATTCCAAACATGTCTATTCCCACCTAATACTATGAGTGAAACCACATGAAACATTGAACATTTTAATCACTGCAGCTAACTATATCTTCAACCTCTTCACTGCAGACAAATTTTGCATCTTTTGTATTTATTTAGCAAACTCTTTGAGGTTCTTTTGAAATATTCCTTTACGGTTCTCATGTAACTAAGTCAACAGTTTTATTTAAATTTGTGAAAAAAAATCTTCTTTTAAACAAAGAATATTTTCAGTTAACAAGCATATATTTATAGAATTTGAGACACAGGATGAGACAAATAGCCTTGCCATCCAAATCCCATACCAAAATAGTTCTCTTTCTTTAAGTTTTCTTCATCTGATTCAAAATATAGGACCAATTCTCTAAAAAATATACTGAAATAAAATCCAGAGGAAATCCCACTGAAACGGAAACCTTGGTGATAATTGCCAGGATTGGATTCTGAGGCAGGGACTTGACCCTCCAGCTGGGGCTTGGACCTGTGTCATCTTTGTGCAGTACAAAGTATCCCCTTTTAGGAAAATGAACCAATGGGAAAATTACATATTCAATTAGAAAATGGAAGCAGAATATTTTGCAGTCTGACTTCTTGCATTTCATTTCATACATCTTGCTTCATTTCATCACTTTTTAAAAATAATATTTATATTTTACCTTTTTAAGCATTGGGCATTTTTCTAGTTTAACAGCAAGTCATTCCAGGCTGACTGACTCATTTTATTATCTAGCACAGGCAATATATTTAATACACTGTTTCAAGGGATAAAAACCTTCCATTATTGTTCCCTAAAGGAATTGTATTAAACTTCCTGGCTAAATTCTCCTGAAATAATGAGTGAGCTGCTTGCTACCATGTTGAATCTCAAATGAAACAGAGAACAGATTTTTAACAAGGAGGCATTCTGCAAGGCCTATCTAAGAATTTCAGTGCAGAGCCCTCCGCCAGCTCAGTGGGCTGTACTGGAAATTGAAATGTTGCCTAGATCTTGCAGGGGACCGTTGTCTGTGGCCAGATCTCAGAATGCCCATATGCCATACTTTCTCAAGAAGGCCTTAGGAGGCAATCCTAAACTTCCTTCCTTCCTTTCATTTGCTGAGACATTACGAGAGCAACTATTAAAATTTCTCAGAGATTTAGACATGTGATATTCTTCCACAGATTTCTTTTTTTGGAGTGGTGAATTTGTTTCTAGTACTTGTTTTCTCTCTTAGGCTGATAAGCAGGGTCTGCTTGCTCTTCTCAGTGTCATAACTGTACCTTGTGAGTCCTGACATTGAGATAAACACATACAGAAATTGAACTTTTTTTCTTTCTTTATGGACTAGTTTTGAAACCACTCTCTGGATGGAAATCCTGAATAGAATAAGCACTACCCTCAGTGTCACCTTCCTCCAAAATCTTTTCTGAAAGTCTAAATTTTGTGCCCAGTATGAAGCCACATCTCTTGTAAATTTACCTGTTGTTCAAGATAGGCATAGAGAAGATGAAGATTCCAGCTGGCGTACTGCTTCCAGCTATGGGAGCACCAACATAAGAAAGATATGGACCTGCTGGAGTGAGTCCAGAGGAGAACTACAAAGATCATCAGAGGGCTCAAGCACCTCTCCTATTAATACAGGCTGGTAGACCTCGGGAGTTGTTCAGCCTGAAAAAGAAAAAAACTCCTGGGAGACCTTAGAACACTTTCCAGTATCTGAAGGGGGATTCAAGAAAGCTGGAGAGGGACTTATTACAAGGACTTGTAGTGATGGGATTAAGAGGGAATCGCTTTAAACTGAAATAGGTTATGCTAATATTAAGTACTAGCAAGAAAGTCTTTACTGTGAGGACAGTGAGGCACTAGAACAGGTTGTTGGAAAAGAGAAGTTGTTCCCCATCCCTGCCAAGTGTTCAAGGCTGGGTTGGTTGTGGCTCTGAGCTACCTGTCCTAGTGGAAGGTTTTCTGTCCATGGCAGGGGAGCTGGAATTAGATGATCTTTAAGATCCCTTCCAGCCCAAACCATTCTGTGAGTCCATGATCTGTCATACATTCAGTTAAATGTGCATTAAAAGTACAGTTTTCTCTTTTGTCTTTATAGAACTACTTTATAGAACTACTCAGGAGGGGGTTTTGTCTTGGATGAGGGACAGACAATATATTTTTACTTGTCTACTCTAAGTTATTTTTGTAACTGTGCAAGTAACGTCTAAAAGAACTTATTATTCTGCATGCTGTAGAGAAGTGTCCTTGCAAAAGGACAAGCCAAGTCAGAAAACATGCCAGAAGATATCCAAGCACTATGATGGTGAAGGAAAGTATTGTACCTTTCCAACACAGGATTTCTGCAACTGTGCTGTGTGTAAAGCAATGCTGAATAAGCCTGCAAGGTTTCCAGGCTTCTCACAGGTTATAAAATGCTGTGATTTAATGATCAAATATGTGAGACTATCAGGATTTTCAATCATGACATTGGTTGCATTTTGACCATAATTATAGAAATTATTTTTCCTCTAGTTCATCTCAAAAAGATGTGTTTTATAACTATATCTTATCAAATAAGAATGAAAACCAGATGAGGTATTACTGCTCTGAAACCTGTCCTCTAGTATTAACTTCCTTATGCTATTAAATCTGTGTATAATAAAAAAATTAATGTATTGAGGTTTTATTACTGCAAAACCAATGGAGCTACTAATACAATAAAACTCTCTGGGAAAAAAAGTGTATTCTTTTACAACTTCTTAACATTATTTTTCTTCTCCTAGGAAGAATCCTATGTGAGAGGAAATTCTGTTTGTAAAGTTAAAAAAGTCTACATGGATCATCTTTTAGATTACAACTGATAAAATGTGACTGAGATTGTTGCTCTTAATAATTTCTAACACTATAGTAAAAAAAAAATTTTGTCAGATTTCATCCATAACTTATTGGATTTTTTTTTCTGGTCAGTCATTTGTGACTCTGGCACTATCATAAAATAATATAATTAGGCCAAAACAGAACTTCCCTTGCCTGAAAACAAGATACTTTTCATGATATTCAGAGAGAGAAGATTAAAAGTGTAAAAGGAAACAGATATACACAGAAAAGTTTGGCTATTCAAGTGTTGTAGTTTTAAACCCAGCTGAAACCTAAGTACCACATAGCTTCTCATTCAACCCCCACTCTCTCTCCTTTCCCCTACCTCAGTGGAATGAGGAGGAGAATCAAAATAAAACTTTTATGTTGAAATAAGAATAATTTAATAATTGAAAACAAATTAAAATACTGTAAAAATTGTGAATAATAATAGTGATGATCATATTAAGGGACAAACAAGTGACACACAATACAATTGCTCATCCCTGACTGACCCATGCCAGAACCCCCATTCCCAAACCTAGATCAGCCTCTTCCAAGTAACTGTTTATATACTGGGCATGACATTCTATGGTGTGAAATATTCTTCTGGTCATCTGTCCCAGCTGTGCTCCCTCCCAGTTTCTTTTGCTCACCTCCTCAGTGGCAGAGCATGACACGGGAAATTTCCCTGATTTGGGATAAACAAAAACCCAAAACATCAGTGTGTTAACAACACTGTTCTTATTCTGAATCCAAAACAGATGCTGAGAAGAAAGCAATTCTATCCCACTCAAATCCAGTAATCTAGAAATGAATTTCTTACCATCTAGAGTTAATATATCTATATCAGTTGTGATCCTGGTAAGTGAGCTGCGCTCTTTCATCACCCTTACATCCTTAATTTAACAACCATATTATTATAAGTGGACTATATCTCCAAGAAATCTTAAGACCAAATTCATTGCTCCTTGCAGAAATAACAGTTCTCCTGTTGAAAATTGTCATGATAGCTGCACTACTGACAAACTAGGATAAGCTATTTGTCCCACACTTGGCTAAGAAAGTCCTAACTAGACTCTATTCCATCTTCTGGTACAATGATATTACCACAACATCTCAGCATATAGGCCAATTTATTCTACAAAAAGGAGCTGTAGCAGACAGAACTTGACTAACACAGGTATCAGTATGAATTAAACCAACCTGAGGGTCTTCCTCGATGTAGTATTGAGAAGAGACCCGGCATTTCTCACTGCATTGTGCAAAAGCCAGATTCACTTACCTCAGCCTCCTGCTATCTTGGTGGAATTTTCAACTTACTGTCATGGACAGAAAGGATTTGTCTGCCAAAAGCAGACTGTTTTAAGCAGTCAGGTCACAAAGGAAAGTCCGTCCCAGCCTTATGACTTGTCTGCTTGGCATGTATTTCTGACAGTGAACTAGCCGTGTGATAATCACAGGTAAGAATGGAATAGTTTACTTGTTCTAGAGGTAATTATGTTTTATTTCATAGAGTAATTTTACACATCGTACATTTTTTTCACAAGTTGTACTATTTCAGAATTATTTAGTGTATGTTCAGACTTCACTTTTGTTTCCATTTAAACAACAACAACAAAAAATCGGTCCATTTGAAACACTTTGCAGCTGAAGACTATTTTTGTGTTTCTTCCAAGAGAAACACATCCAGTAGAATATGCTTTAATTTAGATTATCCTCAACACTGTCTAAATTTTGTCTGATATCGAATAGGAAGTTAGTATCAGTAATTATTATACTTACAACCTATAGAACCAAAGCATCAGGTTAAACAATAGGGGAGACATAAACATAGCTAAATTATATTTCTTTCTGATCCTTTAGCAAATGGGGAAACTTGTATACATTTAGGCTAAATTTGAATACAGCCATGTAATACAAACATAATCACATTTCCTCCCAGACCAAATGATTGATTGTACAGAGTATTAAGTATTCCTTTTTTGTCTGTCTCCAGTTTCAAGCTTTTAACATCAAACACCTTTATTGTTGAGGATTTTTTTGTGAGGCTTTGAAAATCCAAAGGTGAAAAACCCAAGCTTGGAAGCATCAGCTTATTCAGGAAGACAATTGTAATGAAATTCTGTACTGACATACTAAAAAACCCAGAATTCCTCTGAGTATGTTTTCTGAGATGTCTGGATAGTGCACTATATATCCTGAAAAAATAAACTGTATGCTAAACTGTCTGCCAGATTTTAGAAGAGTGGGTCAATGATGCCCATATGGTCTTTTGCATTTCCTAGGTCTGCTGTACATGAGATTTATTTGCAGAAGAGATAAAGAGCTACACATATGCAGCCAATATACTTACACAAGGGAAGAGGCTTAGTAACATTTACAAAGTGCTCTATCCTGAGCAAAAGCAAATCCATGGGAGAATACTGAACTTTCATATTTGCCTTCAAACCCATACTTAACTAACAGTGTACTTACACTTAAACCACACTAAATAGATCCTAGCTGTTAATACTGTTCTTGTACAGTATTACAAATATTTTGTCTTAATATTATGAATAAAGATAGATCATATATTAAGTGTAAACAAATAAAAATGCTATAGTTAAAAATATGCATGTGCTAATTTAGGTTCTACTGTGGTAGTAGTTGCTTGGACTGTTGTTCTGACAAGTTTGTGGGTACTGACAAGCAAGCTCAACACAGAAGTAGTATTTAACACTGCTGCCAAGAGGTCTATGCCCTGCCCTCTACATGTGTACATGATCAAATTTTAACTTTAAAAATTGTATGTTTTCAATTAATTTTTGACTGTTGATGTCAAACTTCTGTCTGTTGGTTCTGCTGTAAATAAGAGTATTTGGTTTTTATTGAAAAAAATATATGTGAAGAAGGAAAAATTCACTTTTTCTGTCTTTCAAGGCTCTTTCTCCTTGCTTTTTTAACAACACATTGATGTGATATAAGAGAATATCTAAATATTCTACCTCCCTTTAGTAGAATGTAATATAGAATAAAGATGATCCTTGTAGCACCCTTGTACCAAGTAACACTCCTGCACCTTAAATCCTGCATCTTGTTTAGCTCTGAATTTCCTCACAACCCACATCTCCACCAGCCATGCTCTCTGTTTCCTGCAGCCACAAATCTCGGGTCAAATTCAGAGTCTTCCTGGTGATCTTTCTGTAAAAGCAACAGAGCTACTAGTCGCATGTGACGTACTTGTCAAAGATCTTTCTTGTCATGAAGTGTGGTTGGTGGTGTACGTGCTTGCGTGAATATTTATGAGCTTTTTTAAATTGAGTGTTGTACGCCTCTATGGCTATTTCTCAGTTTAGCTCTAAGTACTGTTTAAACTACTACTTCCCCTGCCGTAGCACTCTTTGGTGTCTATTCTTGGAAATGTATCACTTTTTACCTTGCATTTACTAACTTTAGGCAGTCTGACTTATACTTTGTATTATATGTGTTACTGCTGTTACCTAATCAGATTGTCTGCAGCTTGTTTTCACTGTTTAAAGGCCAGAAAAACAAAAATATAAACTAAATGCCCAATTCTGAAAGCATTTCCTATTATGAGGAGCCACACTGGAAGCAAAAAAAATTACTTTGAGAAGAGCTATGACCAATTTGAAAAGCCTGCAGGTTAGTACCGTAACATACAAAGAAAATCATCTTGCTTAAATTCTACAAACCTAGGGTATGATGAATATGTACAGGAAGAATCCTGCAAAGTGTGGAAAATTTTAGTCCTCACCAACCCTCAGTGAAATGAAGGGTGCTGAATAGACTGAATAGACAAACTAGTAAGATTGTTACACTGTATGTAAAGATGATATTTTGTAAAATTTTAAGTAATATGTCACACATAATGATTTCAGACAATAAACTGGGAGATCAACAGAATAAAGGATTGAGTGTTCACTTGGAGATGCTAAATTTTTTATGTGAAATCCAATTATGCAGCACATGTCCTCTATATTTTAACTGTTCTGCACTGGTTTGGTGTGGCAAGATTTGGTTTGGTGTGGCAAGATTTTGGTAGTGGTGGACCTACAAGACTAGAAGTTTTCTCCATATGCAGTAAAATCGGTGCCAGCTGTCTCCAAGATGGACTTGCTGCTGCTGACCATGGCTAAGCCCATCAGAGACACTGATAGTGTTGTGGAGATAAAGGATTTGAGAAGGGGAGAAGCGCTGCTGCACAAGAGCAAATGTATCCAAAACTGAGGAGTGAGAATGTGAGAGAAGCAGCTCTGCAGACACCAAGGTCAGTGGAGAACAAGGAGGAGCAAGTGGTCCAGGCACCAGAGCAGAGATTCCCCTGAAGCCTGTGATGAGGAAGGGTGTGTGTCTGCAGCCCAGGAGGTCCACGGTGGAGAACATATCCCTATGCATCCTTTGGGGTCCATGCTGGAGCAGGTGGATGCCTGAAACAGGCAATGACCCTGTGGGCTGCCTGCACTGGAGCAGACACCTGGCAGGGGCAGTGAATCCATGGAGAGAGGAACCCATGCTAGAGCAGGTTTGCTGACAGGACTTGTGTCTCCACAGGGAACCCATGCTGGTGCAGCCTGTTCCTGACAGGACTTGTGGCTCCACAGGAGACCCATGCTGGTGCAGCCTGTTCCTGAAGGGCTGCATCCTGTGGAAGGGACCCACAGTGCAGCAATTCAAGAAGTGCAGTCTGTGGGAAGGGATAATTTCATGGAGGATTATCTCCCATGGGAGGGATCTTCTGCTAGGCCAGGGAAAGATGTGAGGAGGAAGGAGGGTCAGAGACAATGTGATGAACCAACAACCTGCATTCTACATTCCCCTGTGCAACTGAGGGAAGGAGGTAGAGAGTTTGGGAACATAGTTGAGTCCATGAAGAAGAAAGAGATGGGGGAAGATGTTTTCAAGATTTGGTTTTATTTCTCATGATCATACTCTGATTTTAAATTAAACTGATTTCCCCAAGCTGAGTCTATTTTACATCTGCTGAGTTTTCGCTCTCTATCCTTATATTACCCGCAAGCCTTTCATTCGTTACATTTTGTCTCCCCTGTCCAGTTGAAGAGGGAAATCAGAGAGGCTTTGGTAGGCTTTGGTAGTTACCTGGCAGCCAGCCAGGGTCAACCCACCACATAAAAACAGTCACTTGCAAGAGGTGAATGGCCAGCTAGCAGTTAGCCATTCAGCCTTCTAACCTGTACATTAAAATATACCCATACCGTAACAGAGCAATAACACATAGTTTGCAGTTATCATACAATGTCGTACCTATCATACATGTCTTTTCACAGAAATAAGCAGAAATCTGTGAAATAAAAGCAAAAGGGGCTTATGACTTCATACATTTAGGTACTACTGCTTTTCAACTGTAAGTATGACAATATTAGCTGGTTCATGATGTATAAAGTTACAGACTTTTCCACTTGTCTGAGTTAAAGGCTAAACCACATGAGGTAAAGTGTACAGCCTTTTCCACCTGTCTCTTTTGGGCTACTAGAGTTTGCAGATACTAAATACATATTTTTACTGTTTTCTGGGTCTTTCATTTAGTTGCTAATGTTTAATTAAATAAAATCACAAAATGGGGTGTTTTGAAGAAGTAAGAACTGACTGCAATGATTACAATATTCACATTATTTTCTGCATATAGTTCTGGCACAGAGATCTCTTATCTTTCCCTGATACTCTTTTTTATCAGAATCACTGAAAAAAAACCATTGATTCTGCCTAATCTTTTACACCAAATTGTCTTTGCATTGGAGACTAAAATTTCTCCCTTTCAGTCTTCTTTCAGGATATTAGTTTGTATTTTAGGCTGGGTAGTGATGGGATTCCTTTCAGCAGAAAAATTTTAAAGGACAGTTTGCTTTTGAATGCTGCCTCTTTGCACTTTAGTAAATACTGACTGTCCAGTGCATTATAGTCATTTACAGCAGGACAGTAATCTATCCCACAGTAACCTATCCCAACAGTCTTCATATGTCACACTCTACCTTACTGCCAATCCACCACGTGATTTCCTTCTTCCTCCTCCCCTGTAATGATGTACTCTTAGAAAAGGCATTATACACACTGCATCCCCCTCTAGTCACCCCACCACACCTTCACACCCACTCCAATTTTCTGATGGCATCTGGGCATGCAGAAGAGGCCCATATGGAACAATCAAGAGTCTCTTCTCACCCAGTATCTTAGAAAATATGCCTGGACTTACAGATTTGGAGTTTCATGGACACATCTCCTGGTACAAGGCCCAGCTTGAGAACACCAGCACATGTGTTAAAACTGCTAAAAATAGGATCTCATGATAGCCTCCAAATGCACTAACCCACAGTCAGTGTTGTGGGTAGCTCATTTCACCATTTTTCTGACAAGACACTACAGCAGATCCAGTTGAACAATCCAGGAGTAGCATACATAGCACAGGACCTGGAAACCAGGGGAGCATGGATGTCTATGTCAACAGTTCAACAACAACGGTCTGCTGCCTGTTGTGTTGATGCCCCATGTCTTCATAGATTAAAAGCAGTGTGAATTTCATGTAGCAAAACTACGGTTCAGTAAAATATGGAAATATAAAGTCCTAACTTTGGAATTTTTACTGACAAAAGACAGAATTGCATGAACTTTTCTATAGGCTGTTAATATAATTATTCTTTCTCGTAAGTGAAATTAGTACCCTGGGACATAAGCACTATATTTTCTGTTGGACATTTCTTTCCTGCCAATACACAAAATGTTAAAGATTCATGATGTGGAGTGTCCTTCCTGAATCATGTTTGGTTTAAGTCTGAAATGATGGTCAGTAACAATTTTCCTCATTTGAACTGTCCTGGAAATATACTTAAAGTAGAGGTATACAGAGCCATATCTCTAACATGCGGACTACTGAAGACTGTTTAAAAAATGCTCCAGTGATATATTAACCATAAGAAAAGCAAAGAAATTAATAGTGATTCAGTTTGCTCAATAAATAGATAAAGTGCATTTCCATAAGGTTGGAGTTTACTTTTGTGTATTATAGACAGTGCTTCTTTCCACAGCATGGCAGAAGAATCTTCTATTAGCAGTAAAATAAGCAAGAATTATCATTATTTATTTTAAAACATAAATGTGCCTCAGCTGGAGATGGGAGTTAATAAGCCATTTAGACTCTAAAATCTTATGCAGACACTATGTGTATGCATTTTCCAAAGCATGGTAACATTATAGTGATTACCTGGTTCTGGAAAATTATATAAAACCGTAAGATTCATAAAAGCTTTTGGAGAGTCAACATATCATGGAAGCATGTGTATTTTGCTTCACTATTATTAAGAATATTAATAATAAAATTTAAAGATATCCCTCTTTGCTTGGAACAAAGGTCTTCTTTTATTAGTTCAGTGATATATCTGAATAATGGCCCTGTGCCTCTAAATAATATGCACAGATTAGATGCAACTATGATCACAAAGACCTGTAAATTACTGAGACACAGTGATTTATGTATTATGTTTCCCCTCTTTTTTTTTTCTAAAGTAGATTTTTATAGGTATAACTAATATTTCACATTGCTGAAAAACTTTATTTTAAGGCATATTAACCTTTGATTCGCTGTCAACTTTAGAAATAAATTTTTAAAAAAATTTGCAAATTTATGTAAAAAGTGTTTGAGTTATAATTTCTGTGTAAACTTTTACCTGCACAGCATATAGTGCTTCACTGAAATTGCATGTCTCTGTATATTAGCATATGTAAATAAAAATAAGTATTGGTGCTATGGTGGTGGCAATAGTAAGTCTGATTATACTGGTGATTTCTGTATTATGCTTCTAAAGCATCTTAGATTTAACAGTTTTCATGTCAGCTTCTGGAAGCCGCATCTGGCCGATTCTTAAAGTTCCAAAGTACTGTATTATAAAAAGGTCTAAATTTCAGTTTGTGGATTATTTTACAGGAAAACAATGCCATATAGCACATTGAAAAATATTCCCAGCCAACCTTCTTGCATTCTAGTGTGGCTATATATAAACTTTGAAAATTTGGGGTAAACTGAAATTAATACAGCAATTTGTTCCAATTTCTTTGACAGAAAAGCTTTTCAAGTTACTCTCAAAATTTTGAAGATAATGGGATATGCATCAAAGTATCAAGAAGCTAACTTAAAACTAGACATGAGACTTTTTGAAATAATCATCATAGTTTCTTTTCTCTTGCCTTCCAATGTTGGCATACATGATTTCTACTAATACTATTTTTATTAAATTCCCTGGTTAAGTGCCATTATTGCTTTTTTTTTTGCTGTTGCAATTTTGTAATACCCATAGATATATAGAGTAGGGGTAAGAAAGAAAACATAAAACCTGATGGTTCCTCCCTAATTCTATGATTCTTGTATCTGAGGCATTCAAAAAATGAGTTAATTTTTAAAGGGCCTATTATTTAAACTCCCTAGGTGTATTTGGCCTGCTTGTGACAGAGTCAATTTTCCATTTTATTTCAAAGCATCTCTTATGTATTAGAATTCTTAACTTAACTAGTACTGATAATACACTAATTTTCTAGCTTTTGCTGAACAGCATTTGCACAGCCTCAAGGATTTCTCTGTCCCCACACTGAGTAGATTGTGGGTGCACAGTAGTTTGGGAGAGAACTGAGCAGATGATCCAAAATAACCAAAAAGATATTCCAAGCTTTAGAATGTAATGTTCATCAATAAAAGAGGAAAGAGAGGATTTTTAGCAGGATTTTAGATTATACATCTTTTACTCAGAAACTGACTGAGCATTGGTCAGCTCGTGGGATCTGGGAGTGCCTATGCATCTTTTCTCTTCTTTTGGTTTTTTTAATCTTCCACTTATCGTTCCTTTACTAAAGAATAAATATTATCTATTATTAATATTTATTGTATTATTTATTATTCCTGATCTTGATCCCTAAGTTTTCTTGGTTTTATTCCTCCTTAACTTTATCTCTGTTCTACTGGATGTAGAGGATGTGGAGCCTGAGTGAGCAGCTGTTCAGCTGCCTCATGGGTTAAACCCACAACTCCAGATCATCCACATAAGCATCTCCTCTCTCCCCTTTCTCAGTATGCTAATTCTGCCATTCTTCCCAACTAATTTTATGTTCCAGCACAAATATTCTTCTAGTGAAAAAGCTAACTGTGGTAAATAGCCAAATACAGTGTTCATGAATGCATTCAGAAGAAAAGCCAATATGTTTAATAAAATAAAAACACATAAATTTATATTTTCATTGCATAATAAAATGCCAAAATCAGGGAAAAAGAATCAAAAACTAGTCACCGTGATAACAAAATTTGTACTAGAACACCATCTTCTGCCTTCTTTCCCCACCATCTAGAAAAGGCTAGGCAAAACTTTCCAATCCCTAACTGATGATTCTCTACAGATGTCAGTGCAGTCACTTAATTCCTGCTTCATGGACAAAACAAATTCAGAGAAAGACAGAAAAAACTTATGTAATGAAAGACTGTTAACATACCCAACATGCATCAAGAAATAATTTCAGAAATAAAGTATAGAATCAAAGAACTACTACTGTTATTACTGTGCTAAAATGTATACCTAAAATTAAAGTCCTACACATGCTAAAGCATGCCCTATCTGAAGCTTATACACTAAGAATTACCTTGCTTTGGTTCCCATTTAACTGTTTCTCACAGATGCTGGAAGATGAAAGAGCACATAATCTTGCACTTAATGAACTCTGAAATAGTCTTCTGCTACTTTTTGTTCATTCTTGCCCAGGTATTTATATTTCATGGTGTCTTTTAGTAGAACTCATGCACAGAGAATTTAAACAGTACTTCCCCATTATCATTAATTGGACTTAGCCTGGAAAATAGCCTGCACTTTTGGTAAAAGAGTCCCAAGTTTTTTTATTCTCCATTAGATTTTATTGACAAGAGCCCTGAACTGTCTAAAGATGCAGTCTTGCTCTGGTAACACAAAGATTTCCTAATGGCAGAAGAGCTACAGTTTGTATTGACAGCTTTTTCCTAGACAAAGACACAAAACTAATGAAATCTTCTGCAAATCTGACACAATATTTTACTATTTCTTTGAAATGACAATTTACTTTATAAGGATTTACCATTCTGGTGACACCCAAAGCTTAATTAGCCTTAAGTCTGCTGGGGCTAGTCTTTTAATGTGTCTAGCACACCTACAAATGGGAAAGGCATGTGAAGAAGAAGCTTTTTAAGTTGCATGGTTGAAAATTTTTCTTGTGAAATTGTAGTGCATGTTATTTTAAGTGTTAAAGTGTAAGATATAAAAACCAACTTAGAATTTCAAATAAAAGAGGAGGTTTTTTAAACATAGGTGCTCTATGTCTGTGCCTGTATAGAACTTAATACACAGGTAGCCTACAGGTTCAATATATTAGTGTTAAATTGGTATTAGTGTTTTACACAGTATTAGAATAAGCATTCCTTGAAGACCTTCCCTTAGAAGTCTGGAGGATATATTTTTAAATACATCCTTCTTTGTATGTATTAGTCTGTCATGGTTCATCTGTATTATTCCATAGAGGAAATATTCAAGTTCAAGCACACCAATTTGGCACAGAATGCCTAGGGCACCTAAGAAACATTGAAATCTGTATCTAGCCATTAGCAGTGTAAATATATAAGAAACTGTGCTCAGAAAACAGCCCTATCTAGAATCTTTATTTGCTCATTTTCAATGTTAATTTATTTGAATTTTTTTCATGGTAATTTGAACGAAATATCAGTATTTCTCTCCCACTGTTCCCAGTAATTTATAAGGGCTATAGCTTACATATGTAAGCTTGATGACCATGGCTGTCATAAATATATTTAAATTTTTTACTTCTTTCTTCTTAGAGATTTTTTTCTTCCTATAGTATCATTCTGTCTGGGTCCCATAATTTCAAAACAGTGTATCGAAAAAAAATTGCAAAACAACCAGAGACTTACCTAAATTTGAAGAGAAATCTTTGTTCCACTTTTAGCTGAACAGTTTTAAATTTGTGGATTTGTTCATTTTTCAGTTACATAGACATCATGGCTTTAATAAGGTAGTCTTGAGTTAATGTACTGCTTTTTTTTTTCTCTTGCAAGCTCATAATAGTACGTATTGATAAAATCAGTGGACTTCATGTGCGCTTAACAAGCAGGATGAGAAAATTAATGACAAAATTATTTTTAGTAAATAAAAATGAAAACAAAAAGTAGATTTACTTTTCAGAATTTTCAGGTAGATAAGACCTATCTTTTTCTTTATGGTAGGGCTTGTGAGAGTGTATTGCATGGATAAAACTTGGTATCAGATTGTATTTAAATTATTTTTTTCTGGCTTTTAAGCTGCGGTGCTCATTGGTAGATTTAGCTGGACTTCAGCCTTATTTTGATGGGAGAATACCATGGAAATCTTATTTTTTGTGCACTGTTGTACTGCACTGCAAATATCAGTCTATGGCTGTTGCCCAGTGTTACTTACAACTCTGCTATTTCTTTTTTCTACTCTAGTAAGGTAAAGGCAGTCGAATTTCTACTTTCAAAACTAAGGAAAATTATGACTTGCTGCCAGACATTGCTTCTGTTACTGTAGTATATTCCAAGAGAAGGAAAGAAAAAAGAAAAAAATGGAAAAAAAAGCTGTAATTTAAAGTTGTTTTCCTAATTACTACTCCTCATCTTGGACATAAAAGAGCTTGATCATATTCAAAGATGAGTTTCCATAAAAGTTACAATATTTTTAATTTGCTCCTAAAAATTAAACATGTTTCTTTCCAAAAAATTCTCAAAGTAATAACTTTGTTTTGACTGATAATGCGATTACATATTTTCACATGAGGTGTCCTTTGCCAGAAGTCTAATACAGTTGTCTATTTCTTATTTTTTCAATTCTCAATGTGCTATTTATATTATTGGGCCAGTTCCTTCATGTAATCAGTTCAAAACCAGAAACCTGAATGCTGATATTCAGAGACTCTGTGGGATCTTGATTTGAGAAATTATATTTGAAAGCATTAATTTGTAAATTTCACAAAAATCACAGAAGTGATCCTAGAAGTACTTTTAATACATTATTTGAATCTGTCTAGATACATGTATCCAGAACGATGATGAGGAACAAATTATTTGATGTTATGTTTGTTCAGGAATTTGCATTCTTAAGCGCAAAGTCAACTACAAGCAAAATCATTATTTGGAACATTATGTTAGTTGCTACTTATATTTAGTCAAATATCAAATAAAAAAGCTTCTACAACTTGCTATGAACCGCTTCTTTGTCAACTACCTTGCAAGAAGCTATATTTTCATTTTTCTATGGAGCACAGTTTCTAATAATTAAAAAAATTTCACTTGCAGTTGTAAAAATTTCGGATGTGTTAGTTTGATGCAGAAAATGTGAAACTGTATATACACACAGGAAATGGAGAATGTTTCTCTGTTTCTCTAGCATACAAATACACAATTTCAAATTGTGAAAGATAAATACAAATATACACACACACATGTATATATGCATATATATATATACATACACACAATACCAGATACAAAAATCTAATTTTCATATGTCAAGTTTTCAGAGCTCTCTAACTCCTTACAAAGTTTAGCTGGTTGGAAAAATCCATCTGAACTGATACAGCAGTGTATTGCCATATTTTTAATTGAAAAAAAATCTAAAAAACCATTTGTGATCATTTAAAGTCATTAAAATTTCTGTGTTAAAGGAGAAGATTCTTCATGGTATATCTCAGTTAGCCCTAGCTACCCTGAAGCACTAATGTACACACTTTATCTTTTTGTAATGTTCCTTTTTTTTTCTTCCCAGGAGTTCAGGCTGAAGGAACAGCTATGTAAAATTCTTTATTGAGGATTGAGTGTTAAAAAGAATTGGGGGATCTTTATAAACTAAGGACTTTAAAAATTATGAGTGATGGAGCCTATAATGTAGCACCAAGAGTATTTCCAAAGAACAGAAGAGAAACAATTCAGAGGAGCTGTGCAACTAGAAAATAATGTGTGTACAGATGTGAACACGCTCTCACAAAATGAAGACTACTGTCCATATTTTATGTGATAAGTGCTATTGGTATTATTTGGCCTTCTCAGAATCCTATCGTGAGAGCTCAGTCTAATGATCATGCAGATAGTTCAGGTTATGGTCATGCAAGGGAAAGAGACCTGGAACAAAAAAATTTTCACTGGGATAATGGGAAGAAAAAGAACTCGATGTTGTCACATATCTAATATGTTCAAGCTAGAGAATGTACAGTGTAATCTCACAGAGTCTATTTCTTATTAGACTTAATTATTTTTTATTATTAATAACATCCAGAATATTTAATTCAAATCCAAAGTGGGGGGCAAGCATTCAAAACCAAATCACAATTACCATCCTCCAGTTCACTTGTTCACTTGTCAATTCTTCCAGCCATGAAGCAAATCGTGGGGGCTAGAGCATCTTTTTAAGAAATCTTTCCCCCTTGACTTCACAGGACAATGTCTTTCAAAATATTCAGTGACTGATGACAGTGAATGGGCTCAGGGCAGTAATCAGCATACTAATGAATACCCTGATTATGTGGAACATGAGCTAAATAGTTCTGCATCCTGGTCTTCCATTTATGAATTATATTGTTGGCCATTAACTTTTTCCTGTTGGCATTCTAAATAACTCTCAGAAGACTGTCTACATTAGGTTTCTTTCACATGCATGCAAAACAAGTAGTTTCGCTGGATATTTCTCAACAATTTTTGTATTGGCCTTTGTCCAGAAGGGAAAGAATTTGAGGCAACAAAAAATAATTTACTTTGGATAGATTGCTAAATATTTTATGTCCAAGAGTGTTACAGTAAGATTAAAAAATAACTTAGAATCAGAAAATTACTACATCTTTTTATAAAATAAATAAATTAAACCTACGGTGAATTTAGGGAGCTTCTAAAATCTAGCATCTTTTATGAAAAGCTTAGAATATTTCACAAAAAGATTTCCATTTGTATGACTGAAAATTACATACATAAATCTTTAAAAATAAATTGTTTAAGCTTTGAGGTATCATATATCTTTTCAGAACCTGTGGCAGAAATAAAGGATGACCTTTCTACTGAAAGTGCATGGTAAATGACTGTGAAAATAGGAAATTAAATTTATAAAGAAAATTGGCCTTTTCAGACCTAACTGATTCAGATAATTTTGAAAATCCCAGCTTAGTTTAAGAGTACACTTTGCATTATGTACTGTTGAAATTTGTTTAATGTTTTATTGCAGACTAACTGTAAGATATTCCAAACCTCAAAAAAACATTGATTTTTCATCAGTTTCTCATATAAAGTTAATCTTCACGATGTGCTAAATCCTCCCTGTATTAATAAAAAACACACAATATCAGAAAGGAAACAGAGCCGTGATTCTCTTGTTTAATTACTGAAATGTTTGATTTTGAATGCTTCAGTGATTCTTTTTTGTACTTAACCAAATGTAAGATTAACATTTCGTGTATTGCAGAATTTAAATTCTACATTTTTTTCCCCTTGAGAGAAAAAGATGATACTAGAAAATCAGGAGTGCTGACACCATCTTTAGGTATTTGTTTTAATCTTAGCTTACCATTAGAAAAAATATTGAAGTAAAAATTCACTTACTAGTTTCCTGGTTGCAGGAACATTTTTAGAGATGTCCACTAAATGTTTTGTCCTTGTATATGTGTAGGCTATAATGATGAACTGTAACAAACTTAATTGCTTTTATATACAGGATGTTATTTTCATCAAATTATTTTCTAGATATACTATTTTAAAATATTCAAGACAAAAGCATCTGGAAAAGTTATTAATTTTCTATGGGGCCACACAAAAACGTGGCGTGCTCCCTCTCTTGGCCTTTCTGTGCTGCAATTGACAAATGAGCAAAAGGCATCCTTTCATTCACACAGCCCACTCTGCAAATGTCAAGCTGTTGATTAGAAGTGTTTTTGTATAATAAGGCTTTCTGTGCACCAGGAAATAGAAATGTGCATTGTTGTCAAATAAAACAGCAGTGTCAATTTTAGGACCATTCAAAAAGAAAAAGAAACATCCATGCTTGCCAAATAGAAAATTCTGAAATTGGCAGACTTGGCTGAGGGGGGGAATGCTTTTTTCCAAGCTTTTGAAAAGGTACCATAAGCAACAGTGAGTAAACAAGAATTTGAAACTTCAGAAAATGATTGAGACTATCCTTCTGAGGTAAAGAGGTTTTTAAAAGCCTCATGATTTACACCTTGATCTGCCTGATAACAGAGATTATAGTAATCGTGTTTATTCCTTGTGAGTAATTTATATTATTTTGTTCTAACTGGAACAAAACAAATAAAACCAGACATTGAGATGGTCATTTTTAGTTTAACTTACTGTTATTTTCCAAAGGAAGGGACTTTACAGTCTTGTTTGTTGGTGGTCTTTGGCCAGAATAAAGCCACAAACCCAGATCCTACTATAGGCAGGAAAGTATGATTAGCTGTGCATTTTCTGGATCTAGCAGCTAAAATGAGAACGCAGAATTATTGTAATGTTGTATTAAAGGCCATAATCTGACTGTCATATCAGAAAAAGGCATTGCTAAAGAGCATTAGCTAAAAAAAGTCATACAGTCTGCTTTCCAGTCCCTTCAGGAATAAGCTAGTGTAGAGTTTTTATGAGCATGGGACAAAAAGAGCTTTTCTATGTTTTAACCTATTTAAAACTTCCTATTTAAAACAAAGAATTTCTCTTATCTTGCTCATGTTTTTTCTGTTGAAAGAGGGATTAAAAGGAATATGTGGTAACTGGTGA
This sequence comes from Argya squamiceps, assembly GCA_037834095.1. Taxonomy (NCBI): domain Eukaryota; kingdom Metazoa; phylum Chordata; class Aves; order Passeriformes; family Leiothrichidae; genus Argya; species Argya squamiceps. Next base: position 45,349,762 of record JBBMKD010000115.1, on the reverse strand, counting down.
CATTACAGCATGTTTTACAAAGCCTGGAAAGAGAGACAAAGGCTACAATAGACTCTTACAGAAAAACTACGGTGGTGGTGGTAGGGGGAGGGTATCTTCCTCCATAAAAATATATGATAAGCCTTCTAGTATTTAACCTGAGACCTGAGTTTGATGTGGGAGTATTTTTTGACATGAATGCAAGCTGCTTTGGGTAATATTTTCAGGTCTGAAAATTTATTTTCTTTTTTTTTAATGTATGCAGGAAAATAGATTTCTTTCTTTCTCTGCTCCTCTGTGAAACTGAGCAACACAACATTTCATTTCTTGCATGTAAATGAAACATTAGTATTAATCTCCTGGTGTTTTGACGCCTGGAGGCATATTTTCAGATTTCTCTACTTCATCTAGTGTTGTATTATAAGTAATTGACTGTGGCAAGAAGTCAATGCTCATACTGCAGAAAGCGACAATGACACCACTGTTGCAAGTGCTTTATCTTTCAGATTAATTGTTCTATATTTGATCAAAATAACACTTTAATGAGAAAAAAAAAGGGAAAAATATCTTTTTTATTCTAATATCTGCAGTCATAAAACTATATATAAGATATCAAAGGATTTTCCATCCACTTACTGTATGATCAGGAGATCAATAGATGGTTTTGTTCACTGTCCCAGTCTGAGTAACAGCCTTGCCTTAAGGCTGCATAAGAGGAAGGTAAACCTGAGTTCAGCCTGTGGGTGGCTAAATCAAGTAACCACAATGAAGAGATTGGACCCTTCTCTCTGCTTGGAGCAAAAGGAAGAACCTTCCCCCTTCCCTTAAGTGCCCAGTGCCCCTGCATAAGATACAACATTGAATTCAGAGAATGAAGACCATGTGAATAACAGACAAGATCCAGGAGAAGAAGACAGGGCAAACTTATTCCAACCCCATATCAGTGCATGGAACCAGTGATGTCTTTTCTATGGTTCCAAAAATTGAGACCCAGGCACAGTTAAGGGATAAAGGGTTTTTACTTCAGTATTTAATAAGGATCTTTATGATGTACCATTTCGCCAAGGTGGAATGTGCCAAAATGCACACACACAATAGATCACATATATAATTTCATAGATCTTACAAATTCGCATATGTAACAGAGGTGCTCCAATGAGAGTCTTGAATGAATAGTGTGATATTCTCCCATCCCAAGCAATTCTCCCTGGATGGGCCTAATCTTAGTTTACAGGATGTATTTTAGAGGTGACCTTTGTTTTTCAGGATAACCTAGGGCTTTCTGGCCTACAATTGCAAGGCCTCTAAGAAGTCAGGTTTCTTGGCCTAGCAGAATATTAGGACTATGTTAAGTTATCAGACTTAAAGAATTGCAAATTTGCATGCTAAGAGTACTGAGGATATAGGTAAAAAAAGCAAAAATCATCATGATATCGGCAGTACCACCATAAAAGCTTGCAAAGTATTAGTATTTGGAGATTCCTTACTGAGAGGCACTAAAGAAATAGTTTTCTGTCCGGATAATTTCTTTAGAGATGTTTGCTGCCTCTCAGGAGCTTGCATTAGTGATGCCACTGTAGTACTGTCAAGCCTGGTGAACCCTACAGGATATCATCTGTTCTGACTATTCCATGTAGGACACGGAACAGTGAGACTACAATAATGACTACAGGATTAGGAACCATAAGACTGTATGTCTCTTGGCACAAAGTTAAAAGAATCAGGAGCATATATTCTCTTCTATTCCCCCAGTCAGAGGAAACAGTTCAAGAAGAAAGAGAAAAATTAAGCACATGGATGCCTGGCTGAGTGGCTGGTGCCAAAACTAAGGTTTTGTCTTCTATGATCATGGATTTACCTTTGAGAAGATGGGTTTTTTGGGAGCTTTGTTGATGGAATTCACCTGACCAAGTGGAAATGGAGGATCTCACTGACAAACTTGCTGGATTTATAATGAGAAATTTAAACTAGATTTAGTGATGGAACAAGATGGATCTTTCTGTAACAAGAGTTCAAGAGCCACTGATGCCTTAGAAACCAACAGAGCTAACCCTGTGAAATGCCCCAGAGAAATCAGGGCTTGTTCCTCTAAAAATATGACATGGTTGATAGAACAGCTGAGATGCTTTAGTGCATGTATCATGGGTAACAAAAAAAACCAGGAGTTGGAAGCCTTTGTGCTACTACACAATGATCAAAACTCTGTCACTGAAACTCAGTGGGATGAATCACATGACTGAAGCACTGGAATCAATGGCTACTATAAATTGCTTATAAGGAACAGGCAAAGAAGAAAGTGTGAGGACAGTGCCCTCTACATATAAGTTTGGGTTGACTGCAGAGAGCTGTCTGTGGAAAACTGTGATGAATAGATTGAGGTCTTATGGGTAAACTTAGGGCCAAGCCAGCAAAGGAAACCTTAAAGTTGGTGTTTACCATGAGATTGTGTGCTCAATAGGAGAATGCTGATGAAGCATTCTTAATTCAGCTACAGGAAGCATCACACACCCAGGCTGCAGTCCTGCTGGGGACTTTCAATCATAATGACAACTGCTGGAAAAGTGACACAGCAAGATGTAAATTGTGCAGAATATTCTTGGAATGCATCGAGAATAATTTCTTAATTTAGAAGACAGATGAACCAGGGAAGTTTACCAACCTGGAATAATTAGAGATGTCAAGAATAGCAGCACCCTCGCCTTCAGTAATCACGTCCAGATGGAACTCAGAATTTTGTAAGATATGGGCCAGGTAAGAGTAAAGTCAAGACCTTGAATTTTAAGACAGTGAACTTTCAGTTATTAGGGAATTACAATATAGGACCCTCAAAAAATGGTCCCCAGGGATAAAAGAGTCCTGCAAGATCATTAAGGATTTTTTTTTCATAAAACTCAGAAGTTTTCCATTGTTTCAGCAAGCAGGCAAGAAATGCAAGAGGTCAGAATGTCTAAATAAGGATCTCCTGGTCAGACTGAAGCAGGAGAAGGAAATGCAGGCAATTGAACCAGAGACATACACACTGGAAAGAATACAAGGTATTCTGGGTGGCTTTAAAGGGATGGGATTAGAAAAGGTAAGGCACAGTCAGAAAAGAATTTGACAGGGGATGTGAAGAATAAAAAGGAGAATTTCCAAAGGTTTGTCTATTAGAAAACAAAGATTAATGAAACCACCTTCCTGATATAGAGGTGGGAGTAGTGAGAACCATCATGAATTAGGCTGAGGTTGTCCTACAGTTTTTTTTTTTTGCGTCAGTTATTGTCACTCGTTATCACCCTTCCCAGATCTCTCAAGGAAGGACTGGTGGAATGAAATCCCTTTGACCATAAGAGCAGATCAGGTTTGAGGCCACTTGAGGAACCTGGGTTCCAAACCTGGGAGCCAAAAAGACATATTCCAGGGTCCTGGTGGAAGAGCCAGCTGCAGCTGCCAAGTCATCATATTTCAGAAATCTGATGGTTGAACTGTCCAGTGACTGGAGAAAGGGTATAATGTACCCATTTCTAAAAAGGGTAAAAATGAGAAGCCTAGGAATTACTGATCAGTCAGCCTTATCTCCATAACTGGCAAGATCATGAAGTAAGATTTCCAGAAAACATGTTGAAACATGTGGAAGATATGAAGGTCACAAGAGACACCATGAGCTTAACTAATGGGAAATCAATACTAATGTAGTGGTGTTCTATGATGGACTGATTTCATCAGTGGAAAAGGCAAGAGTAACTAATATAATAGAAACGTGGAATGGCTTGGTTGGAAGGCACATTAAAGATCATCCAGATCCAAACCCTTGCCTACGGCAAGGAACCTTCCTCTAGATCAGATTGCTCAAAACCACATTCAATCTGGCCTTTCAGGAAGTACTTCCAGAGATGGGGCATCCATAGCTTCTCTTGGCAACCTGATACAGTGCCTCACCATCATAACAATAAAGAATTTCTTCCAAGTATATAATTTAATTAGGTCACTCTAAAGACTTCTCTTTTTCCAGGCTGAACAATCTCAATTCTTTTAGCCCTTCCTCATGGGAGAGTTGCTCCATCTTTCTAATCATCTTTGTGGTCCTCCTATGGACTTACTCCAACAAGTCAATGTCTTTCCTCTGCTGGGATCTCCAGAGCTGGAAGCAGCACTGTAGGTGGGGTGTCATGTCATTTTCTTGTATGGCCTTTGATTCTGTCCCCCACAATATTCTTGACATTAATTTGGAGACATATGCATTTGATAGATGGATTATTAGATGGACAAGGAACTGGATGGATGGTTGCATCCAGAGTTACTGTCAACAGCAGCAAGCTTATGAGTTTTATGAGTTAAAGATTGTGATAAAACATTGTAGAATCAGAGCTGAAGCGTGGATGTTATAGGTGAAATTATGGTGAGACTCCAAGGTAACAGCTTTCTCTAACTATCCCTATCGCTAAGGGATAAGAAAATATAAAAGAAATACAACTGTTAACTTTCTGAGACCAAACCAAGTTTATAAGCATGTGAGCACTTTGGTTTTTGAAGTTGTGTCAACATCCTAAATCATACTCAATTCAGGTAAGACACGGAGAAATTTTGTTAGCAAGTGTATTTGATTCTGCAAAATAAGAGGAAAACATAAATTTTCAGGACCTGGAGGAAATCAGTAAAACAGGTAGCAGAAAAATCAGCTATGATTCCTTCATAGACTCCTGCCATATATCAGGTTTCTATTTCAAACCTCAGATTTGTCAAATATTTAAGTTTTTTTTAATTTTCAAATATTTTACATGCATTGCAAATTCATCCCATTTGTTTGTTTCATTGTTTGTTTAAAAGTGGTTTGTTTATAATATGGCAGAAGATAATCAAGCATTCAGGACAGTTAATACATTAGAGTTAACAGAACAATGAAGACTAAGATATTAATTCATGAGGTATCCTTAGTGGTGCCTAATTCAACTTGGTGTAGAATTAAAATTAACATGGCATAGGTAATAGATTCAGGTCACATAACTTGACACTTTCTGGAATTTTCCATGTACTTTATGGCATCCAAAGAAATAGTAGTTTCTGAAAATTAATGAGAACAGCAACAGAGTTTTAACTTCTCATACATTAATGTTCTGCAAATTGTGCAAACTCTTTTGAGCTAACTGAACATACTGGGCAAAGATTACATTTCATTTTATGTTTCTAAAGAAATAGCATATGCTTAGTAAAAAGCCACCAAAAAGAAAAACAACCCAACCATATTTCCAGGAATTCTTTTGTAACTGTACATGAAGACCACAAACTAGGCAAAACCTTGATACTTCATGTCAAGCAATTATCCTTCTTTAGATAAAAGTCTTAGGAAGTGTATTTCTGATAATTAGTCCTACCATGCTTTCCCCAATATTTTTAATATTATCCTCTGCATTTTCTCTCATCATTCATAAGTCCCAGTGTTTTCTACACAGAATGGCAGCGTCTTTAGAGAATTCATTTTCTCAGGACTCAGTTACACTTTCTTTGCTTTTTTATACAAATCAGTAATCTGTCAGGTATGTCTGTTTTCTACCCTGACTCATATTCACAACTCATTCCAAACAATATTGTGGTTTTTAACTCTGTCTCTTTACTTCTGCACAAAGTTAATTTAAGATTTTAAATGCAGTTATTCTTGAGAATAAATCTTCCATTTTAGTATTTTTCAATTATTTAAAAAATATGCTATTTCAGCCTGTGGTCGCTGTAATATTATATTACTTGGTCTTTCACTTACCTGTGTAATAAGTGATACATTTGGTGAATTCAGGTAAGCTTAAACAGAGAATCCTAGCAAAATTCCCATTTCCTACAGAAAAAACTACTTCAGAAGTTCATCTCCAAAACAGTAGAAAAAGCTGAGAAATTCAAATTGCTTTGAAGAATTCAGATGTTTTGGCTTTCTTTATGAAGGCAGGATGAGACTTTTGAGGTTTTTTTTTTTTCGTCTCTCTTTCTCTCTCTTTCTCTCTCTCTCTTTTTTAATTTTTTTTTTTTTTTAATTCAAATGGCTTCTACCTCAGGGTATCTAATGTTAGAAACCTAAAAAGAGACCACAGAAGAAATTACAACAGAGTGGACAAAATTGCTGTGGAAGCGATTTTCAGATACAAGGGATCGTTATAAGGAAAAGCAGACAGAAGACATTAATTTGTAATGAATGCAAGTAAAACATATGGATATGGTCTATGCTGAAACTTACTGCTTGTTTAAATAAACCTGGCATCACAGATTTTTCATTTTTAAACAACTTACTGGAACAAGAAAATTGCTTTCCTTACAGTACTTTCATATTCCTATTTTTTCCCACAAATTTGATGGACCTTTTAATGCAAGATCATTTGCCCACGCCTTCCCCACCTCACGTGATTATGCTACCAACAGATGCTTAAAAGCAGCTGTTGGTCTGATGGTTACCCTTCTCTTGTAGTAGTTTTCAATGATATAATGGTCACTGTAGCAAAGAACATGATACATCATATAGGGAGCAAACAAATAAATATTCTTCTAGCCTAATGAAACAGTTTGATGGAAGTTGAATTCAATACATTTATTTTTTCTAAGCTGTAGATGTTAGAAAATATTCTATTCATATAGGAAAGCAAGGTGTCTATGTTGATAAAGTAACCTGGAAAATCTTTTTTCTCTTTAAGAGGAAAGAGTCACTCTCTGAGGCATAGAACAAAAACTGTGAACCCCTTTCCTTTTCTGTACTCATTCTTAAATCTGATATGTCCTGTCAAGAATGCCGGCAGACATAGCTTCCCAGATTTTGCTAACAGAGATTAGCAAAAGAGGAAATTTAATTAAAAACAAAATCCCAGACATTACAAAAGTAGATGTCATGGTGGTTCAGTGCTTCAGCATTTCTCCACTAGCAATTTGTGTTGACATTTGTACTAGGTCACACATGCAGTGAGTTTGGTTCTTAATTTAATCTTCAGTGAACATTTGTCTATATCACAAAATCAGAATACATTTCTGCATGACTGATAATCTGTGTTCCTGAGAGTCCTAGGACCAGAAAAGCAAAGCTTCACAGGTCAGAAATTAAATACACTGGTAGAGCTGTGCAAGAAAGCTTGTCCATCACACATGATATTGTACTTGTATTTCTGTTCTCTGCTTGTTTGAGCATCACATGCATACTATAGTATTACTACAGCATCAGGCTTCCCTGATCAGGAAATGGTTATATAAATACGTCTGTTATTTTGTATTGTCTAGGTTCTATTATCATGTCTTTGCTAATGGCTTTCAATATTAATATTTCCCTATCTGAAGAGACTCTTTGGGAGTCTGGAGGAAGTATTGTCTGTTTCCATAGACACCCATAAAGTTTTCAGAAAAAAAAAAATTTCACAATTGTTTCTTAATTAGCACTGCCATCAGTGAAATGACATGAATAAGATTCAGTCAGTTTTGACCTTTGAATCAGACTTTCAGTTCAAGAGAAGAGAAACACAGATATTCAATTGTGGGCAGATGATGAAATAAAAATAGACCCAGAAAACTTTTTTTTCAAAGTGAGCAATATTAGTGAATGTCAGCATAATAATTTGAGTGGTAATCCTAGGTTTGTTATTTATTATACTTTATTGTATTTTTATTTTGCAAGCATAGTAAAAATAATAAGATCACATTTTATAATATGTTTAGTGCATCTTTTATAAAAATTCTCAAGGTGAAAAAATATTTCTCAGTCTATATTGAATATGTTGTACAGTTGAAAAAATACAAATCACAGAAATTTTTATATTTCATCCATTCTAAATGCTTTTTAATAGCTTTTACTAGCAGCATAATTTAAAGATGCATTTTCCACATATTGACCATAGCTAGTCTAAGACTGCCAGCATTGTTCTATAGGCAGTAATATTGTGGTCAGTTCTTTCATGAGGACTCTGATATCACATCACTCCATACAAATTTTGAAAAAATTACTTTTGAAACTAGCTCTTCTCATTGCAGATTCATAATATGTCAACACAGAAAACTGTTAAACGAAATGATATGATGGAAAAGGGAATGTTTCACCAAGACAGATTTTTATTTCTGTTGCTCCTTTTATGTGACAAAACCACAAGTTGATATGCAATCTACAATGATTTACAAAGCTCTCATAATACTTTAGAATTGTATAAATGCTGCTGGGGTGTCTCAAAATGATTTACTGCAATTTGTCACATTTTGAAAGTCTTCCAAAACAGACTGATGACATATACTGAAGAGCTTTCAATGAAATCTGAAATGGTTCATTTGTTATGTCAACTGGAAAACATTAAGTGATATCTGAAAATCATTTTAAGATTTATTGAAGTGATTTAAAATATCCCTTAATGGTAATTTGGCACACTGCATAGGCAACATTGTCATTAAACAAGATAAGAAAATCATTTCATCACATTTTAAAATTATTCCTATCATTCTGTGATTGTAATAGCACTGCTAGTGAAATCTATCACTTTAAAAATACAATTGCAGTGGAGCTAAAGACTGCTGTCAACATCAACACTGGTGAGCAGTAAACTGAAAGGGATGGATATATATATATATATATATATATAGGTGATGTTACTCATTAATTAGAAATTTACTCAGTATCTTTTTGCACCAAAAAAAATTACTAGTTGCCACCAATATTCTATCTTAAAGCCAAAACAACTGTGGCAATTGTTGCTCCTCTTATGCATAGTATGTACAGTTGGCAGCCAATTCAGAGATATTTTTTCCAGCTGATGAGGATATTTTCCATTCTCTAACCATTTTTATGAGCACATTTGGGTTACAGTTTTCATTACAGTGTAAGTAGAGAAAGAACATATGTGCAAGTGAACATGGTCACACATACCCACACCCCTATATTGTGCATACAACCACAGGGGGCTGTTTACAAATATAGTATTACCTACTGAAATAGATGGCACTGACCAACATGTTTCTAAAAGCCTGAAAAGGAATGCGTTCAAACCTAAAACCATATTCTTGTGCAAACTGGATAAATTTTGAAGTTGTAACTCACAGAATCATTGCAGTGCAATGTAAAGGAATTAACCCTTGAAGTCACTGTCAGAATTGATAAAAATTTTAATAATTATAAAAATAATATAATTCAATATATTTTATAGAAAATTTATTTATGTTAATGAAATTTGGATAAAATATTTTCCTGTATTAAAAATGTCCCTTCACTATTTCCCTAAATGCTGAAAATATTAGTGCACACAGATTATTTCTAGCTATCATTCAGTTGGTTAAAAACCACGATTTTTATAACTAGAGTATATGTGCAAGCACAAATAACTGCCTTTAAGTTGTGACAAGAAAAGATAATCAGGCAGTTTTCATGGGAGAAGAAAGCTCTTTAGGCACACACATAATTTTTTTTACATCTTCTGTAAGTTACTGGAACCTGTTGAATACGTTAGATTATTCTCAGGTATATATTCTGTTATATATTCTCAGGTGTGTATATATATATATATATATATATATATAAAGGTCTGAATTTTGATTTCTTGACTGTAGAGAAAACATGGTGTAAATAGGTAAACATTTTCTGAAACATGCTGAGTCAAAATCTGTATTACCACTCCCCTACTCCCCTCCAAAAGGTGCTTCCTTTTTTCTTTATCTTTTTGTATTTGTTTTGGTGTTTGATTTTGGTTTTGTTTTTGTTTGGTGTTGTTTTTTGTGGGGTTTTTTTTTGTTTGTTTGTTTGTTTTTTATCATTTTTTTCCTCCAGTAATGTGAAAGAATATTGTAAAAGAAGCATACTAAATTTCTAATGCCATCAGAGTCCAACAAGTACATGTAGGGGTTAAATGGGATTTCTCATCTGTGCAACTGTTTCCTGTTGTGAAAGAAGAATTTCCCTATGACCATTTTCACTCTCATTTTTCTCAGCTCCTGGCAAGGCAAGCAAGCCAGAAATATGGACTTTCCCATATGACAAACAATGCCTTCAAGGATTTCTTCAAACCTGATCTTGTTCTCATGTGAGTGTTATGGTACTGAGTAATTTTATTGATTAAAAAAAAAAAAAAAAAAAGAGAGAGACAATATTGCTGTGATCCCTGATGTGTGAACATTTGCGAATCTGCAAATTAATTTAAACTTTATGCTTCAACAAGTTTCATGTTTCAGGCTTTTGAGACTTAAAATCAGTATTTCCTTATCTGCTGTTTAGATAAATGCTGATATGCAAAGCAGATTTATAACACAGAAATCTTGAAGCATGAATGGACAAAAGGTATATGCATTCAGAATACTCATATTTTCATGAATTCTGCAGGTTGTTGTTCCTTTAACATCTAAGTGCAAAATGCTAAATGACCCCTAGTGCTCTGACAGGTTAATGTCTCATACGAAGCCATTACTTCTCTTATGAGAGCTTCAAAGATATGTTAGTAACTAGTAAAATATTACTTGATAACTTGTGTTGGCCAAAAATGAGAGGTCAGGTAATGTACATGTGATCTACTCAGCAGGACTACTTTAAGTAGAAACAAGCAATACCTAGAAAATATTTTTATTATTTCCATTAGGAGATTTCCATTCTGGAGATTAGCATATGCAAAATGGTATTAATTTCATTAGCTCTTTGCCTCTTGAGTGAAATACTATGTCTATATTCCTCTCTGTTTTGTATGAAAGAATCTTTTTCACTGCTCTGAACTTTTTGAGATAGGTAAAACCTGATATCCTTGCCATTTTCTAAGTACCATTAAAAGGACACACATCTATTTTTGTAATGAATAAAAGGAAATTGTCTATGGTTTCTCTAAATTTATTCAGTGACTTCAATTTCTGTGATATTTTCTATTTTCTTTTCCAAAATGTGCAACTGTGTTGTTAAAATAACTGCTGCACTACACAATGGATATTTAGATACTTTATATATAATCATCTACATATCCATTGTGATCCTTCAGGAAAAAAAGAAATCACTGTATGAGTGATATTTGTGATATGAAAAAATTACTGGAAGCCAAAGCTCAACTTATGTAGTGCAAAACATATTTTGTCATCCCAAAGTAAAATTTTATTGAGACTTTTTGGCATTTTTATGCACCTTACTGATGAATGACACAGCCTTTAGACAGGCATGTGTTAGAGTCTCCTCTTCCACTATAGTCATATCATTATGCTGTTAGTTTAAAGAGAAGGGAGAAAGAACAAGGAAGAAACCACAGGAGGGAAACTCATTCTGGTAAGGACACATGAATCATGTTCACTGTGTGTACTTTACTATTATATGCTCATTAAAATATCATAGAATTTTATTACTGAATTTATTTAAAAGAAAAAAAAAATCTGAAGAAGAACTACACTGAACTACAGATAACATATTTTAAGGTTCTTTTTATTAAAACACCAAGGGCATCCTTAGTAATTACAGTAGACTCAGCATGCCTTGCTAGTGCATAATCATCCAGCAAAGTGTATGCATTGTATGTATTATTTTCTCTAAATAGAAAAAACAAAGAAATACACATTAAATATATATATATAAGTATTATACATAATGAGGAATTTCATTAGGCATGGATTTGATCAGGATTTAGCCCATCTGCAATGATGGACATTCATCAGACTGGTACTTCAGCTCTAGAATTGTCCTTGATTGTGGAGAAGAACAACTGATTGTTTGCATTTCAGCTTTTCTTATTTTGTTTTCCTTTAGTGAGTTATGCAATTTACATATAGGTTTGTGTCCAGCGGACATAAAGTTTTCACAAAATCAATGATTTGGCTGGTTAAGAGATCTGCCATGTGCAATGTCAATGGTCTTCAACACTCAAGTGTAGGGTGGGAATAATGGAGCACCAGGAATGCAAGGATCAAGAACTCAGCAAGACTGAGCTCCTTTTCAAGAAGAGTTTAGGAATACCTCAGGCACAGATCTTCAAGGTAAGCAGCCATAGGCCTTCAACCTTCAAAACTTGTAAAAATTATCAAGGATTACTTTTTATTACCCTTTTTTATAATTCTGGAAGTACTGTTGGGGTACACAAGGACACTAGTTGTGATAGATAGATTGTATGCGTAAATGTAAATCAACATTAAAATAATTACTGAAATAACTTTGTTATTGAAATATCTTACAAAAACTTCTTCAACATTTCTTATGACTACCAGCTTAGGAATAAAAATGAAAGGAAAAAAGTATCAATAATTTCATATATAGAATTTTATTGTATTTTCCTCTTCTTTTTAATAAAATCAAAATAAATCCAAGTCCCTCCAGCATCACTCCTCCAAAACGCTGCCAAATTACAATACAGTTATTTTAATATTTTTTCTTTCCATTCTATAGGAAGAAGTGGCTTAGTGTAATATTGAATGTAATAACATTGGTGCAACCTTTTCTATCTAATGGTCAGATATTAACTGAGATGGTTTTTGGATTTTCACAGTAAGCCCACTGGCCTACTAAGATATTTTTGTGTGTTATAAGAGAGGAAGAAGTCCCATGAGGTTTTTTATTGTGGAAATATAAGTACAAAATCACAGATGTTTTTTCCCCTTCTTTTGTTATTTTAGGAAAATATTCTGTCCCTTCTCCTGGTATTCTGGTCAAGTTACATTTCCTGTATTTCCATTCCATCTAATCACCTTTGTTTTTTAATAAGAAAAGATGCCAAAACTTTTTTTTTTTAACTGCTTGTCAAGATATCATTGTTGACATCCTCTGAATTAGACTCATGCACATGGTCTAATTGAATCATAAAACAAACCCACAAACCCACAAATTATCTGTTCTATACTCTGTTTCACACCAAGGATGCCAAATCAGAAAACAGTCCAGAAAAAAAGCCACTGTTCTGAAACTGAAACGTTTCTAAAGCACTTGAGAAGAATAGTGTACAAAGCAGGCATCAATGGTACTCTCTCTAGGACATTATTGACTCTATAAACCTCTATAAAGAAAGCAAATGCACAAAATATCTGTATGTAAGATCTCTTTGTGATCCTTTTCCTTTTTTTTTTTTTTGTGACTCCTCCTAACTGTCTAGCAGCCTCTCAGTTTTTCCCACTAAGTGGTTATTAATGTTGGAATATCATGATTCCTACATGGACACTCCCAGTTTTTTAAATCATTAGAAAAGGGTAGTTGTTAATTCCCCGTTCCCTACTGTATTAGCTTGTTTCCTAAGTCAATGTTAGTTTTATGAATGCCATTAATAAGAAGAAATAAAATTAAATTATTTATTAAGAAACCAAATTGGTGAAAGGTATACTTATACTTTATTTGTACCTTTGTGTATTTTCAAAATAGATATGAAAATTAAAAAAAGTAGAAGAACTTTGCTGGACTTAAATGTTTTCTTAGGAGTAAGAAATCATATCAGTTCAGATAGAACTTTAATCTGCATTTGTATATTCTTTACAGGAGAAAGAACAGCCCGAATGCTATTTCATTGCCATTATTTCCATTGAGATTTATATTTCTTAAATTTTTTCAATGTGCAGTTAAAAGTGTGTGACTTAGACATTTCATTGGTTACGGGACAGAAGGATTTTAATAGCAGAGACAAAGTAGAAAGACATCAAAATGTAAAATTAATTTAAAAAGTACCTAGAAGATTCAGCTTCTAGTTCAGCAGTTGAAACCATCTATCTCATATTATTTTCCTTATAGTATAGAGTATGTCACAGAATGAATGCCTAAGGACATCTGTAGTAAGATCACTATTTATTTTATATTTCAAGTATTCTCCAAAATTTTTGAAAAACACTGCATGATAATGGATTTGAAAGTGCTAATGTATTTTAATACCTTTAATAAGGTATTAAAACTAGTGAGAAAATGATTTATTACAAAACACCATTGAAAATATGTACTTGAAAATATAGGCCCTTGAGATAAGCATATACAGCAGCTGTTGGGCCAGCTGCAACATAACACTATTTTCTCCGAGCTCTTCACAGAAGCCTAACCATACAGTCATAATTTTAACAAAACATACTCAGAAATATGTATACAGTAAAATCCCTGATTTGATGGAATAACCCCAGTACTCAACAGGAGTAAAAGACTGTTTTAAAATGTATTTGTATAGTGAACACTCTCTTTGGTGACTGTAGTATCGTATTTGACAGAACTGAGTCCTTGGACTTCTATTGTGAGTTGGTCTTCATTTCTAAAAGGCGACTCTGATTAGCTTGACAAAGCATCAGCACAGTTAAAAGTGAGTGAGCCAGAGTCTATTCCTGTCTACATATTGCCAATGGAATTGTTTATTGAATTTCAATTACAATGTCAGTCAGTTATGGTGTGTAATTGCTTCTGCTTTTGTCCCGCCAAGAGAAAATGAGAGGTATCATCAGAGCTGAAGCTGAAGACAGAAGTGCATCACTAATAGCATATGTTTTGAGAACTCTTCCCTACACATTACTGCTATTCTAATGAATGAATCCAAAGTAAGTTTCAGATTCAGAAAAAAACAAAAGCAAAGCAAACCATACCAAGTCAAGCCAAATCACCACAGCTAAAATAATTTTAATCATATACCAACATATTTAAGAAGTCAGTAAGGCACAGTAAATGTAATTCCACATTTTTCTGAGTCAATTTGTAAAGGGAAATTCCACTGAGAGGAGATAGTGTGAATGCAGAGCACATTTTCTGTGTAATACAATGGGGTGTTCTGCATGCATATTTTTCAGGTTTGAGAAGAAAATAAGAACTAAAGAGGAGCTTGTCTTAAAAAATAAAAATGATAATGGTTGGTTTTATTGCATAATATCAATGTAATGTATAATATAAATATTATTTTAATTATATATAATTATAATTTTAAAAAATTCCCAGTCAAACTATAACATTCATACAGTTATAATGTATGCTAACATAAATATTATATCAAGACCTTTTTCCATGCTATGCCTGTCTCTGTCCCATTTCTCCTGTTCTTTCAAACTGTTCCAGCTTTATGGTAATAGATGTATCTTCCTCTTCAGTAGGCCAACACATTTTGGAGGGAAAAGATCAGGAGACCACAGGGTAGATATAATAAACTGTGCCATAGGTTTTCCCTACTCTGCCTTCTGGATGAAGGAAAAGCAGGCTGATTATATTCAGTACAGTACCAGCAGAGCCAGCTAAGAAGTTTTTTCTCCCTGTGTGTAGAGAGAAAAATGTTGCCACTTTCCTGGGATGACTGGCTTCACTATCTTTGAAAAATAAATGAGGTAGACTATATATTAGGCCTTCTGAGTTACTTGAAGCAATCCATTTTCCAATGAAAGCTTTAGTCAGATGTACCTAAGTGTATCCAGGGAACTGGTCAATGGTCATGATACAGAGCAGCAGATTTTTCCACTTCAAAGTTTCTTCTTACCGGTAACAACTGGGTCTTCATAGTGACTGCTTGCAGTACAATGATAAATTAAAGAATACTTTACCACTGTTCTACCAACTAATAATAGTCAGAGCAATTACAGCCATTTATTACAAAACCACTTTCTCCTTGCCAAAGTGAAAACATCAGCTACATTAAAGCAGGGGCTAAAATATAAGCCTTTAACAATTTTCTAAATCAGACCATAAATCTCAACAAAAAAATCTGTTCAGGATGTGTGACAATATACAGGATATGTATATGAAATGTTTCTGTATGTAGATGGAATGGTTTACCTAACAACATCAATAAGCTTTACTAGAATTTGCTATGATTTTCTTTGTAAAAATGCATTAGGTTATGCAAAGTCAGAAGAGCTCCCTTCAGTGGCCAAAAACATTAAATTGAGACTAAAACTAAAGAAAACCTAGCTCTGGTTTCTTTCTCATTTTAATACCTAAACAATCTTTGCCTGATACTTTCATGATACTGAAGAGTAATGGGACAAGTTTGTCTAAGTTTCAGCAATGTGCATTTGTTTACGTAATATACACTGTTAAAAACACTTCTGGAGCACGTATATGCACAGGTACTAACAAACAATGATAGTATGTAGTTGTTCTCTATAGAATGAGCTACCTCTTATGCCTGAATAAAAATGGGTTCTAGTGGATCTTGAAAAGCCATGGTGTTGATGCCAACAGGAACAGCATGATGTAGAAGGCCTTAGGCTACAAACAAGTCAACAGTGGCCTAATGCTGGCCACCAAAGGACAGAAATCACGGAATATGAGTCAGCTATTGGTGTATGAAAATGAGGAAGGGCCAAGAGTCAGACCTAAACCAAAATAACTGATTTGTGTGAAGTGCAGCCTGAAAGAGGGAGGTTCCATAGATAGGGTTCTCCCACCAGTCCCAAGACAATACAGGTGCTCACTAAGTGCTGGTGCTGGGGAAGTACTGATGCTGTTGCTCTATATGCAGAGAGAATATACTGCTTTTGCTCTAGCTATCACAAATTATCATGTCATTTAGCATGTAACTGATTCATATGAATGCATAGGTATGTATATTCATACATACATACTATTTATACATATAGAGACAGTGAATAAAGAGAGAAAGGCCAGGGGTGCATAAATTGAAACTAACTGTGTAACTAAGTGCCTGATATATACCAATCAACCTACACTATATCCAAACTATCCGTGTATGTGTTAGCTACCCATATTCCCTGGGTGCACATTTACCTTCTTTTCCCATTCCTCCTTCTGTTTTGGGTTTTGATTAAGAAAATTGATTAAGATGAAATTAAATTAAAAATGATATTCAGAAGAAAAAAAATCTTAAATATGGTTGATCAGCAGTGGGAGGTGGAAAGTTAAGAATAATCACTCAGCTGAAAACACCTATTCCTTTTACAGTTATTTTAAATTTAATTGTTTTTAAAGGTAATCAGGGAATTTTTTTGATTCTTAAAATCAAAGACTTCTTCACCCATAATATCCAATAAACCTCCATGCTGATCTGTAGGCACCAGAGTCAGGTGTATGTAAGAAAATATAGTGAAACAAGCTCTTCACACAAGAATCAATGTAACTCAGAAGCCAGTCTCTTTGTTTAATCGCCTACATGACCAATGTTTTGTGTAAAATTTGATATATACTTTTTAAAAGGTCATTAGGCACCAAGATGGACAGAAACCACATAATGTCTTTTACAGAGAGGTCATTTAGATATTTATTTGAGTTCTTTCTATTCTTGAAGGCTGCACAAAAGTTAGAAAGAGCTAAGATTAGAGCTGTTAGAGCTAAATGTTTTTTAAAGGGTTGGTTTCACTGATATGGGAATTCAGGTCTTTAGAAAGCCTGATTTCTAGTCTTTCAGAGACCAATCGTTTTCATGCCCTATTACGGTAGCATTCTGAAATTTGTTATATGTTCATAAAAGATAACTTTTTGTAGATTAAGTTGGGTACCATTGCTGTGGCATAGTGTTTTCATCAGGTAATATGATTAAACTAAGACATTTGGAAATTACAGTTTATTTTACCAGAAAAGAATTGCAGTTAACTGGGACAGTGCTTTCCAGGCTTTGGCTCCTACTTCTGAGCTTAAAGCTGAGAGTTGAGACATGAACAGCTGCAGAAGCAACTGCATGCACAGCACCATGAAAGGTACTGATAAGGTAACCAATTTCTGTGTAATAAAAGCATGATAACAAGCCAGCAGGAAGCAAACAGATACTTTTTTTTTTTGTCAGTTGGAGTTTATGTGGGCTTGATTTCCCTGTCAGTAAGGACTGAGATAGCCTTACTCCACTCTCATATGCAAAATGCTGCAGATCTTGTACTCTTTTTATCCTAAAAGAAGACAAGAATAAACCTATAAAAATTCTCAAAATAAAATTGATACCTTGATTATTGTAATATATTTGTTAACTTCTGCTTTGGTAAAAAACATATTTGATAATGAAGTAAACAAATTAGAGGGCTTGATTCTCACCAATGATGTGAAGTTTAACAAAGACAGGTGCTGGATTCTGCACTTGGGAAGGACAAGCCTGGATGTGTGTATGGAGTGGGGGATGAGAGGCTGGAGACTAGTGCTGTGGGAAGAGACATGGGAGTCCTGGTCAATGGCCAGTTGAACATGAGTCAGCAGTGCCCTGGCAGCCAGGAGGGACAACTCTGTCCTGGGGGCATCAGGCCCAGCATTGCCAGTCAGGCAAGGGAGGGGATTGCTCTGCTCTGACCTGGGGCAGCCTCACCTCCAGCTGGGGAGAGTTCTGGGGGCAGTTCTGGGTGACACAATATAAGAGAGATATAAAGCTATTGGAAAGTGTAAAAAGGAGTGCTATGAAGACAATGAAAGGTCTAGAGAGTAAGCCCTATGAGGAGAAGCTGAGGTCACTTGGCTTTTTCAGCCTGGAGAAGAGACTGAGGGGGGAACCTGTCAGAGTCCACAGCTTCCTCAAAAGGGGAAGAGAAGGGACAGGCACGGATCTCTTCTCCGCAATGCCAATGAGAGGACCCAAGGGAATGTCCTGAATTTACATTTGAGGAGTTTTAGCCTGGGTATCAGGAAAAGGTTCTTCACCCAGAGGGTGGGTGGGCACTGGAAGAAGCTCCTCAGGGAAGTGATAACAGCACCAGCCTGGCAGAGTTCAAAGTGTTTTTGTACAGTGCTCTCGGGCACATGGTGTGACTCTTGGGGTGCTCCTGTGTATGGGGAGGAATTAGACTCAATAATTCTTGTAAGTCTCTTACAACTCAGGATATTCTATTAATCTATGATTCTACCTAATTTTAATGTCATCAATGGAGCCATAATTGGTGTACTGAAATACTAACCATAAGATATATATTAAAAGATTAACTGGAGAGACAGTACAGTTTTTTCAAAAAGGCTCTGTGTTAGCCCTGGAATAAATCATATGTAATGTTTTTGGGCAGGAAATGCTGAAACCATGAGGTTTGAACTGGATTTCAAAAAAAAGAAGGAAAAAACCCCAAATCACACCAATGTGCAAGTTAAAATGGAAATGCCATCTTTCTCTAAAATGGAGTTTATAATTTGTAATGAGACAATATGGACACTAGGATAGAATTAGCTCATTTTAAACCAACAGTCTCTGGAGGAGATCTGTGAGTGCTTCTAATCAATCAGTGGTAAAGCAAATTTCTATTTTCAATACTCTGTATTTACATTAGTGTTTATCAATGACATATCTAAGTTAAAAAATTAGAAAATAGAGTAGGAAGCTTGATCTCAGAACAAAAAAATTCTTTAAATGAATCCTTAGTTTGGCTGATCTTGTTACCTCATTAATCCTAAAAGGTGTCAGTCAGTAAGTCTAATAGCTATGAGTGTTAGTGCTGTGGTCAGTTCCAAATTATGGTATTGATTAATTGATTGTCTTCTTCCAGTTGTGAATTATATTAGTGCTGGCTCAGACTGACTGGCTGAAGGCCAAAACTTAATCTCTCATGAAAGACAACAAACAGCTCTCGATTTTTACTACCATGGTTAAGTGACTGATTGGGAATTGGGAAATCCAAAATTTCTTGAATGATTATCTGATAAAAAAAGAATATGTGAGATATAATATGTTGTTGGTGATAGTCTAATTTCAGTTGCTCAAGCAAGAAACAGACCCTTTTTTTCTCCAGAATTTTACAAGCTGGAAACTGTAGTACTAGCTGCTGAATTTGGAATGATATCCTACAGCCTATCACAGTTTAATTTTCTGTTGTAGATTTATTTTGTTTACAGGTTATTTTCCAAGACATGACTTTTGAAAGACTCCTGCTGACCGCATTTGGCATATTTGAGACTCTGCCCCTTACTGATGGTTGGATGGTTCCACTGCCAAAGCAGAACATTTGGGTAACTTTATCTAACATCACAAATCAAAAAACCTTGTGCCTGTCAGTAGCCAGCCCAGACA
The DNA here is from genome assembly GCA_037834095.1 of Argya squamiceps. NCBI lineage: Eukaryota > Metazoa > Chordata > Aves > Passeriformes > Leiothrichidae > Argya > Argya squamiceps. Next base: position 45,329,990 of record JBBMKD010000115.1, on the reverse strand, counting down.
ACCCCTTTTCCACCTGTTTAGTTGTATTACCAGCGGATGTGTGGCCAATAACTGAGGATACCATCGGTACTATGCAAGGCAATGGCCCCAGTAGTTAATGGATTCACAACCTGGTAGATGTTTGGGATTACTGGACCCTTGACCTCCCCCACACACCACCAAAGGCACAGGAATTAGAACACCTTGCCTCTGTTTCAATTCAAGTTTCAATCCAAAGAAGCCAATCAATAATGTGGGATGGGACTAAAATGCAATACATAAACAATAGGGAGTTCAGCTGGTGGGGACAGAGCCTGGCTGGTGATCCCATCACACATCAAAAGTGGACTATGTAGCTTGGGGAGACTTACTTTGCTAACACCTGAAATCGCAATGAATCTTGACAAAAAAATCAGGCGGAAAAGATCTATCCATCAATTTGAATCTGATTGCAAAGTCAAAATTACTCACTGGAGCAAAGGAAAAAGAATTGCAGCCTCAATACTGGCACCTTGAGTCGCTGCAGAAAAAGCATTTAAAAAATTGGATAGCTTAGGGTGTTGGCTAAGTAAGGAAACCAATGCTATATCCCTCTCATTGAGTGGGCTACTAATGGATGTTGACAGTATCAGGCATGCTGCAAAATACTGCAAAATAGGGCTGCCATTGATTTCCTGCTGCTGGTACAAGGATATGACTGCCAAGACATGCTGCACTAACCTGTCTGACCACAGTGAGTCAATCCACCGGAGCATTCAGATCCTCAAGGATGGAGTCAAGAAACTTCAAGTTAAAGATAAGGACTGGTTTAATGGACTATTTGAAAGTTTGGGTTTACTTTAATTAAGATGGGATTGTTAATTTTTGTCATTATTATAGTTGTATTAACATTGTTCCCATGTTTGGTGGGTTGTATGTTTAGGACTTTAAAGAAATCTTTAAAGTCAGTGTTTGTTGTTAAACAGAAAGGGGGAGATGTGGAAGTGCAGCTGGTTGGGATGGATGGTGAGCTAGCCTTTGTTAACAAATGAAGGCATCAACTTAAGGCATTGGAAAGCAGGATGTTAAGAAAGGAAACATCTAGTTGTGTTATGGCAAGGAGAAGAGGACTATGGGTAGAGTTATGCTAGCAAAGCCATTCCTTATAAGGCAATGTTTTGAACTCTGGGTTATGATTGGTTGGTAACATATTCCATATATGGTAATGTTTCTAGTTCTCATTGCTCGTTCGTTCTCCACCCTCAGATAATTCCTATATAAAATTCCTATATAATATCATGTCTTCCTCAGTTCCAAGTCTTTGAAGGAGCTCTATACGTACAGTTTATTTCTTTGTCTTGCTATTAAAGTCTTTGCTTTTCAAAATTTCTTTGTCATTCCTGCTTCTTGATTGGTGATGTTAGTGACTCCAGCTGGTGGGAATGTACTAGCCCTGGTCTCCCTGCTGACAAGGATCTATTGCCACTCCCCTCAGCTAGACCCTGGCAGCGACAATGACAGAGTTATGGGATGGTGAAGAAAAATAAAGTAGCTACTGTTTGAAACTTGTTTAAGGAATTCATACAATCAGTTTTGTAATATCAAATGAAAATTAAAATTAGAAAAGCAAAGGCAGGTCATGAGTCTTATTCACACTGCTGCCTGGACAAATTTGTACATCCCTGAATGCCTAATTTTCAATAGCATTAGGCATTTTCAAAATTAACATTGAAGGGAGAAAAAAGCTGATGTGTTGTTCGGAGTTTTGATTAAATAAGAAAGCAAGTTAATTGATGGAGTCACCATTTCATCTCTGTATCTTTCAAACAACATGTAAGAAAATGCATCTGGAGACCTGTTTAGTCTTCTCTTATTCCCATAAGAGAGATATTTGTCTGTTACTGGAAACTGATATACTTTCCTATATATGTTATGGGATGTGTAATTTTTTCTAAAATAAAAAAGTCATAGGAGCAAGTAATAGTTTTAATGTTTGGCATTTGTTTCAAAACCCAGGCTTGATAAAGTTCATGAAGTCTGGCATCTTTTCCTGTGGAACCCACAAATCAGTAATATTGTTTTGCTCAGATTAAACATTATACAAAAGCCATTAAAAGTTCTGATTCTTATGAAATCCTTCAAACACACAAAAGTTTAGTAGGGTATGTATGATATTGAACCTTTCTTTTGAGAACAGGCTGAGAGAGTTGAGGTTGTGTAGCCTTGTGCGGGTTTTGCAATAATTGATTTTTGGTGAAGAGGGAAAAAGTCAGCCACAGAAGTGATTCTCTGTGAGGTGCTACTAGCAGCTTCCTCTATGACTGGCAAAACCAATTGCTGGCTAGCTCTGAGAATTGGCACACTGCTAACCCAATTAGAAAAACTGGAAACGTCTCTATGATAACATATTATGAATGAGAAAACTTAGGAAGCTCTCTTGCTCCCTGCTCTCTACAGAGGAGTGTGGGGGCTGGCGGGGCTGGGGCCCCTTCCTGGAGGAGGCTGCCAGGCCGTGGTGCCAGGGGCCATCCCGGTGCAATGAGCAACCATGTGTCTCTGGTGGCGCTGCAAGGCCTCAGTTGTCTCAGCATGGCTTGCAATGGACTTTATTTATTCACCTGCTTTTAGTCAGCCATGCTGAGGGCAAAAAGACAAAGGTGGCTTTTCTTTTTTGGCATCCCGCATAAAGAAAATGTGCAGAGTGGAGCTGGCAGCCAGTGCCACTAGTGCCGTGCTGGCAGAGACCATGTGACAAATAGAGGAGAAGAAAGGCAAGCGATTCCCTGATTGTGAAGCCTAGACAAGATCAACCTTTCAGCCCTGCAGAACTCTATAAAAACTGTTTCAATTGATAGAGCTTGAGAACAAGTGAACCCATGAACAACAGTTCTGTCCCGAGTCAGAAAAAAAGAAAAGATGAAGACACGTGAGAACAACATGGCGACACTAAGGTGGGTGAAAAGGAGGAAGGGGGAGGAGGAGGTGCTCTGGGTATTGGAGCTGAGATTCTTCTGCAAACTGGGGTGAGGACTATAGCACAACAAAGTATTTCCCTGTAATTCATGTAGTGCATGGGGGGACACAGAAGCCAGCCGCAGGCCATGAGAAGAAGATGCTCGCATTGGAGTGTGTGGATGATGAAAAGCTGTAATCTGGTGAGAGGCTTGAACAGAGAGAGAGAGAACCCTTGCTTTTATACTAGAACAGCTCATCCTTAAAAACTGTGCCCTGTAACTAAATGGCCCACAAAACGCAGTTGTGGGAAGACTACAACCCGTGGGAGGGACTCATGTTGCAAGCAGGTTCTGGGCAGACTGTTAGCCTTGAAAATTAAAACCATGTTGGAGAAGTTCACAGAGAACTGTCTACTGTAGGAAAGACCTCATGGCATAGCAAAAGAGACTTCTTCCCCTAAGTGAACTGAAAAAAGATTTTAGAAGTGACAAACTGACTAAAAATCCCATGTTCTGTCTTCCTGCATTGTCAGTGGGAAGGAAAGAAGGGGTGGGAGGGAAAGGTGCTCTAAAGGTTTATTTTTAGTTCTCATTATCCTCTTTCTGTGAATATATTTAATTCTGATAATGATTTTTTAAAATACCTTTTAAAGTTTTAAGCCTGTTTTGCCCTAAAAGTGTTTCTCTTCTAATCCTTATCTCAGTCCTGAGTTTTCTTCCCCCTCCTCTGCTTAACCATAGCAAAGGAAAATGAGTAAATGATTTTCATAGGTGCACTGGCATTTCACCAGCGTCAACCCATCACAAGCCTGGAGAAGAGAAGGCTCTGGGGATGCCTAACAAAAGAGATGGGGAGAGACTCTTTATCAGATATTTTAGTGACAGGATGAGGGGTAACCATCTGCAGACCAATGGAGGGTAGATTTAGATTAGATATAGAGCAGAAAATCTCTCCTTTGAGAGGATGGTGAGGCACTGGAACATGTTGCTTTGAGAAACTGTGGGTGGTCCCTGGAAGTGTTCAAGGCTAGGATGAATGGGGCTTTGAACAACTTGGCCTAGTGGAAGACCTTGAGGTCTCTGTGATTCTGTGTAATAAATAAGTGCAAAAAAAGGAAATTAATCATAATGATATTGTCCAAAACACTAAACATTTACTACCTTGGACTTGTTATTTTGCAGAGATTTAGAGAAACTGAAGAACTCAACCATGAAGCCAGCTATCTTGGGAAAACCAGCAACTAAATTGTAACTCAGTGCAGGCAAATTATCCAATTTTATATTTAAATCACCATAATTGTTAACAGTTAATACGAAGGTTTAGTAAACAGCAGGAGGCAAAATTCCAAGGCTATGTTTAATGAAGGCAATATCATTGGACACCAGTTTTACCATGAATCTTACAGGTGAAGATCAAGAAAAAAGTTTTGCTGCCTTTTCAGTCTGTGTCTGCTTTTTCCCTTCCCCCACAGTTAAAACAATGTATAAGGGCATTTTTCTCCTGTTTCTAAGGAAAAACAAGCAATGAAGGTGGATGATCTAATGTAGTGCTAAAAATGACTTAATCTCTTTCAGAATTATGACATCTTTCTATCTGCCTATATTCACTGTCTCATGCGCTAGAAGGCAGCGACAAATAGAGGATATCCAAAGCAGAACAGCAACCAGTGTCAGGAATCCCATGGATTACATCAGGCAATCAGAGTTTTTATGAGACTGAAAAACAGATGGACAGGAATTATTTGCTTAAACAGAGATGTTTGTTTGACTGTCTTACCTACCCTCCAACTGACTCTCAGAAGGGGGATGGTTTCCTGTACTCATTATATCATATCTGCCAGTCACACATGAATGCTCACATATTTTAGTGCACTGGAAACAGCATTAGTTGCCTACCTTAGGAAACTGAACTCTGCACAATGTATATATCTGCTGCTTGCTAAAAAAAATGAAGAAACAAATTCTACATCCACAGGGCACAAAGAATATTTAATAGCACAAGCTGTACGACGCAGGTACATCAGCTTGGAGAATACCTTGCTTATGTAGAGATGGGAGGGACAAAGTGTTCAGCCAGAACCATGCAACAACCTGTTATTCAGGTCAGAGTATCAAGATACTCTTGATAATTCCCTTGCTGTTGGTTAACAGGATTTAAAACACTTGCAAACATTTTTAATCTATTTGGTGATACCTTTCCTTGGTTTATTCACTCATTCCAAACAGTCCCTGTTGTTCTAAAAGCACCAAAAAAATAGTTATTGGTGAGACAACTGCCCAGGGCTAATAAATGTCATAAATTCAGCAACTAAATTCAACCAGCCTTGATGTCTATAAGCATCTGCTGCTTCTCTTGAAAGATTTAACTCTTTAGATCTCATTGCTTTCCACTTTCCTTAATCCAGAAGCTATCTGTTCTTGTCTGGTTTGTCTCTACTTTTAACTTCTTGTTTGCAGTAGAGAGATACATACTTAGATAAGAGAAAAGAAGTACTTTTATTTTCTATATGAACAAAGAAGAACATTTAAAAGAATAAAATTGCTGGAATTCAAAAAATTGAGACAGTGGAATGAAGCATATAAAAGACAACCCATGGAAAGATAACGACAAGAATGCTAAATTTAAAATGCCACGTCTTAGGCAAAAGAACACACTAGGGACATATATACAAAGTCAAAAACTTTCTCCTTAGCTGTTGTATCTACAATGTCTTCCTGTACATATCTTTATTCTCACTATTTGTAGTGGCTGTGGACCTTGGATTAAGGACCTTTGAACTGTGTTTGGCCAAGTAGGCCTGATTTTCAAGATGGCTGACAAAGGGAGCCATTTTGTTGTTTATTCCTTACATGATAATCAGTTTGTACTTCGTGAAAGTTGATTGGTTTAAAGTTTAAGTTGTCAATCATAAAAGTTATATTTAGTAGGTTGTCTTGGCTGTTGATACTTGTTTGTTACATTCTGAGGTACTCTGGTTTTTTATTGGTTCTGTGTATCACCCTATTTTCCCGCGTTCTTTTGATTGGTTGTCGTCATGTCACCCCACTCCCTAGTTGAATCCCGGTTGGTTGTTGTTCGATCCTGTTGAAAGTTATATAAGTTCATTGTTACATTGCTCTTGGTCTCACTTTGGCCCAGGGCAAGGACAATAAAGTTGCTCCTTTGTTCCTCCCAGAGTGAGTCCCTTCCTTATTTCGCCTCCGTGACGTTAGTGCACTGACCGCTTTACGCTCGTCTGCAAGGCAACGGACCCCAGGTCAGAAAGCAGACACACCTCCCCTAGCCGGGAAGCTTGAGGTGTGTGGCCCTCTCTTTCTTAAAAGGAGGGTCTCCGCTGCAACTATTCTCCTGTGAAGCAGCTGATAATGCCCAGATCACACAGGAGCAAATGGTATAAGGGCTTTGTCAAGAAATGGGTTTGACACAGTCCTCCGTTAAGGGAGATTAGATTTACTTCTTGTAGGGCTTTCCTTGACTGGCTTTCTATGGTCGACTTACACTGAAGAAGACCAGTGCATACAGCTGATAGATGTTTGTTTATAGGAATTTTTTTACACAAACCTATTTTTGATGGTCTCACAAAATGGAGCACGAATCCTTAAAACCAAAGATGTGAAGATACATACATAGAAATGCTCATTGCCAAGTAGTTACATGCCAATAAATGGCTCTGGACACATGTGAATATTGACATGAAACAGAAAATTCTGAGCCAGAGAGTTTCTGGGATAGATTATTGAAGTTCCTCATTTTCTGTTTTTCTGCCAAGAGTCAACACAACAGTTGTGGCTTCAGAAAACTGAGATCCTACAGAGCATAAAGATTTTCCCAGTACATAACCAGGCAAAAGAAATGTTCACTTGTTCTTCATACCATGCAGATAGTGAGAAAAAGCCCAGGAAATGTTAAAGTTTGTATATACTAGAAATATAAACCACAAGATGTGTTACTTTTCTAGGGAGTCAGATGATGAAGAGTAAATGAAAACCTATGAAAGCTTAATTTGACAGTTCCTGTCACTTATAACCAACAAAAATATTTTAATGCTTAATTCCTCACTGAATCTATTTTAGTTACAATATGTTGAAACTAAGTGTAGTAACTGCTCTGCTTCACAGAGAAAGTGCTCATAAAATAAATTACTTTTCTTCCTACATGTAAAAAACTGCCATATTATTCTTTTTATCCCATATATTTCAAATATTTTATTTTCCCATTTTTTTAATAACTAGTGCAAGTGAAGATAATTTGCTTTATTACTACATCTCTAACATTTTCATGGAACAAAAGTGGTACTATTCTTTTAATCCCTAAACTAATGAAAATTCCAGAAAACATTAAAATTAAATTCAAAATTAAAATTAAAATTAAAATCAAAATTAAAATTAAAATTAAAATATGTGAATTGATTTTAAGAAAAAATTAAACACTTGAGAGTTTACAATAAGAATTCATCTAAAACAGGTGGGGATTTTAGGTTTTGTGCATCTGTCCTGGGTACAGAGAAAAAGTGGGGTGGAGTTTCTAGTGCTGCTTAATTCCATACCATCCTCATCACTGCTCAGGGTATGGTTTTGGCTAGAAGTGAGAGTTTGCCTGTCTCACCCTGGAAAGTGTGAGGTACTGAGGTCAGGGCTGGGCTGCCACTTGGCACCTCTCTGGGAGAGCTGCAGCAGGAGGGTGTCCTGTGCTGGCCCTGGAGAGCCCCAAGCACTGCTGTGCCCCACTGGGGAGCCCTGCTATGAGACTCCTCACTGCTGCTTGCCTTTGGGAGAGAGATACTGCACCAGGAGAGTGGCAGCAGAGCTCAAAAACCCCAGCTGGAGCAGAAGCAGCTGCACTAACACCGCTGAACACAGCCAAGCACTGTGGCCCAAAGAGTGGGCAGCACAGCACTGAAGATATAAGCTTTGAGGGATTTGCTTTCTGTCCCAGTTCTTCATTGTTTTTGGGATTTTTTTGTATTCCGGTGGGTGGAGGCAAGATTTGGTGATGAAAACCCTTTTATGGGTAAAACATCCTCTCTTTTGTATACCTTTTTTTTTTTACTAATAATACTGCAGTGGGTTTTGCGATTTCCAATACTTTGTTTTCCAACTTAGAATCTTTCCTAGTGTTCCTCCCTTACCAAATGGGCAGGGGGGAAAAGCAACAGCTTGAGCAGGGTTTAGTTTTGCAGCTGGGTTTAAAACACTACAACATCAGTTTTCACTCTACTTTTACATTATTTTCCGATGACTTTAGTCAGTTTTTGTTTACCTAGCACTCTAGTTTATTTAAATACATGATAGGGCAGTATCAGACTAATTTTCTAAGTATGCCTGACAATAAATACAGTAAAGATAGAAAACAGTTTACAAACACAAAAATATGAGAGAGCTGATAGTACTAAATAGATAACAATTTTAGAAATTTCCATGTTTTTATAAAAATTCAGCAACAACTTGGGTAAGAATTTTACAGACTACCTTATCCTTCATATAGATTCTCTAAAATATCTTAGGGCAAAAGGATGTTCACAACTACTAATTTGTTTTTGAAAGCCCTTGTAATAGCTATTTTGGAAATTCAGATTATAGTAAGTCAATATACAATCTGTTGCAATAATAGATTAACAAAAAATTAAAGAAAACATTTATAAACTACTAAATATTTATGATACATAATTTAAGACCAAAATAATAATTAAAGAACTGTGAATTTTTGCTGTTCACAAGACCAGAGAGCAGAATTAATTCTTGCTTAATTTATATGACTCCTTGCACAGTTCATTTCAGCCTGGTTAGTATTCTAACTAGTGAGCACTTAGCACTGTGCGCTCCAAATATTGCTGGATTTGGGGTTGGCTTTTTTGTTTCCTCTCTTAAACTTAAGCATTTGAAAGTATTACTAACAAACATGAGACTTCATCTGTCTCTTAGTTTTGTACTAATAATTCTGATAAGATCAAAATATCTCTTTACTACAGCCATGCAGCCTACTCCACCATTTATCTGCTTCCTTCCCTCTAGTTCTGCACCTGTCTAGTGAAAATTATTACTTAACTATTTGAAAGGTACACGTAGATTTGTGCTTCTTTAACAGGGAAATCAGGGTTTCAGCAGTAGTTTCCTATATGTACTAGGGCTAAATGTGCATTCATGTGGGTTTGTTTTGTGTGATGCTTGCAACGAGGAGGGTTAGAAAGCTGGAAACCTGACTGTGCTTCTGTCTGCATCACCCTTGTGTTACTGACACTGGTGAAGGAATGGGCTCCTCATATTTTTGCTATTCTGTAAACATTTACCGTCACAGGGCTCTTCCGTCTTAGCTCAACTGAAATATTTCTATTTCCAGGACTCAAGAAAATTAATGAATATCTAAGCTCTGGTTTTAGTTTTTGAAATAGACATGTCAGGATTATTATTTTTCTTCTTTTTTTGTAACCAATAGAAGATTTCTTATACTTTTTTTCTTTTCCTACACAAATACCAGCCATGTAACCTTTTTTTTCTACCTATTGTCACATTAATTTGTGACACAGTATGTATAATTTACATGTTTCTAATGACTTTTTATATACTTACAAGAACAAATATTTTTCTTCTGTACATCAGTCACTTTTCTCACAGACTTGTTTCACAGGTAAACTAGTGCAGTGTTTTTACAAGAACAATCTTGGGCAACTATGCATTAGAAACTTTAAAGTATCAGTTGAAGAGGTAAGCAAAACTGTGACACAGAAAAGCAGGAATATTTCATGTGATCAGTTCTCATGAAAACAAATTATCTGAGATCTAGTACTGCCTTCAGGAGCAACATTTTTTATGATGCAGCTTCTTGTGCTTTTTGTGTGGGGAATGGCATTTTAAGTAGCTGGCCAAGGCTTTATTATGCTTTATCAATTTGCGATCAAAGAAGATACCTTTTCTAACATGTCTAACATGTCTTATTATCCTAAAAAGGGGAGCAAATTATAAGCCACTCTTGCCTATTCCTCCAAGATGAGTCACATTAAAAAAGAGCAGTGCAAACCCAACATACATCAAAAGCTAAAACAGAGAAGTGAAAGATATGAGACGATGAAAATTGCAAACTGATACATCTGAAGCAAGAAGGGGGGAAGGTTGTTTTTTTTTATATAATCTTTGAAAGCCTAACTGCAAGAGAAGGAAGAGCTTACAACACTCTTGATTTTGCCAGTCGTAGATGCAGAACATTAGAGCTCCTAGCTATGCTCCTAGCTCAAGATAATGTGCAGCAGGCCTCTTGTTTTGTAGCAGTCATTTTGAAGATGCTGTATACAATTGTCTATCTTTTAATCAACGTTGCTCTTACTCTATGCAAATCTGTAATGCATACTAAGTTTTTCCTTGAAGACATAATTCGTCATTTCTATGCTTTCATGCAATGACTACACAATCCCAAGTTCATGGACTTTGATAAAAATGACCAGGGGAAAGAGGTAGAGGAGAAAGTGGAGTCTCAGATACAGACTGATATAAATCATGCACAAAACCAGGGCTGTACTACTCATTACAAATGCTTCTTGAAACCAGTAATAAAATAATCTTCTTTAGGGAAATGAGAATAAAAAAGAAGGGCAGATGTCATTTTCAGGAAAATAATTGATTGGTGAGATGAAAGAAGAGAAACAGGAAAAAACAACATCTACAGGAAATCAACTGTTAATAAATATCAAAAACTGCAGTCAAGTGACAAGATGAGCTGCAGCGTATGTTCCTTCAGCTACAAAATGGAAATCATTTTCTATAGAAGAGATGCTGATAAGCCTGCCTCCTCCCCGAAAGGCAATCATTTTACATTTTATATTATTTGAAAAGAGCCTGATTATTTTCCTTTGAATGAAAAGAGATGATTCACATTTACCTGTCAACAGAATTTTCAATTCAATTCTGTTTCGCCTGCATATTTAAAGGCATATGACCCAACCATAGCATTCTAGGGGGGAACTTCAGTGAGATGTAAATAAATAATAATTCACAGCCACAAATATTGCTTTACCTTCATCCTATTCAAATTACTGAAAATTAAAACCCCAAGACTCTATTCAATGTGTCTTTTTAAATTTTTCTCCCTGTAACAGATAACACATACATACAGTGTTCTCAACATGGTTAGAGAAGATACCCCCACAAAATAACACACTATGGAAGGCAACATACAAAAATGATTGGGATGTCATTTGAAGTCCAGATTTAAAAGGAAAGTTTTGTCCCAGATATGTTTTGCAATTCTCTAAACAAGGTTGGTGCAGTAGTGCTTGCATAGATTCTGACAGGAGGCAGGGATAACAAGTAGAGGCAGTAAAGGATTAAATGGGCATCCAGTTTTCATTATCAATGGATTAGTGTTCAGACCTCTCTTTTATTAAGAAGGAAAGCTGGAAAGTGGAGTCTGATTAGGAGTTGAAAGGTTTGTGAAACGTTAATATCTTGACAATATTTCAATAATCCTTCTCATGATGTCCTGATGCTACTGCTTTTTCTCTGCTGTCATATTTTAAGTCTACTAAGAACAGACAGAGATAACAAATGCAAATGTGGGGCTGGATTCTTTTGTTCTGAAAGTGCCTGTACGTCAGTAACTGAGAGACAAGGAGATTCACTTTTTCCCAGCACATGGGTCAAAAAACACACAGTTTCTGTAGAAGGGTGAAAATCCCCAAAAAAGAGCATTATGAAGGACAAAATTGATTCCAGTGATTTGGCCTTACATAAAGAGTTTTTAAAAGAAGAATTCCTTTGCCTTTCTCAGTGAGGCACCAGTAAGGGTCCTGAATCAGTAATACTGTTCTTCTGCAAGCAGGTCTTGGTAGAGCACTTCCTTAGTGGATGACTCTCTCCTTGCCCTACCTGCCTGACATTCACACCCTTTGACCTTTCTCCTCCACCAGTGCTGCTTCAGGCAGCTGAAGGGCTCCTTGGCAGACTCGTATCACCCAAACTCTGCCTAATTTACACTGCATATAGAATTTTCTGAGTAAGCACAGAGCCACTTGACTTAAGGTTCTGTCAAGAGAAGGTACACTTTACACCCACCAGAATTTGAGTGGAAAAAAATATCCTCTGGTTCTCTTCTGTTTGAGCGAAGACAAGATCATGACTTATGTACAAAACAACACTGGATAACAAGGGTTAGAATAAGATAACTCATGAACCTGAGTTCATGAAGGATCTGAAGAAACTTGTCCTTTTTCCAAATATGGTTAATTCATATAACAAAATATAATGAAACACAGAGCCTAAGTGATTATGCTTACTGAAGCTAGGCACCTGGACTGACCAGACTTGCAAAGAAGTGACTTTCTGGGTTACATCAGAATTAGTACTGATATAAACAGTGATTTAGAGCACCCAGTCATAACAAGCCCATAGCAAATAAATATCATACTTATTAAGCAACTACACAACATCTATTCCCCTTGTAGAGTCCTAGAAAGAAAGTTACCTAAGATACAAAATAGCAACTTTTTGTACTGAGAATTATGTCAGGTTTTACTGATGACATGTTTTATTCATGGACACTGACTCTAGAGTGATATAAGGACAGTCCTCAGAAAAATAAAAAAGTTCTTTACTAAACCCAAAAAGCTTTTCAGATATTGACAACTATAAGAATGATTTAACGTATCAGTGAATTTTGAAGTACTTTAATCATTATTCCATGTGGCATTATTAAAAGAAAAATCTAGGTAAGTATGACTAATGTTAAATATTTTTCAAAGTTTATGTATAAATGTTCCAGACAGGACCATGCCAATGAAAAGTGTTAAGCAAGAGCAGATCAAACTCTTGTAGCCAGTACCTCATTTTGCTCACAAATAATTGTGCATATTTGTGTGAATAAGTCAGCAGAGCAACTGAAGAATCAGCTACTTGATGTTTCTTTTTAAATTCACAAAACTCTGAAACATCACCATTCCCCATCTTATATCCATCTTGCTTCTCCTGAAAGTTTCAGCTTTTGAAACAAAATTCATAATTATGCTAATGGAGACTTTTTTTCTTGGCACAGGGAGTTTGAAATACTTTTAGCGGTGATTTTCTGATTGAATCTGCAGCTTGTGCCACTGTGACTCCATGTTTTCACTCTGCTTTATGTGTGACAATTTTTCCCCCATTGAGATGACCCACAATCACTAGTACAATGCTTTAAAAGAGGTTAATTGAATAGGGAAGTCATCATTATAATTATTCCAGATGATACCAGCACTACAAGGCTTTTCGAGTGAATTTAATTTCATAAATATAAAGACACTGTTTTATCACTCCATTCATAAAACATTAAAGTTTCCTACGCCGTGGCCAGAAGTGCTTTAAGATTGCCTTTGGACACATTTCTCAAACATACATATAGAATATAACCAGCCATAATATAGCAAGAGAAGCTCAGCTGTATATTCTCACTGGAAAACAGCCTCTCTACACAGTGTACCAAGTTAGATTTCAGGATGAAAAAAAGAATAGACCCACACACCACACTTTGTCTGTGCTGTCTAGACTCAATGGCATCAATTTTCCATCAAGGAAGGAGAAGCAAAATCAGGGAAGATACTCTCTGTGGATGGAAAGCTTTTCTAACCTTAGTCAAAATCACATTACAGTGATGAGTTCTGGCCTTGTTCTATCTAAATGTAAAGAGAACAAAAAAAATTTCTCTCCAACTTGGATTCTCTTAGTGCTGTGACTAGTCCTAAGGTTGCTCTCTGGGAGCTTTGGAGTTCTCCATGCAAGTTTTCTCTATCCAAATTCTATAGCACTTGTCTCAAATAAAAGTTCATTAATCTAAATCTCTCTTTAAATTCATGTGTGACCCAAGACAAAACATTTTTCTTTCCTATACCTGTATGTCTACTCTCAGGAACACAGTGGAAAGGAAAGAAAAAGAATCACAGCCTCTTCATTCTGTGTGTTCTGCTTCAAAACTTGCTGTGCATGAACAGGAAGAGATGGCATCTCACATTTCTGCCTATTTTTGCTTCTGCTACTGAAAAAGGAAGAAAATCAAATGTTTCTGTTCCACATGACTGTACAGTAATATGCAGCTGACTCAACTAAGCGACACACAATGGAATTGCATCTAATTTTTTCATTTTCACATAGCAGTAACAGATACTCTGAATGTTCTGATTTTCTTCTCAGCTGCTATGTACTTTAAGCCTCAGAACGCAGGAAAAATATGGTTGCATTAATGGCGGTTCAACCTTACTTAAAAGTAAGGTTGAAAGAGCTCAGCAAGCACAGGGGAGAGTTTGCGCACCAGTCTCTGGCTTGGCTTCTGCTTCTGGGATAGTCTAGAAATTTCTCAAGGGACCTTAGGCTGCCAGGAAAGGGTCACTGGGACAGTTTTGCTCTGGGCAACCTCTAGCACTTCATCTCTGACAAGTGCTCCTCCCAGTAAAAGTGCATTTCAGATTTAGTTTGCAGCCAGCTCTTGCCAAGAGAGGAACTAGATGTCTTTCGGCTGGTGCCAGGTAGGGGCGCATGAATTGGCATAGCCTGGTGCCACAAGCAGAGCTACAGAATCATAGAATACCCTGAACTGGAAGACACCCACAAAGATCATCAAAGTTCAACCCCTGGCACTGCAAAAGACAATTCCAAGAATAACACCATGTACCTGAAAGCATGATACAAAAACTCCTTGAATTCTTCCAGGCTGGTGCTGTGATCCCTTCCCCGTTTGTGAGGTGATAATCCTCATCCTGTAATGGGTTGATCTAACTTCTGCAATGCCTTTTGCCATTAATATATTTAAACACCCTCTTTGTGTTATCCACTACAGTACTGACCCTCTTCAACTCCAACTGAGGTTTGCTCACATGAATTTTCTCCCTACAGTGGTGAGCAGCATCTCTGTATTCATCACATTCACCTGACTTTGTTTCTACTGGGCATACGCATTCTTTTTTTGCCTTACCTTCAAAAAGAAATCCCTGCTCAGCCAAGCCAGCCTTCTGCCTCGTCTGCTTGACTTCCAATGTTTTGGAATTGCCTGATGCTGTGAGTTTTGGAGGTGGAGTTTAAATAATGACTGGCATGGATGGACACTAGCACATCCAAAAGCATTTTTCCAGGGAGCCTTACCCATTGGTTCCCTGAGCAGCCTGAGTTCTGCTCCCCTCGTGTCCAGAACTGAGGGTTTTCTGTCACTTTGTCTTCTGTTAACAGGGATTTTACACTTGATTCCCTCGTAGTCACTGTGGCTAAGATAGACACCAATCTCTACACCACTCAAGAAGCCCTCTCTGTTAATAAACAGCAAATCAAGAAGGACATCTTTCCTAGTCAGTTGCCTTAGTACCTCTGCAATGAAGTTGTCATCCTACTGGATTTTGTGAAGAAGGATCTGTTGACCTTTGGATGCAACAGGTCCATACGAAGCAACAATGGGGATGTGCTCCAAGGCATTACTTTGGGACCCTTTCTAGAGGTCAAGGACTTCAGGAAAGACAGAATCCACCTGTCAAAATAGGGAAGAGCACTCTTACCTAAAGACTGGGCAATGTGGTGAGGAAAGGGAAGTGAGACTGGTGAGACAAGGGAGGGAGCTTATGATACAAAATCAAACACAGACAAGAGAGGGGTTGGATGGTGAAAAGTGCAGGATGGCAGGAGAAAAGGAGGCCTCAGGACTGATGAAACAAGGCAAAGGGATACTTAAGTGCATCAACATGAACACTTTCCAGGAAAAAAAGTAGGAGGTTCTAGAAGTGTATGTGCAACCAGAAAACACTGGCAAAGTTGCAATGGCAGATGTGATGGCTTAGCTTCCACAGAGTAAGCAATGGGTAGATGTGAGTTCTTCTAGAAAGACAGCAGGTGAAGACAAGGATGGGGGCTACCTTTGATCTAAAGTGACAGCTGAGATGTGTGCAGCTCATGTATGGGACGAACAGCAGGCTGACAGCTGAGGATTCAAGACTCAATAATAGTAGGTCTGCCACACTCCACTGTGGCAGGAGCCTACTACTGACCATTCATCAGTGCGGCAGTGTGGACAACGCCTTCCTGAAATAACTGTGTCACAAAGACTCCTTCTCACATAGGCTTTATGCTCCCTGACACCCGGTCAAAGGGCAAATAACAGGACACAAGCAGTCAAGATTTCTAAAGGGTACTGGTCATAACACTGTGAAAAAACACTGAATGAATCCACCAGGGGAATGGTTGGATCTGCTATCCTCTCACCGGGAGGAAAATACGTGTCACACGTGACAATCAAAGGTATTTTACCTGTACTGATTGTATTACTAGAGAGTGCAAAATCTGGAACCAAATGAAGGAAGAGTAAGAAAGTACAGGGCTTCAAATAAGCGAATTTGTCTCTTTTGGCTCATTACCAAAGTAGATTTTGGCAGATTTGGTAAATGGGCACCCAGGGTAGATAGCACTGAAAAGCAAAGTTACTTAAGAAGGCTGGCAGGCCTTTAAGGACAGCACCACCAAGTGTCAGAACAGTCCGCCATGGTACCTAGAGAGACAAGCAGACATACTGGAAGCTAGGTTGGCTAAGCAGTGAACTCATGACAAAGCTCCAAGCCAAAAAGACAGCGTAGAGGAGCTGGAAAAAGGGAAAGTCTAGAAAGGAGGAGTTTTGAAATAAAATGCAGATAAGAAGGTTTGGTGCAAGGAAGACTGAAGTCCAACTAGGTTGAAAAATGTCACAGTAACATCAAGGCCAATTAGAAATTCTACAATTGCAGAAAAGGACTGAACAAGGATGTGCTGAATGGGAGAGGTAATTTACTGACAGGAGACAGATCTGAGGCTGTCATATTCTGTGCCTTCTTTCCTTCTTTTGGTTAGACTTCACCAGCTGGGTCTCTCAAACCGCCATGCATAATTAGAAGTGTTCAAAGTGGGAAATGGCTAACAGTGGATGAGGCTGATTTGTGGATTACTTGAGAAAATTTCACTGATCTGCTTGATGTTATTGTATTCCATACCCATCTGTGTCCAAATACTGTTACTGTCTCTTTTAGACCTTGTACCCAGAAATTAATCACAGGGGCAAGGAGGTGCTGGTCTTTTTAAAGTCAAGTTGCACATGCGGAGCTCTCTTTTCCCTCTTGGCTCGACTGGCAACTGTACAATCTGAGAATTTGTATCAAAAATTGTTGAAGAGTGAATTTTGCAAAATCTATTGATGGTGCAGAGTCAGAGCAAGTCTGGGGTCAGGGGACCAAGTATCAGTGCTTGAGAGTCCATTTTTTCCCCTCACATTGGAGCAGGGACCCAAGGCAGTAGCACCAACAGCAGGGGACTACAGCACATTGCCAGAGGCAGCAGTGAGTGGCAGCTCTAACTCCACACATGCTGGCAATTCCCATATGCCACTAGAAATGCTTTGTAAGCTGCCACATTCCTGTTTTTATGTTCTAGGGGGAATGCTGAGCTGAGAGGGGTTTGTCCACCTTTACCCTTTCGTCTCCCTACATGCGATTGTCTGTACCATCTTTGGGAGATGTTAGTCTGCCATTCTGAGTTTCTCTGTGGTCCTGGGGAGTCACTGATATTTCAGCATCTTTGAAAGTAGTGATTATTACTGTTATTTTTTGCCTATTGCTATTTTTTTGTTGTTTAACTATCATTTTTAAAGAAATTATATATAGTTGTATCCCTTTCTCTTTGTTGATGAAAAGGATTTGTTAAACTTGGAGTTAAACCAGTTAAACTGGTTAAAAGGGGAGGAATCTCATTTTAGAGTGTTCATCTCTTAAAATTGTCCCACACCAAGTCAATTTGTTAAGACACAATTGAGGTGGTATCTTTGGCAAGGCCACTCTCTGTCACCTCTCGTAAGTCAAGCAGACTTGGGTAGGATCTCCAACGACTTTACAAACTCACATATTATATGCATTTTGTATGAAGTTCAAAGATAACAAATGGAAAAACTGTAGACGGATTGACTTCATTTTTAGCACCACATTTTCAGACTTAAAAAGGACAAGATGGATTCAATGTGGATTTTAACCTCACTGCCTCTGGTGATACAATGACTGGAACTGTGGACATAGATGTCATTTGCCTTGATGGCAGCAAGTCAGATACAAGATAGGAGATTGGAATCTGGATGTGATGACAACCAGTACACAACCAGTTGGGAGGTAGGGCTCCCAGGGACACAGTAAACCGGGCTGTACTCTGCCTGGAGGATGTCAGTAAGTGGTGTAGCGCAAGGTCTACCCTGGACTTGTTCTGTTGAGCATCTCTCTCAGTAACCTGGAGGAGAGAACGCAGACCACACTCATTAGGTTTACCCATGACAGCAAGAGGGAAACATTTGACATGCTTGAGGGCCAGGCTTCCTTCTGTTGACCTGGATGGATGGAAGGAAGATAGTGCAAGTGGAATTCAGCTCAGAGGCCGCTCTAAATCTAAGTTTCTGGGATGAGAGTTTTGTGGAGATGACCCAGCACCTTGCTGGACAGCAAGCTGAGAGGGAGGGAGCCAGCTGTTCAACAGCCAGCAGGGAGAGCAGCACCTGAGATGCTGTGAGCTGGGATACAGCACAGAGGAATCACCCTTTATTTGGTGCTTGTTGTATCACATGTAGACACAGTCTTCATATTTGTGCTTCTGATGCAAGAAAAATATAGATAAACCAGAATTAAGTCAGCAGAAGACACCAAGGTGGGGCAGAAGCCTGAGCCATGCAAGGAGAGGCTGCAGTGCTAGGCCTTTCTATTGGGAAAAGGGACAGTTCTGGGGGTGCCCATTGGCATCCCGAGTATCAAGAAAGGGGGTAGAGGAGATGCAGATGGTCTCTCCACAGCACCACATGCAAAGAGGGTGAAAGGCAGTGACACCAGCTGGAGTCCAGCTCAGGCCGGAGATAAGGAGCAGATTTTTGCCAGAAGCTCCAGGAGGCTAGACTGTCTCTGACTTTTGGGAGTTCCATGCCCCAGCTGGGTGAAATGCTGAGCATCTTGTTCTGAGCCCGGAACTGGTTCTCTGGAAAAGAGGTTGGACTAGGGACCTGGGTCTCTTGTAGCCTGATTTGTGCTAAGATCTGAAGCTATCAACCATCAAAAATTAGTCACATTTATTTAACTGAAGTTGAAACTTCCATTGTTAAAATAGGAGAATAATTTTACACCCTCAAAGATGTGATTTTTTCCAGGGAACATGTCCAATAATAATATAACTGAAACCAGCAATATTTGCTTATGAGATTTCTAGTTGAGATTGTATTATCAATAGAAAAAAATCTGGAAATTAAATGCTGCAGGGATTTATTTTTTCTTTAGCCTAATGCTTCAGCACGGATATCCAGTGGATTTGTCCTGTTTCTATTTATCTCCTTATCAACAGGAAGTGACAGAATGCGTATTTTCCTCAGACAGGCTGTATTGCAGAGGCCAGATGTGTATAAAACCTGATTAAACTTGTACAATGCCAGTATTCAGTAAGGTACAACATGGTTGACTGTTTTTTCTAAATGTGAGGACATTTTCAAGGCTGTGAGGTTCCAGCAGCTGAGTGACAAAGATAATGACAAAAGATTTTCCCAAATGAAAGCCAAGAGCAGCGAGCAGTTACTGTACATGCATTTAATAACCTGACTCAAGTCATTTAATGTTCCCATAGGACTTCTTAGGATTTGTAGTAATCTATCCTCTCTTTCACATGATTTGGGCGTAGTAGTAGCAGACACTGAAAGCCTAATAGCTGTGCAGTTCATGAGGTCATATTTTTGAAAGGTATTTAGGTACCTAAACAAGCAGATAAATATCTAATGCAGTTTTCAGCATGCTGAAATGTTAGGCACAGTCAATGCACAGAAGTCAAGCACCTTATCAGATAAAATAGCTTCAAGTATTTTAGGATCATGGAAGGAACATAAATATTCTCACATAGTCCTTTCTGTAAGTAAACTGCAGATACCCAAACACAAGAATGAAATCCTGTATCTGTGTGAAGGTAGAGTGCTGTCATGGTTTAGGAATGGTACTACCCAATTTAGTGCCCCCTCCCCACAGGACTCTTCTGAACCAGACACTGCTCAATTGCTCCTCCCTGCCTTCCCCTCCCACTTCCTGCTCTGTGGATGGAGTTGGGAATTGGAGGCACAAAAATGTAAATATCACATGTTAAGGACAATTTACTGGAAACAGTGATGTGATGAGAAAATTAACAATAAGAGCAACAATATTAACTTAAAAAGATTCAAAAAGAGAGAATGCAAAAAATGCTCATCACAGGGCCCAAACCAACCTGACTGCTGCTACGTTTGCTCAGCTCCATCATGGCTACTACAGAAAATGGAATTATCTGTTGCTGAAGCCAGGACAAGTACTGTGCTTGTGAGTACTCTCACAAGGCTGGTGGTGTTTGGCGTCTCAGTGACTTTCCAGAAAGCCAGTGGTCCAGCTGATTTAATTCTTAACTCCAATACCTTCTCTATAATACCTATCAGACCTTTGCTTGTATTGTCTTTGCACTTCTCAATCTAATTCTTCTTGTCTGGTGTGGTATTTTGTGGTAGCCTGCTTATAAATTGTTGCATACAGAGTGGCTAAAGAGAAAATCAGGCTCATCAACAATTTCACAGAGGCTGCTGCAATGTGAAAGATACATACTGAAAGCAATATCAAACATGGATTTTTAAGAAAGAAATTTAGACAGAAATGCTTAAATCCTACTTATTTCACACTATATATAAATTTTAATCTAAATTATTATATTAATATATAAAATAATTTTTGTTAATTTTTGATTGTGACTGGCAGTGCTAAAAACAATTAAAGTCCACTAATTTTTACCTCAAAGTTGGGTCTGTAGGATTCATATGGATGTCCTTTACTCATTATTGTTGCATTAAAAAAAAGATCCTGAAAGCAGAATTTCTTGAAACTACAACCTCCTTTAATTCATGGACTGCTTCTTGTTGTCATTTCACTGTGGAAATGTGGAATGGTGACACTGAGAATAAAGGAGAGGACTCTTCATAGAAACTTTCCCACTCTGTTCTGCACTGGGATGCAAATTCCTCCAGGGAGCAATAGGCATGTACTATACAAGTGGAGAATCGAAATTTGTGTATCTGCTCATTTTTCATTTTTAGTGCTTGTATGTCTGCAAGAGACAAATTGTTATGGTTTTGCAGGCTGGAAAGAAGTTCAACCCTCAATTTATCTCATTCATACATGGTAGCTAAGCAGATTATACAGCGATTAAAAAGTGCTATAGTTCAATAGCACCCTATTTTTCAATATGGAATGCCATGTATCCTAGTTCTTATACCATATGCAAACTGATCTAAGATATTTGTAAATTAAAAAAAAATTAGAAATAGTCGTAGTTTTTTTGAGAAAAGAAAGGAAAACATAAGGTGATCTTGCAATTGAAATATTTTATCCTGGAAAGATCACTGATAGCATTGAAGCATCATTACTGTGAGGAAATCTGCCTCCCCATCAGTCTGCCATGCATATAGCAATAACATGAAAAATAACATGAAACATATTTCAAAAAAAAGACAAATAGCAAGGACCAAATGTGGCCAGGAGAGATAGGCAATAGGAATGATTTTACAGAGACCATGGTGGTTATGTCTAAAAATGTTTGTCTTTTGAAATGCAATAGACTGGATCCAGAAGTAAAATTTGTTTCTTAACTAGTGATTCCAGAGGAGAGTCATAAAGATTAGAGGGCAGGAGCACCTCTGATGAAGCCAGTCTGAAAGTGTCTGGGGGGTTTCAGCTGGAGAAAGCTCTAGGGGGCTTTACAGCAGGCTTCCAGTATATGAAGGGACCTACAGAAAGATCATAAAAGAACATTTTACAAGGACATATAGTAATGTGGAATGGCTTTAAGTTGAAAGAGGGCACATTAAAATTAGATACTAGGGAGAAATTCTCTACTGTAAGGGTGGTGAGGTGCTAGAACAGATTTCTCGGAGAAGCTGTAGATGTCCCATCCCTGGAAGTAGTCAAGGTCAGGCTGGATGAAGTTTTAAGCAATCTATCGAGTGCAATATGTAGTCCCTGGCCATGGCACAGGGCATGGAACTAGACAGCGTTTAAGCGGTATTCTGTGTCCATTAAATGCTATGTCAATTAAAAGCTGTGTAAGAGGAAGCAAAGTTATGTGTTCTGAATGTAGAAAATGGAGCCCTGATGGGATGGTGGCAGTTTAACTTTTTGTTTACAAAAGCAAAAGGAAAGTTAAGAGAAAAATTGCACTGGAGCTATGTGTCCTGTATTACCAAAGCTGCAAAAAGATGTTGTTTATGCAAAACATACAAGTTAGTGTTTCTTAAGTCAACAAATGCAGCCCAAAGAACACATTGATTATAGCATTTACATGCATTTAGAACCGTGAAAATGGAACAAAGTATATGCTGAGGATTAGTACATTTATAAGTATAATGCAAAGTGTAATTTATAAGTAGAGTGAAGCGACTAAGGAAATTAGGCAACTGGCAGATTTTCAGTGCCTTTTTCCTCCCCCCAACCTGTTTTGGCTTATGATTTATCTTCAGCAAAGCTCTTCTTAAGAAGACCTTCAAATTTAATTAATGTTCTACAAAATGATGGTCATAATCTACACAAAACTAATACCATTTAGAGATTAATACTACAGTAATACTTAGGTTCTTCAAATAAAACAATGCAATTAGATATTTAGACAATTTGGCACCACTTCAATCTATAGGATTATTCAAAGAGGGATATATTTTATTGTTAGTCTTGCTCTCACCCACCAAGATATCTTAAGTATCTCTCAGAACTTGTTGAGAAATAGGAATAAAATATAACTAACCAAGTATATGGTCTTTACTCTTTAAGAAAAAAAAAAAAAATTGTGAGGGCTTCATGGTTTACATAATCTTGCTAACTTTGATGAATAAAAGCAAATTTTTGACTTACGTATTTTTCTTTAGATGTTACAAGGTATAAATACTTTAAAAAATACAAAGTACTAGAAAAAGTACATCACACATTACATGTAAGGATTTTAAAGTGTGTGGCTTAAATGGAAAAATAGGTTTCAATAGATGCCACCAACAACTTACAGCAATAGCTCTTTAAGAAATGCATTTTACAGTAAGAAAAAAAAAATCAGTAGACAACGACCTGTTTAAATAGGATGCTCCTGATAAACTGCATGTAATTTTCAGCGCACGCATATGTATACATATACGTATACATATATGTACATATACATGCACATACACATACACATATTCCTCTGAATATTGATCTCGAGTATGTATTTTGTCCTTATATTTTTAACTGGTGGAGAACAACTACCATGGAACTATTGTTCTGTGAAATCTTACCCCAGATTTCAGACCACTCCAAAGAGGGAAACAGCCTATTATCATCCTAGGGGTTATTGTTTCTATGACGAACTTCAAGGGAAGTAGCTTCATAACCCAGTAAAAGGAAGTCAAAGCCATTCAAGTTGAAGAAAAATGGCAATATTTACTACAACAAGTTTTTCAGCTCATTTCGTGATATTTAGAATAGGCAACAAGAAATAAAAAGTGCATATTTTCTTCCCAATGTTAAAGGATATAAAAATAGGCTTTGAAAAATATCTGGAAACAGTGCTTCCTTTCTAAGCAAGATGCAATTTAAAAATAATGGGAACATAATTAGAAAAATATTTCTGTTGGGTGCTAGACTATCACCTAACCAGTAATGAATAAATAGATATAGGTGAAGTGTAAAGATTATTTTATGCTAGACTTCAGCCAAAAAACTCTCAAAATTATCTGGATCTTGCTTTGTCTGGAAAACACTCTTAAAAGAGCATTTTATTTTCCTGTTCACATTTTCAACAAAGGTTTGCTTAAGAGGATAGGGCCTATAATCTGACCTAGCAGTCTTGGTTTTATTTTAAAGACCAAGCAAGCTGCTGTAGCACAAACCTTAAAAATAATAGTGTTTTTACAAATAAATGAAATACAGTTATTGAAAGACACAAATTAATTTAGAGTAGTTTTCTATATCTCTGAGGATGGTAATTTAGTCTAATGGGAATTTAATAACTCATATTTAACACATTACTAATCTGCTGTTTTGCTTACAGTAAACAAGAATTACTGAGATTATAAATCACTTATTTAAAAGGAAATCTTGAATCTCATGGAAAACCTGTTTTAGCTGAAAAAGAGCAGGTAGAAGCAGTTAGTCTTGTTTTATAATTATTTCAATTTTTGTTTTCATGTCTTGTACATAAGTAAACACGGTTAATTAAGGCATCCTCCCTCCCTGTGTCATACTGCAGCTGTAAAAGCTAGATTACTGCATTTGGTCATACCTCTGAGCTAGGTCCAGCACAGTGTAGCGCTGCATCAAGAGGCAATTTAGACAATTTTTGGGAGACATCTGTACAAGACAGTGTGCTTTATCTCTTGAAAGTGAGAAAAAAGCACTCTGGGAACTGTAAAGTCCTACATTTTTTCTGATCCCTGTATCCCCCTA
Organism: Argya squamiceps; assembly: GCA_037834095.1. Taxonomy (NCBI): domain Eukaryota; kingdom Metazoa; phylum Chordata; class Aves; order Passeriformes; family Leiothrichidae; genus Argya; species Argya squamiceps. The sequence goes on along the minus strand of JBBMKD010000115.1, from coordinate 45,305,635 downwards.
TCATTCTTGTGTTTTTTAGTTTAAAAGCCGCAGTGTATGAGTCTCAAATCAAACTGCTGTCAGTAGGTGGTGGCCCACTGATAGACCAGGGGAACTTCTCCTGCCTACCTTGGTAAGAAAAGATCACAGTCTGTCCTTATATAGGCAAAAGACATTATTCTTAGCGTGCATGGAAGTATTCACAACACTTGCATAAATGACAGTTGTCTATATGGTAAAGAATTGATGTTTAGATTTCACCTGAAGGCATCATAATTTTTACTTTGCATAACAATAAAAATGGTAAGTTCAGACAGGTTAGTCTAGTTACCTGTATGTTAATTCACTACTCTGTGCAGCAAGTCAGCAGTCTGAATGATTTTCCCATGAATTTTCTCAATGTCATGTTAATACAGAAACATGTCAGGGTAAAGTATTTGCAGAATCCCAGTGTTTGATTAATTATTTTTCTTTTTTTTTTTATTCTTTAGATTTTTCAATACTGATTGTCTAATTGTCACTTCTTTAATACCTTGATTGCAAATGCAAATTTAGTAACTGAAGGAAGAGTCATTCATTAATGCATTACTATTTTATTTTCTCTGGGCAAAATTTTAGTCGCAGCATTTAGGCATTTTTCTGACTAGAAGAAAAATGTGCGTAGGAGTATGATGTTACTGAGAAATTGGATATAACTGTAACTTAAGACTTTTTCTTTGGAGTGGGACATATTTGAAGAGCTATGTACATCTCTGCTTTGGGAGATTGACAACAGGCAGTCTGCATCATGTGATGGGCAAACTGGAAGGCTGGGAGTCTGAACATAACTTGTGAGATATATCTTTGTTATTCATGTTCGTATGGACACACACTGGCCAGTGTAAAACCGATCATACCAGATAAAATATCTGATTATTCAAAAGCAACATCTGTCCTGAAAGAATAAGACAGTGCCCAGCATGCTTGTAGCTTCTTGATTATAAGGCAGTGATTTAAAGTTTTTGAACTTCACAGTTTGGATTAATTTTGTTGAAGCTACATCTGAAATAGTATAATCCACCTTAGATAATACTAATGCCTTAGACAATGAGTTACAGATTTTTTTGAAAACTGAACTATGTAAAAGCAAAAAACAGAAGTAAAACTAAATGAGCTATTAGCTTCTTTTATGTAAGCAATCATGTGTGCTTTAATAGAACAACAGGTTAACTAGCCACCAAGCTGCTCTCACATGAGGAACAAATGCTATGAAAGGCCATTAAAATGAATTTTAATTACAGTTCAAAGGGACAAACAGGAAGTGTTAAAGTGATCAGAATTGGGAACATCAAACATGTGCTATTCTTTTTTTAAAATTTCATTTCACCTTTCTATCTAGTGAACATTCCAAAATAAGATTCTATGATATGGGTTACATTGTCAGAAAAGTAGTGCTGGGTTAGTATATTCTTGACTCCTCAACATAAAAACCAGATATACTTTGAATTTTGTAAATTGATAACAATAAATACACAATTTTTCAAGCTCAGGTATCAGTGTCAGGATTAAAAAAAAAAAAAAGCAGAGATAATTCAGGAGCAGGTCATGCACCTTATTAGCAGCTCTTTTTAGGCTTAAAATATCATATGAAAATGGTTTTTTATGTGAGATTTCTGTGTATGTTTGCAGTGTGAACTTCTGAAGTGCATCTGCCTAGGACAATTCTTAGAATTTGAGCTCTGAAATGGCTAATCCTCTTATAATTCTTAAGTAAACCTACTTTATGGATGATGGATAACAAAATGACAAAAAAAATAGATGTATAAAAAAATGTTTATCATCTACTAAAAAATAATGGTTGAAATTGATGGTGGCTGAGAACTCTAATTTGCAACATAACTGGATTTGCAGGCACCCTGCTAAGGAGAACAGTTTTAGATATTCCCGTTAGTTGCTGATGGACGTCATGCTTGCTCCAGCTGTCAGGAACACAGCTGTTCTGTTTCCCTTTGAGTGATCAGTGCTGCTGATGCCCTCCAGCCAGCATGTTCTTTGATAAGGTCCAACGGAGAGCTGTGAATGAGTTGAAGGCTGGGCTTCTAACAGCAAAATGCAAAAACAAATTTCACAACAAATTGCATTTTCACTGCTGCCTGATGTCACCCAATTAGAATGGGTTGAATTTGTTCTAGCACAGTGGCTTGGAAGAATCACAGTGGAACAGTTTTTTTTCTTTTGATTGTTAAAACAATTTCAGGGGAAGGTTGTTTTCTGTTAAAGAAGATATTGTCATAATACCCTCTGTAACTTAATAAAGCCTCTAAAATAAAGGTATTAGATCTGAAGGGGTACATTTTGTAACTTCAGTTTAAAAGATATGTCATCTTGATCTGATTGCATTGGTAGAACAATACTGATAACAAATCATTAAAACAGCCCCTATATTTTCCTTAGTTATGTGGAAAATTGTTTCTTTTCCTACTGCTTCAGAAATGCATACGGATTAAATGCATCTACTCTTGTAGATACAGATAAGTATATAATGCTCAGAACAATTTCTGAATGGGTTTTCTAATTGGGTGGAAGTCATGAAAAAATCTTTATATCAAATATAGTAGTTATCTAGATGCGTACAGGATATTTAAGAACTACACACGCCATTTAAGCATGTCAGAAGCATAGAAGAAGGTATTTATATCATTTCTGAAAACGATATATGATGTTTACTGTGAAGACAGACAAAATTTGGGGGAAAAACAAGGGTTCTTAAATCTGAATATATTCAATTAATGTTAAGTTCAATGCCTTTTCACCAATGCTTAAGTTTTGTAGTGTTATGATTTTTGTGGGCCAAAATGTCATATTTTGTAAACAAGTGCCAGTGCATTCCTTTCCAAGCAGTATATTTGAGTGACTATTTATTTTTGAATATGAGATGCACCGAACTCTCTGGAATTAGTTGTAATTAACGTTTTTTTGTCAGGAAATTCAGAATCTTAACTCTCTGAAAAATAGGAAGCATTTAAAATATTCATCATGTGGGGTTTTTTTTTGTTTTTTTGAAGTAATAAACTGTCATCATACAGAAACAAATTATTTTCTCTTTTCTAAATATTTCAAGTTTTCTGTGGTAATATTACATACCTTAAAACAAACTCTTTAAGCAACATGTTACACCTGATTTCAAAGACCATCCTTCCATCTCTTTTTGCTCTCCACTTTTTATTATTCTAAAAATGCTCACTGTTGGTTTACAAATCCGATAACTCCTACACTGAATGAACAGAATAAATTTTGCTTCTGAAATATTCTCATTTGACCAGTTAAATAAACACCTGGAAAAATTATTTCTCTAGGTCAATTTTTTATCAGTGTAAGAGAGAAATGTCTTTTGAAGTTTCAAACATTCTTTCCAGGTTAGACTAACACCCATTTGATAAAAGGATGTTTGAAGTTTTCAGAAATGTGGATATTTATAGAAGACAAAGTAGGTAATTGCCAAAAGGCTGTGAAGCTGTGAGATCCCAGAAATGAGATAAAATACCACAATGCAACTATTAAAGTATCACCTGCATATACAGCTGAAGAGCTGTATGAAAAAGGTCCAGGAAAAGAGAGCAGTGTAGAAGCCACTGCATGTGCAAAAGGAAGGAAAAATTCAGTAAGATAAATGGTGTTGTATGCCTGTTAGAAGGGCAAGATGGTGCATTTTGACATTTTTCTGGAGATAGGCTCTAAGATGTCTTTGTCCTAGTGTACTGAGGTACATTATTTGTGGCTTCTAATGCAATTTTCTCTAACTAGGTGCAATTGCACGTGCTAGAATTGCAAGTCAATACCATAGTCCCTGATACATCCTTCTCCCTGTTAATGCCTCTCCATTCTCTTTCTCCTGCAGACACAGCCTTATAACATGCATGGTGCAGGACAGTAATGAATACTGAGTGGGAGAGAAGCTTCTCCAAACCACCCATGAATCATCCAGCATTTCTGGAGACTGCCTCTCTGGGAAGTCAGTCTTGCAGAGATCATGTGTGTCTCCACAATGTTTAGTACTGTGACCCTTAGCAGTTCTGAATCTATACAGTAAGACAACACATGACAGTAGGACAAAACATAGAGTGCTAGGTTAGTACAGCGTGAAATATGATCAATAAAGTCTCTAGCAATAAAGTAAATTATTGAGCCAAAGTGACTTGGTGTGGGAGTCTGGGAACACAACAGTGATAAATGTGGAAAGCACTTCATTGAATTACCTTGCTCAGTGCTATTGCACACAATTCCATCTTATTCTACTAACACTCCAACAATTTATCATTCTATTTTTCAGCAATTTATAAGACATTTAGCAAGGGAGTACTAGGGCTACCTAGGTTTTTTTCCCATGTTCTCAAATCACTTTGTACTCATCATTATGCTTAGTATAAGAAATTATGTTTCTTATTAGACAAGCTCAGTTTTATAGGTTTAATATTTTCAACAGGGCAAACATTTTTTTAAATCTCCTAAATCAATTTTCAGAAGTTTTACATTGTATTCTGCACAAGAGAGAGGCAAATAACCTTCTAGGTCTTAACATTCCAATATGCTATGGAATTCCTAGAATTACAGAATCATACAATGAATGGTACAGGAAGCTGAATAACAGAAGGATGTGTAGGACCTCAGGTTGCTTGTAAAGTCAAGTGTTAAATACATATATATGGAGATGGAAATGTCAAAAAAAAAAAATCTGTGGTCAGCCTTTTCCAATATAGGATTAACCTGTTTGAGCAGTGTCTGTTTAAAAAGAAAATCCTATATTCCAAACTGTCTGCTGCCTTTTCTCTTTTTCATCACCTCTGAGAAGAGTTTGTCTCCATCTTCTGTAAATCCTCTCATTAGGTAGTTAGACAGCTCTTCTTAAAGCTGAAGAAAGCCCAGAGAACTTGCTCCATTATATTCTTGTGGATTGAGATGAGGCTGATTTACCATTCCCTGTATCTTCCTTCTAGTGTTTTTTAAAGATGTACATTTTTGTTTTCGATTTCACCTTTTTAAGGACACCATTTCCAGTGGGAATTAAAGGAAACTATTTAAATGACTGTGGCCAAAAAATCCCTCCCACCTGTAAAACTATGTCAGCCTCTGCAAAACTTGCAAAAATTGGCCCTGCTTATAAACTGATGTATCGAGACAGTTATTTCAACTTTTGTGCTGGAAACTTGAGTAGATACACAGTGCTATCAATATTGTTAAATAGAAAGCAAGCTAACTTTTCCATAATACACATATTTCACATAGACCTTCTGCTAATACTCAGCACTTTTTAGGTTTTTACTGTAATTGGTCTTTTTCTTGCTAGTGACATTTATATACATCTGCTCTCTATTTCCTTAGTATTCTATGTAAACATCACATTAAATATTCATGGCATACACAATTTGAGGCTGTGCTGCCAAAGGCAAATAGATAAGAGACAAAACTCTCAATTTCTAACATAAACCATAATGAACTGCTAAAGTTAAAGAGGAAGGAAGGAAGGAAGGAAGGAAGGAAGGAAGGAAGGAAGGAAGGAAGGAAGGAAGGGAAAGAAAGAAAGAAAG
>JBBMKD010000115.1:45259404-45299992 GCA_037834095.1 Argya squamiceps | reverse complement strand
AAGAAAGAAAGAAAGAAAGAAAGAAAGAAAGAAAGAAAGAAAGAAAGAAAGAAAGAAAGAAAGAAAGAGAAAGAAAATGCCATGTTCTTGAGGCAAACAAGTTGAATAAGCAGGTAGATAGTTTTGCATCTACAAAACCTTAAATGTTTGTATGATTTTATTTTAAGCCTTCATACACAATTTATTTCACACAGCAATATTCAAATTTATGTGTATATCCTTCATGGACAATTTACTAGTAAAATTATGAAGATTGAGTAGCATTATGGCCAAGTATGGGCATAAAGTGGTACCAGGTTGGAGAGTTCATAACATGCACAGGCTCACTATTCAAATTGCTACATGAAAGTTCATACGGAAAGCTTTGTGCAAGTGCTTTACAACTGGCAAACCTGGAATCTCAGAGATTTCTCACCCATGGAACAAAGTGTCTGTCTGCAAAAGCACAGCTGTTATTAGAGGCTAGCTGCAGTCAGGATACAGAACCAGAATAAAGGTACTATTTCATATGAGTCACTTGAGCTTGCTAGATCATTGGGGACCAGGAGGGTCAGATCTGCTCTGTTCTGGAACACAGGATTAGGTGAGCACTGTGAGCAACTCAGTGAAACTGTCTAGTCCTCAGAGCTCTGGGCTATCCAGAGAAGTTATATATTTATATCTCCTACAAGGCACACATTTCTCTGTAAAAGTTCTGATAGCTACAGCTCAGTTTTTCTACGTGTACTGAATTCTGTCTACCCACCTATTGATCTACCAGCCTGTCTACCCTAGAGTGTGTGGTGGACCATCTACCCAGTTTTTGTGTACACTGACAGAATATGTGAAACACCATAAAAGTCATGAGGATTATGAAGTTTAATAAATGCATTGCTTATCAATCCTTGGATAAATGCATAGACACAAAATCCCAAGTAATAATTAACCTATATAGTTGAATGGAAGTATATTGCCATACACTTGTATCCTTAGATAGCTGTGTAATACATGACAAAATGTCTATCTCAAAATGCAAAAACTTTGTAATAAACATTCTCTACTGAGATGCCTTATTGCTATTGCAAAGAGTCGTTATTATAGGAAGTTCTTTTGTACAAGAAGAAGATGGATTTGGCACTTTAGCATATTAAACTGCAGTTCCATCAGAGCTGTATGGCTCAAAAAAGATTAATCTATCCCCTTGGAATATTCATGAATCAATAAGAATGTTCCCTAAGTCCAAGCAATATTACTGCTATTGACTAAATGAGATGCTTTACATTCTAATGAACCAAAACATACTCCCTACAAAGTATGTATTTTTGTAGGTGTATATTTATTTTTTAAGGGACAGGAAAAATGGGGTCTCTCTGTTTCATTCATCCTATGCTGTATCAGATACTCTGGCTTGTGTTTGTATTCAAAGGATAAACCTGTGCTGAAACAGTCAGGTAAAATATTTGCTTCTACCAAGAGGAAGATCAAAATAAAAAACTAAGTTTCAGCTTCCAGAGGAAATCATTGCTAATGCCAATCATATGCACATTGTTAATTATAGTGGCATACTGAAAAAAAAGGGGATTATAAACTCTGTCTCTGTGGTGTAGAGTTAGGCTGAGTAGTTTTGTGAATTACTTATTCATTGATTCCCTACTTTTGTTTTCTGGCAGTCCAGTTTCCTGAAAACTGGCTTTATGCCTGCACAACTGAAAGTAATGCATCATATTAACATTAGCATGTTAATAAAATGAAAACTAATTAGAAACTCAGCAAATACAGACTAATCCAGATAGCAGCATCTCATTAACAGGGCAAGATACTTCTGTTGTGTTTTTGTCTTGTGTTCATTTCAGTTAACAATTTTTAATAAGTGTTCTTCACTCAGCTCTCCCTTTAGAAATTTATTCTAGTCTGGGTAGAAGGAGTGTGATTTATTCCACCTCTCCCTGATCAGATGAGGAGTGAAAACAGGAGCAATGCATCAAAGGGTCTCCTCTCCTCGTTCTAAGGGTAAGTCATGATTGCTTCACAATGTGATGAAAATTTTTACTGAACTTTATTGTAACTGCAACATTTCTCTAGTTATACTGCAGTACTATTGGTTTGTATACAAGATTTGCAAGGTCAGAAAAGATCACTGTACTAAGGGAAAGGGTTCTTGATTACAGAACCACTTAACGTAGTGCATCCACTGGGGCCATGTTATTCCTGTCACATTGGTACTACATGATGGAGCACAAAGGGTCAAAGTTATGCTAAAATGTTCCAATAGTTGCACCAGAGGTCCTATACTAGGAGCTTTATTTGGCAAGGACCAGGGCCACTCAATCACATAAACTTCTGAGAATCATGGAAAGAGGCAAGATGCAGTCAAGGAAAGGGGTTTGCCTTCATTCCTACACCTCTGGCATCTGCAGAACAGTACAGAATATGTGGGAGAAGAGCTAGCAGATGATGGTAGGTGAATTTTCTGGTTAGTCATTTAGTTCCCATCTGAATTTCAAAATGCCTTGCAACAGCAATGTAAAGTTCCGGGGAAAGGATTCCAGATAAATGAGTGCTAATTGGAGTGGCCTTCTAGTAGATATTCTACACAGTTAACCATGGGATTGCCAAGGAACAATGTGAAAAGCAGCTGTTTTCTGATACCATCTGCAAAAATGCCTATCCTACCCATTCCATGTGCTGCTATTACAGAAGAGTTACAGATTTACAGAGAATAAAACTGAAAAACTGAAATGGAAGTCTCTCCTTTCTGAATCCTGCCTGAATTGGTTACCCCCTGCTCATGTAAGTGAAGGGCACAATCTGGCTATGAGTGTCTTGATTTGCTATTACTGAACTGCTAAAAGGGATAAGGAAGCTGAGCAGGAGGTGGAGCTGTTTTGAAGGTTTTAATCTGGTTTCCAGGGAAACCTATTTTTCAGTTATTTGCACGTTCAGCACATCTGGTTCATTTGGACTCTGGCTTTTTGAAAGTGATGAATGTGTCATGGGAAAATGAATGAAGAAATAATTTAAGGAATTAATGGAATGCAAGGAACATAGAATTATTTAAAAAGTACAGCTATGTTTTCCCTCTCCTCTTACTCACCCCCCTCCCTCACTTTCTTTTGAAATGCAAACTTTTTGATAATATTTCTTCCATATTTTACAAGGGCCTCAAGACCATCAAGAATGTCTCTCCTCTTAACTGAAATAATAGATTCATATATATATATATATGTATGTATATTAGCATTACTAACACAAATAATGATTATTGACTCAAATGGCTGCATTTGGCTACATTTGGCTACATTCCTACAAGGGAAAATACAGATCAAAGAGAATTGGAAATTGAATAATATAAGAATATACTTGTGTATACATTGACAGAAATAATTCTTATCAAAATAGAGATCATTTCTGTTTAAGAAGAAGAGCTACACTAAAAGATTGCTGTTAATCCAGATGTAAACATCTCAGAAAAACAAGAAAATTATCTGGTCAAGTAGTCTCATATAAAGAGTCTGTGACTCTGAGGGAAGCCTGCACTAAAACATGTTTTCTGACAACAGGGGAAGCTGTTGCTCCTGAAGGACTGCACCTGGTGGAAGGGACGTATGCGGGTGCAGTTCGCGGAGAACTGCAGCCTATGGAAAGGACTCATAGTTCATGGAGGACTGTCTCCTGTGGGAGACACCACACACTGGAGCAGGGGATGAGTGTGAGGGGAAAACATGTAATGAACTGACTGCAAATCCATTCCCAAATACAAAGAATTCCTGGGAAGAAGGAAGGGGTAGTGGGGGCTGAGAGAGTAAGGTGATAGCAAAACATTAAATACATAAAGAAGGTGTCCATCTTGGCAATCAATAGTACTACCTTGTGAAAACTGTGTAAAAGGGGTACTGAACACTGATAATATAATAGAAAAGAAGCTCAGGTCATTCTTTCTACCAGGTGTGGCTTGTGAAAACTTTGGAAAGATTTCTCGATTTGCCCCAGTCTTTGGGAGGAAAACCATAGATGAATTAGACCAAACAGAGGAGTTGGATGCTGGAATGGGATGGCATTAACTTAAGAAACTAGAAGGAACTCACACATGAAATTGTCAGGTTCCTTGCTAAGGAGTGTACTACTACGTGTTACAAAAGCCACTTGTTAGAGGATGCTAGATTAAAACTGAAGTCGCTTGCATCTGCCAGAAGGGTTCTATATAACACCAGAGAAGTAGAAAGAAACAGGTCTCACTTCAGCCCATCAAAGGGTTTGTAGTAAAGGAAAAGGTCACTGATTGCATGGGTGAATGCAGCCTGGTGATAAAGAGTCAGCACAGTTTCTTAAAATGGGAATGGTTACTACAGTGGCTTAATAGAGGTTTGGGAAGTTGTTAACCAATATGTGTATAAAGGCTGGCTATCCAGTGATTATGACACATTCAAATTTTTAATACCCTGGATTTTTTTGTTGCTGTTGCCAGATGAATATCTTTCCAGAAACTGAATTGTTTTAAGATTGGAGGAATTCTCCCTTTTAAAGACTTCAAGCAGGTAAGGGATTAATTTCAAAACAGAGGATTTAGTGGTCATTGCACAGATTGGAGAACACTGACAGCATATAATATTCTGAGGAATGCCAATGATTTTGTAGTGGGAATGAATTTTGTTTAATGCCTCTCCATGATCTCTAAGGTTTTGGAGGCCATTAGAACTAAGCTATCTTGGGTAGCCAGATGTCTTACAGCTGGCAAAAAGTCCTCAACACATTGGACCTCACAACATTAAGTGAGACAGCAAAATGATGATAGATTTCAGTGTAGATTCATGTCTAGAGAAAAAATAATCAAAACTGTACTTACAGGATGCTGATTTTGGAATGGCAGTTGTAAGTCAGTAGGGATATCTTGGAGTTATTATTGACAGCTTTCTGAAATCTATAATTTCTGCATAGTTGCATTCACAAAAGTCAAGAAAATGCTCATCACAATCAGGAGGTGTAACAACAACAGGATAGAATCTGTCATTTTGGTGTTATGTAAAACCCTGATATGTTCTTATTGTGACTATGCAGCTTGTTCTCTGTATTTATATGAAGGTTAAAAGGAGATAGGAAAAGTGCAGTGCATTAGAACAAGAGAGATTAAACAGAGTTAAAGAAGTGAGACTAAAATGGCTTCAGGTCTACTGTTGAAGAGAAAAAGGCAGAAACTGGCTATGGACTGAATCAAGAAGGTGGAGCCCAAGTTAAATAAAGTACTGTTACTCACTAGTAAGAGGGCAAGAGGAGGGAGAGAGTTTGAGAAGGGAAGAGGTATTTTAAAACAGATTATTATAAAAACAGTAATAAACTTCAGAAATTACCAGAGTGACCTTGACAGGCCAAAAAGGCCTGTGAGAACTTCATGAAGTTCAACCGGCCAAGGCAAAAATGCTGCCTTCTAGTTCTGAGCAGGTTCAGAGGAGGGCCATGAAAAGACTCAGAGGGCTGGAATAATTCTGGTATGAAAATATGTTGTTAGAGTTGCAGGTTGTTCAGCCTGGTGGAAATAAGGCTTCCAGAAGACCCAAGTGTGACCTAGTTCTGTATAGGAAGGGCTTACAAAAATGATGGAGAAAGACTTTTTACCAAAGCCTGTAATAACAGCACAAAGAGTAAGAGTTTTAAACTGAATAAGATAAGCTTAGACTGGGCTTAAAGAAGAAATTCTTTACTGTGGGAACGGTGAGGCACTGGAACAAGTTGCCCAGAGAAGTTGTGCATGCCTCATCCCTGGAAGAGTTCCAGGTAAGGCTGGATGTGTCTTTGAGCAACATGATCTAGTGAGAGGTATTCCTGTCTGTGACAAGGTTGATGGACTAGACAACATTCAGAGGTCCCTTCTAACACAAACCATTCAATGATTCTGTGACTATGAATGCATGGAATGAACTACTACTGTCACTACCAGAGGAGAAATTGTTGCACTGAAAGAGTATAGTTCTGCTTGAGTACAATATTTTTGATGTTTTTATGTAACCTAAGTAGCAATAACTGAGATACAAGTCATGTCTAATAACAAAGCTTTCTCTGGTTTAGTAGACAAATGACATCATAATGAAAGGGGAAGAAATGGGGAGAATTAGTACAAGAAACAGAGAATAAATCAGATATTTTTCTAACACAGTTTCATTCTTTACTCTTTTTAGTCAATAAGGAAAAGATGAATAAAACCTGAAATATTTCACTGTACAATATAAATTCTTAAATTTTCTATAAGCATCATTAACATCTTCTCTAACTCTTTTAGTTTCTCAATTTACATCATCTATCAAAAATATTTTGGTCACTATTAATTTTCTTAAAGTTTTTGGGCCAAAAGTAAACTGGCCCAAAATAAACACCCTATTCATTTAATATTTTTTTAAACATTTCCCATGGAAAACTTATAGATGCTTTTGACATTAGGAACAACTGAGTATTTTGGGATGCAGTGACAGAATTAGACAGTTTTCTGACTGATTTAGCATACTTTCACAAAACTTATCCAGAAGCATAAGTTGTTTCAAAAAAATAGAAATCAAACTAGTTAGAATAAAAATAGAAGTAGTCTACCAATTTGTTTTACGAAAGTTATGAAATAAAGATAAAATAACATCCCTAGTAAATTTCAAAAATGCTTTAGCTTTGCTTATCTTTTAGAATCATTACTTTTATATAGTCTTATGCATGTGATATTGAATAAAACATTAGGCTCAAATGAGACATTGACAGAATGCAATGTGATACTGAAATAGTCTAAAAAGGATGTGCAAAATTCCAGAATTTTCAATAAGATGAGGATAAATTAGCAATGCAAACACAAAACATAGGGCTTGTGATTGGGCTTATGCTTGCAAAGTTTGGCAGTTTTTAAAATCATTTATTGTAAAGAAGTTACTTTGAATTTCATTTTCCAAATACTAACAAATTTTACATATTCCTCAACACTTCAGATAGGCAAAGTATTATGAATGTGAAAGGAGCCATTTTAGGAATAAAAAGCTAAAGGTTAGTTCCCCAGTTGCATATATATGTATATATACACCTGTTTATATATATAAGTATACTATCCAAATATAATTTTACTGAAAGAAAAAATAAACAACATTTCTGTATGTGCCACTGAAATATGGAACAGTGAAGTAAACAAATCATTAATTCACAGTGATATGCCATTATCATCAACTATTTAACTGTATTTTATATGTCATGTGTTTAAGTATATTTCAATATGTCATAATGTTATATTGATAAGTTTACAGTGTGGAGATCTTGATTCCAGTGATAAACAATGGAAAATCAGACTAAATCCATTGATTCAGCTTTGAAGAAGGGAAGAGTCTCGGGCTGAATTGCCTTTCCTTTTTGTGGATTTTGCATGTCAACCATGCAACTCAGAGAAATAGAAACCAGAAGGTTTTGGAATTTATACACAGTCCACATGATCCTCATTTCAGAGCAGAAGGTTTCAGCTCATGCATGTGGGGTGGTAGTTTATGCCCATGGCTGTTCATTTTTTATTCCTTTAAAATTTTAGTTATGAGATTAGATTTCAGAAGACAGGATACAGATGAATATTGAAAAAAGTACCATACAGTTTTCAGTGAAGTGGGAATATATATATATATATATATGCTCACCATATAATTACAGTTTCTGTAAGTTTAGTTTTGAAAGAAAAAAAGCTAATAGCACCTGAGCATTTCACAGTAACAGATATGCCTTTCAAATAATTTCCTAAGTTCTAGTATTTTCTTCGTTCTGTATGGCAGAAGCCATCAGTGATTCACAATTTTTTTTAAACTAGGAGCTAAACAAAATATTACCTCCACTGTACCTACTTTTTTCCTTTCAAACTTCTGATTTAGTAAATGACTTCCTACTGCAGAAAAAAGGGCTGAAAATCTGATTTCAGCTATCCTGATACTTCCTTGCTTTACACTGCCATTTTATTTTTAGAATACTGTACTCACTGAGCATGAAGCTCCAAGTAATCGCACCTCTTAAAATTCTGATAAATGGAGTAGTATCAGACGTCTTATTTAGATTAAAATGACTTTCGACAGTACCAAAGCGCACAAATGAAAAACCTGCAATGAGAAGAAAATCTTCCATGACTGCATTACATTTCTTTTCCTCCTATTTTGCAAGTTCTTTTTCTTTCAAATGAAAGGGAGAGCAGTAAGGTTTTGAAGTGTTTTTGCCCTCCATTTGCAGTGTAGAAACAGTTCCTCTAACGCAACAAATTTCACAGCCCACTGTGTTTCAGGTATTAGTACCATTCTCACTTAATTTCAGCCATAGCACTCAAAAGCAAACTGTAGTCTCTTGATATTACTACAATATAATGATTAAATGCATTATAAAAGCTGCAGACAACTATTTGCCATGTACATATTAATTCCTACCTTTTGCTCCCTCATCATGAGAGGAGCAGATAAAAAGTATTTCTAAAGCTCTGAATCCTGAAGCTGGTGTCTCCAGCTGCCCTAGATCATCATTATGGTGGTACCAAACCGTGGTACCAAGATTTTGCCCATTGTACTTTTCCAGGTGGTGTCTAAAATGGAGAATCTTGCAGATAAAACAATTTCTTAATCTTTATTGCTTTCTTCATCAATGAGTATGGGTGTATATTTATCTCGTTTAAAAGTAGCTTGAACTCTCTGTTACAGCTCTTCTGCAGGCAATGGAAAAAACTTCCACTGCTGTTTCCCCACACCTCTTCTCTACTTCTTCAAGTAGGCTACTATAGAAGAAAGAGAAGAAATAGAAATTGAGAGTAAAATGGTGTTTTAGACTCTTTTCTCTGTAGGCTCATTAAAATTTACAAATGACAGAAGTGAAGATGAGAACAAAGTATTGCTTAGGATTGGTTGCAGGTGTTTTTGAATAAAGTTGTAAGACCTTTATTTTTCATTAAAAAAAACTACCTAAAGCAGCTTCTTAAAACCAAATAGCCTAAAAAAATGCTTCAATACTGGTCCCAAACCACAACACTGATGCTTTTGTTCAAATATGTGACAAAACCCTGCTGAATTATTCCAAGACTTGATTTCAAGTTTCAAGTATAGATAATTTCAAAGACAAATTCGGACAATTTCAAATGGACATTTTTAGAGTATTTTTCTGATATAATGCATTCATTTCTGTTTTAAATTGACTAGTAATCACAGAAATTATTCAGAACACTGACAGAAGTATGTCTTCTCTCACAGAGCCACTGAATGACTGCTAAACAACAGCTGTGATATAAAGATGGGAAGTTGTGCCAGTAGATCACAATTACAATAAGCAAATAAATACAGCCAGAATCAAAATCTAGTCAATGGTTTTCCTACATGGACAAAGGCTACTGACAGCAGTAAATATGAGCACATTTTTGTAGATGTGAGCCACTGGAATATTCATATTTACATTTAAGTTTTCAAAACAAAGATTAGATTATTTTTAATTGTGTGTGGCTTATAACTGACACCAGCTTCTGTTGATTTATTTTATGTCTTCTCAAGCATATCTCAGTTGTGAATCATCCCTTTGTAACAATACTTGCTTTTAAAAGCTAATCAAAAGTTTTCACCGATTTCCCATATATGCATAAGCCTGCCTAAAATCAATTATGTTGTCAGAAGCATGGAATTGGCAAGCATCATGGATAGGTAAATTATCCACCCACAGACAAGTGCAGAGAGAAAAATAAATAAATGTGCAAGGATAAGAATTTTTCGACTTACCAACATTTGAAAGAACAACAAGCCCCTCACAGCATTTTCATTGCTGTATATCATAGTACTTGCAATAGGTTGGCAATAAATCATTGATATTAAAGCTCATGTCTAGGTGCTAATAGATGATTACATTAGTTTTTAATGGTAGAAAATGTGTTGTACTACTAAAGATACATACATCTATAGCACTTTATAGATGTCCACTAGGCTATTTTCCTATGTAGTTCAGCAGCAAATTTCAGATTTCAACAGAAGTCTTGATCTACTTATTGGGAGCAAATTTTATTTATATTTTTTTCTGGTAAAAGTCAAATGGTAATACAGAATGTCTCCTCAAGTTTCATTCTGGCAATTACCATAAAAGATGGAATATAAACACCCAAGCTGGCTATTAGTCTATAAGGAAAGCATCTTCTTTTTGACTTGAAGGCTCACTAAAATCAAATGTGATAACAGGCAAGATGTCACTCTCATACTATATTGCTTTTCTCCTCTTCAAGACCTGAATACATACTGATATACTTCAAAGAATCAGCCAATAATTCTTTTATTATTTTGGAAAAAAATGAACGAAGAGATGGGGTGGGCTTAATAGCAAACAAGGGAGGGTAAAATTATTATTATTTTTTTAATCTATAAAAGCTGTAGACTAACAGCCAAACAAAATCCCCTTAAATATTAGAATTCCTGACAGCTGCAAGAACAAGAATATACAATGTCAGTAGCCAGTACTATGCAACACTGAACCATGTAATTTACATCTTAGTGAAATTAAACATAGTATAATGGCTTAGCTTCCAGGCAACAATACTATTAAATTTGCTGTAGCGATTATGACATCATCAGAAACCCCAGGATACACTTTCAAGGCAGCTATTATGCTTCTAATATGTACTGCTTTTCTGGTTAGTTTTTCATTTAATTCATTGCAAGGATTATATTTTTCAATGGCTGCACAAGCTATCCAGCAGAATGGCTCTAGAATATCGGTGAGCCAAAGTAATGTCACTTAGGGAACAAAAGTGATATTATTGTAAGAGGAAAGAGGTCAGTAAATGATTTCGTATCACTCAAACAATACTTGTTATAACTGTAATATGTCTTCTCTTCACTTTTCTTATCCAAGATGTCTTTGATTTTGCCAAAAAATGCTTCTGAAGGTTTTATGTTTTTAAATTCCTACTGTTATAAAACTATGAATTAAGCATAATAAAGCGATTAAGATGCAAGATAAGTAAGGGGGTTTTGTGTGCCGAGAGTCTGGTGAAGACCCTAGATGGATGTGAAAGCAGTTTCCCTTATTGAAAGCAGCACAACAATCTCACCCTGGAAGGTTTTCTGTGATCAGGGCTTCACCAGTGATTGCCTCAGCTGCCTACTGGTCTGGGCTCTGATTCTCTAAGGAGCTGCCAAGAGCAGTTCACAACTTGAATGATATCAAGATGTAATCTATATAGTCTTGAGTGGTGAGAACAATAAATTATGTTCCTGTTAATCTTTAAATATAGGTTTAACTGTACTCATCCAAGGAACTGGTGAACCTACACAGCCAGTGATATTGTGTATGTGCATAGAAATGCTAGACAGATTCTCTTCTTAAGGGCAATATTTGAAGTGTCTAAAATAATCAGTGTCCAACTCATGTAACTTGGCAGCCCCCCCATCTCCTGTTTTGTGCCATAAATTTCTAAAATTGCATGCCAAAAAAATTTATATTACATACCACAATGTTTAAAAGTTATGTATCTCTAGCTCTACAAACAACTGTATGCATGTCGTATGTTTCTGCATATGGCTTAAGGGCAGGCAACCAGCTTTCCATGTAACTTCTGACTGGATGAGCT
The DNA here is from genome assembly GCA_037834095.1 of Argya squamiceps. NCBI lineage: Eukaryota > Metazoa > Chordata > Aves > Passeriformes > Leiothrichidae > Argya > Argya squamiceps. The sequence continues at coordinate 45,288,438 of JBBMKD010000115.1, read as the reverse complement.
GTTCCTTAGTAACAGATTAGTATTGATTTCAGTTCCAGGAGTCTTACAGAGCTAATTTTTATTGCCACTGAGTAGGTTTATCAGAAGTTACATCCTTGTCCTTTCACATCCTTGGTCAATGCCAGTGCCTCAATTGGTTAGTTAGCTAAATGTGGATATATTTTCCCTCTTCAGTGTTCATCTGCCAGAAAAGTATTTGATTAATATATGGCTCCTCTTTTTTCACTGAATCAAAAATATCAGTCACACTGGTGATAGTTTGCTTTTTGTACACATAGATTTGTTAAAATAAAAAAAAAAGTGTTCAAATTAAGGAATAAATTGATCACAATTCATAATCGAACTCACTGATGTATTTGTGTGCTCTTTTCAAAGGTTCCTGTGGCATAAGCAAAGTATTTTTCTAAGTAACAGCAGTAACTGAGATGTAAACTGATGTTTTCACAGCTTTACTTGCCCACAACTATGTTATTATCCCATTGGCTTCTAAGTAAACATATAGTCAAAGTAAGTTCTCAATTGTGGTTATCTTTATTTGAAATATCATAGTGATGCTTTTGCATGTCATATTCCTGAGGTGGAGGAACTGTAGTCTTTTCACTAGAAAGGAGCAGGAGATATGCTCTAAGAATGCAACTAATGCAAAAACAGACCTAGAGGTGGTCTGAAGACAGTTCCTCTTCAATGCCAACAAATCTTCAGTTTTACCAGTCTCCTTTTGTCAAAGCAGTCATATTTACTTACACCACTGGCTGAAAAAGGCCTGCTAAACTGGCTTTACTAGAGACAGAAATGTAATTTGGTCATTCCACTGAGTTGCCTATTCCAAACTGCTCTTAGTGCTCCAAGCAATGCAAAAAAGACTCTGTATTTGCAGTCTCTGATCAAAGGTCAATGCAGTGTAGGTTTCCTACAACTCATAAAGAGTAGTGAAGCAGCTAGTAATGTTACAGCTCTTTTGGCTGCTGCCATTACCTAAGTAACAGCAGCTGATTAATCCATATTTTTCTATGGCTTATTTCACCAGCTAAGTGCATTTTCTGCATAGACAGCAGTGTTTGTGAAGAGAAAGAGTGCATGACTGAGGAAAGATGAGTTTTGCAATGAGAACACAAAAATTTTCCAGGAGATCTTTATCTCTCCTCTTAATAAAAACAAACAAACAAACAAACAAACAAATTTGGGGATTAATCTCAAATTCATCGCTCTTTCATACATGTCATTTGTTCTCCCATGCTCCTGAGATACCTTCAAAGTCCACTTTCTAAAGCATTTTATAATAATAAAAAAAAACCCCTACTTCTCCCCTGCTTAAAAAAAAAAAAATCTAAACTTGTCCAGAAAGAGAAACTATTTACATTAGCTCACCTTACTGTATGACAGGTAATGCCTTTGAAGCCTATTGCACAAACGCAAAACTAGACATCGACAATTGTATTTGCAATTATTACAGAAGAGCAATAAATATCTGAGGGACTGATAGGCAGCTGTCCCTTTCTACTATTGTTCACATAGCTGCTTTTAAGCAGGCTTATGGGAGAGGCACCACAGACATTCAAAAGCAGACAGGTATAAACAGTGAAATCAATGTCAATAAGCAAAGCCCAAAATATGAAATCCTTTTAGCCTAGACTGCTTCCTCTTTTACCTCTACCCCTGTAAGCAATGCAACATGTTGCTGAGACATTTTGTTAATTCTTTGATATTTTTCCTCTTATTCCATTTGTTCTTTGATAGCAGTTGGTATTAAAACTGATGTTTGAAAAACTGAGTGAGTTGATTAATAGGTATTTTATACATCTGGTATTTCCTCATAAAAGACTGGTAAACTTATTTCAATTATCATACCACCAGCAAGGATGCAATCTGTTCACAATGGCTGTTTACGAGTGGCTGCTTTGGGTAATGGCTGTTTTCTTAGCATGGGAAATGAAATATAATATTATTAAGCAGAGATATGCAGAATGGTGTGTCAGCTTATCCATCTTCCTGATGTTTATAGGCTTAATTTTTTGTAATGTTTATTTTATTTTATGGGACCAAACGTTAAAGTATCACTTATTTGAAAGCATCTAATTTCTTTTATTTTTGTTTTAATGTCCTTGAATATTAGCATCCACAAATTCATGTGCAATCAGTGCAGAAAACCTGTGGTAGGTACTCTATTAATCCTATTTAGAGAAACATGTTGTAATGAGAGAGATAATGAACCAAAGAGTTTAATTTTTTTATGTTTTATCCACAAGGCTAAGATTGTCTTCTTCGGTGGTTTTGTTTTAACAAATCACCTGTAAAATGTCTTAAAATGATGCATGATAATCTCAAAATTGCTATGAAAACATAGTGTGGATGAGAAAGCAGGAAGTACAAATTTAAGACTGGATGGTGAAGAAACGGACATGAATATTGTAAAGATTTTAAACATAGCAAGAATTAAAATGGTGTTAGATTAATACCTCAGGCTGTGAAAGAAAGCACTGTGGTACAAATTCAAATTCTTAAGAGTCATAAAAGTACAACTATTTATTTTTGAGCTGGGAAAGAGTTTTTTAGATTTTTTTTTTCTTTTTAGATTTAGCAAATCTACCCATCAAACAATACCTTCTTAAATTTCAGTAAATAATATTTGAAATGCTAAATATATCAGAACACTTTCATAAACCACTTACCTATCTAATAGAAACAGTATCTGTTTCAGATACTCAGATATTTAAGTGTATAATATACAGATTTAAATTTTGATTGAAGTTTAATTTGTGGGAATAAGAGATAAAAACATATTTCTTCAAAATATAAATGGATAATGAAAATATAAATGCTTCTGAAATTTTGAAGAGCTTTAAAATCTAATGTCTTCAACAGATGATATCTCAGAATTTAGGCAGACATAGAGACATAGAAAACAGAAATCACATAGATGCTCCTGCCAAATAAAAATTTCTTGATGCCTGCCATTACAGAAGTCCCTGCTGCTAGGAAAACTATTTAGAAGGGAATGTTTCCTTTGTCTTCTTCCTTTATCCTCAGTAAACCTAGGCTGAATGTTTTGATGTCTGCCACCATGTATTTTTGCCCTCTTTGCATGTAAACCTTGACTACCAGGAGTGATACTTTGCTCTGCTGTCAGCGTTGACTTGCACTGTGAGTCTGCTGTAGCTCCTTAGAGTAAATGAAGCTGTTTAGATATCTCCTTCCCGCTCACATAATTATTCTCACAGTACTTGGTTCTTATAGGCTTCAGTTTCTCAGCAATGTCTTAAAATAGAACAATAGCTGTGGATTTATCATAGGGAACTATATTTCTGGTTACCTAAGATTAAATAGTATGAGATAAACAGTTTCAAAAGCACTAACATCACTACCACTAAAGGCAGGCCACTCTCAACATGCCACTGAAATTTTGCCTCTGAAAGCCTTAGTTTTAGGAAGCCAGACTGACTTTCACTAATACTTACCTGAGCTGCAACAACTTCAGCTACAAAGGCTATCTAAAATGTCTCTTTGATTATTGCATAAGGCTGAGTCCTTTTGATTGTGGTTTTTCATATGAAATTAATGAGGTTTTTAGTTACATGGCCAAAGATGCTGGAAGGACAAAGAAGGGAGGTTAAAAGGACCATTTAAAAATAAGGAATGAATTGAATACATTAAATTTATTGGGTGAAACAATTTAATGAAGAAAAATACTAATTAAATTATTAAAATCTAGATTGCAAGTAGTAATTAAAAAGGCTGTTGCTATGCAACCAAAAGGATTTTTTGTGACAGAGTGCAGAAATATGTTTGTTAAGTATGCTTATGCTGGTATTTCACTTTGACCTTTTTCAGTCACACACCTGCCCAAACTGTCTGTAAATGTATTTTTGAGAATGATAACATTAATGATATCTGCAGGATGAAGAACCAGAAAGACTATCTGAATTAGTTAATGGCTTTTATTATGGTTAAAAGGTTAAGGAATCTGAGAGATAAAAATAGATACACATATATAATTATTTCTAGAATTTGTATGCTGATATTTCATCATAACTAATGGATTAATTCCTATCCCAAACACAGGTCCTGATCCTAAAGACATGAATACAATTATTTTCATAATGTAATTTTTGAGCTAAACCTGCCCTCTCCTGAAGGTTTTAATTAACGGTTAAATTTATTACTTAGGTATCAGAAACCTAAGCCTTTGTTAATAGTAACTAAGGGCAATTTTGCTTTTCCTGGAATACTTAGTCTAAGATGTGTGTTGGCTTCTGCTACAGTCTCAATTGTTATATGTGAAAGATTTTCTGTTGCCGTCATGGGATACTGATATATGGAAGAGAGAGCACCCGTCTATAGACGAAGAGTGACATACAAAAGAATGTGGTTAGGGCACACATATAATTATATTAAGAAGCATAAATTGTGTTCAAAATATGTATTTAGTGCTTCCACTAAAGGAAGGCAAATTCTGCCTTGGACTGTGCTTTGCAAATGGGAGGGACATCTGCTTTGCTGGACCTGAAGGACTCAGCTCAGTGGTTAACTCAGTTATTTCTTCAGGTTGATTATTGGTCATGTGAAAACCCAAACTCTGTTTTCTTTAATTCCTTATAGTTCCATATTTAAATCACAAAACATTAAAGATTTTGCTTTGTCGATGCAAATTCCTTCCCACTGATATCACAGCCAGAAAACTGGAGAGAACCTGAATTGGGTCTAACAAACTGAGTTCTTGAGAAATGCTGGATCACCACCAGCACCCCAGAAGCAAAGGGTTAAACCCTGTTCTCTGCGCTGTCATTTGAGAGTGAACAACAGTCATTCTTAATCAAATGGAATGTTTTACAGATGTGAGGTCCTAGAGGCATTTATTTGCCCTTTCCTTTCTATTTCTTATGGCTTCTTTAGTTTCCAAACATAAATTTATGATTGTTTTCTAGATAGCTTCTCTTCGACCAAACACTCAGAATAGGCCCTAAAGTCTCATTTCAGATGCTGAAGCAGAGGAACGATCAGATCTAAAGACAGAGTGTATCAGTGGGGTGGAGAGATTCCTGGAAGTAACCATGTGACATTCGCTTGACATTTGTGCAGTGACATGTAAGCTTTTATACACTCTTACACTTTTATGCAAGGTATCTGGGTGAAAGCAGATTCTGTAGGTTCTCTCTCTATATTATATGTATAATATGTGTGTGTATGTGTGTGTGTACACGCATGTGTGTGTATAGTTAAATATTCAGCACTTAAGTGGATACAAAAAATAGCTTAGGTGACCACCACCATGCGAGAGGAAATTGTGTCGGTGTTTGTGAGATTATCTATTGCATTTTTCAAGAAAAAAATTATGGTCTTGTACAAACAAATCTCCTTCACTAGTAAATAATTAAAGTATAAAATACGCATGCCTCATATTCCAATAAGAAAACAGTAGGGACTTAGGGTAGAGGGTAGGAATAACAACAAAACCAAAAAATCTAGTAAAAAAAAAAAACCAGAATAATGAAAAAATAATCTTTTGTCCACAGAAATGTGAAATTATATCATATTTAAGTGCCCTTGACTATCTTCTGTCTAGTGTTCGCATTTAGAATGAAGTTTTTATCAGTATGTTTAAGTCTATCCTAAACATTTGTCATTTTACAGATGGTAATATAGATTACATTTTTCCACAAAAATAAAGATGCATCCTGGAAACCTCAAGCTTTGCAACTGAAGTTTGATATTATGAATATTCTTTGCCTTTTAATGAGCCATTGATTAAAAAAAATAATTTAGCCAAATAAAGAGCAGTAAATTATTGCCAAAATACTGAAGTTAAAAATTTACTTCTGAGAGGATATATTAAAAAGCTTTTATTTTTTCCTCCAATTTCACTGAAAAAACTGAACTTGTTAACATGTAAATATTTCATTTAATGTGTTCTTCCAATTCTGTGAGACATAATTACAAAAGAACACGTCTATTTCTATATGTGTGTCCTGATAAACTCAGTTTTATCTTGAATCTATGTAGAAAAAGCAGGCTCTGAAGTTGCCATAGTGAATAACTGCTAGACACAAATCACAAGAATAACAGCATAAAGCTTTGATTCCCTTGACTTTAGTCAGTTACCCAATAATAAAATGAGTTTCCTACCTCAACTTTGTGAATTCCAACTCCTGTTACAAAAGAGAGAAAGGAAAGGTTTTCAGAGAGGAAGACATTTGACATTGTTTAGCAAATATTTCACAAGAAACAAGTTCACAAGTTTGATTAGAAGAAAAATTATATAAAAAAAGAAATTTCCTGTTATAGAGAGAAAATAAATACTTTTTCCTATATGTAATTTCCAACTCTAAGAAGATTTTGCAATTTATTAAAATATTTTTGATCACACACATCATTGCATAAAGTGAGGTATTATCATAGGAAAGAATAACAGCTGGGAGAATGTGCTCCAACTTACAAATAACAAAGAAATTTTGAAAATACATGGAATTCAAGTTCAAACATACTTTTGAAAAGTCACTTGCCTGAAGTATTAGCCCTTTTTAAAAAACAAAATAAAAATAAACAAAATTTAAAAAATTAAACTTCCTTTTTAAAAGTCAATATGTGGTTCTCTTAGTCTCTTTCACAGTCATCAATCATCCTCATTTCAGTTCTGACTTTTTATGTGTTCTGGTGTTATTTTGCACACTGCTGTTGCTGTTGCTATGACTGTACATCATACATTTTCCCAGCAGTGTCAGAAGTCTGAAAAATTAGGGAGTAAAGATGGGGAGACATTCTAAAAAATATTTTTAAATAAAATATGCCAGAAGTGAAATTTATCTGCTACAAACCACAAACAATTGCAACAAAACTCCAAGAGGATTTAAATCTGTCTAGCCCTTGTAAATTTCCCAAACTACATAGTATAAAAGTCACAATCTTGAAGTTTTCCATAAGAAATGTATTCTCTTCAGTTACTTCCTTGGAGGTGGAGTGAGAAAAACTTGTAAGACATTGTCAAGTTCCACACAGAGGAAAAGAAAGGTATAGACATAGGATTTAAATTTTTCTCCTATTTTGATGGTCTCAAGCACTACCAATACCAATATCCTTATCATATTACATATTTGACATTCTCTAATTTAGTCTGTGCACAAAACTACATTTCTATGGGAACTTTAGGAGGCATTTAAAATATAAAGAAAAATGAATTGTCAAATAAATGGCTACAACTGTAAGTAAATGACCAGGTAAAATCTCAATACAAGAGTAAAAAAATCCAAGTCATCTGGATTACAGGGTTTTGGGTTTTTTTCTTTTAAATTTGTCATTAATCAATGGCTTATACTTGACAACTTTTCAAATCTACATTTTGAAATATAATCTGCAACAGATGATCATAATTTTATTTTATGTAAAACAGTGCCCAGCAAAAACAGTCTTTATAAGGTTCAGACTCTTTCTGAAATCCTTTTCATATTTATGTTTAAATAAAGCAGACAAATATCATCTTCTTTCCTATTAACACCTCTGCAGGAGTTAAAAGCCCCCACTCTTCCTTTGTATCCTGTCACTTACTTGATATAGTTACAATACTGTCAGAAAAATTTTCAAAGTCTTAAGGAAAGGAGCAAGTTTGTGGAATTAGAATTTCATATTTTTGATGAACCTGAACTAATCTTGTAAACTCCTTAAAACCTAATCCTACCACTTTTTTCAAACTGTTGCTTAGACTCAACATCATGTTTCCCTTCTAATAATAGCTCTCTAGAGTATTTTATGGATTTTTAAATATTTTTATTAATTTGCTTTACTTTTCTAGAAATACATCTCATAGTTTGAAAAATATTGCCTGAGAAGATAGGGCTGATATTTGAATAGCAGGGCAAACAAGTGATCCTGTAGATGTTACTAATTTTGGAATAAATTTCTGTGTGGTGTTTCTCCAGTTCTGTTTAAAATCCTAATTACATCCTTCATAGATTTTTTTTCTTTCTATGCCTGGCTTTTTTTTTTTTTTTTTTTTTTTTTTTTTTTTGGTACTTTGGGCTTTAGAGTGTGCCAGCTTATGGGCTTTATTTCATCTTTATCTGCGTAGCCAGTGGGAGTCAGTACTGAAAATTAATTTGACTGAGGATAGCAGGCGCATTGTGCACAGAATATCATTCAATGAAGAGACTAGATAATAATATGACAGTTACAAATAATTCAGGAGAAATTATCATCAAGAAAGGAAAGAAATCAATTTGTTTTATAGTGTCAGATGTCCTGCATGCACTGATCCTTGTGTAGAGAATCAGAGGGTTCTAAAAACATTGCTGATAAGGAAGACGAAACCTAAAAGACCCTTAAACTGAAGTCAATACTACACCCTCTGGTGGAGTGACCTGCTCTTCTGAGACCTCCTGCCTTGGAGTGTCCAGGTCTAAGACCCTAAACACAAGAAAGATATTGAGCTGTTGGAATCAGTCCATAGCCACTACTTTGATTTTAGGGGTCTGAGCAACTCACCTGTGAAGACAGGCTGAGAAAACTGAGGCTTTTCAGCATGTAGAGGACCTTATTAGAGGCCTTTTAGTACCTACTGGGTTCCTACAAGAAAGGTGAAGAGGGAGTTCTTGCAAGGGCACATGTGGACAAGGGGGACGTGTTAAGATGAAGGAGAGTAGAAAATATAGGGATGGTGAGAAACTGGAACAGATTGTCCCAGAGATGTGGACTCCCCACCCCTGGAGGTGTTCAAGACTAGTCTGGGTGAGGCTGTGAGTAAACTGGTCTAGTGGAAGGTGTCCCTTGGAAGAGAGGATGTAACAAGATGATCTTTAGGGTCCCTTCCAGCACAAACCTTTTAATGATTATCTGAAAATGAAGTTATTGGTGGAAAGCTCTTGGCAGTGACACTTAAGAGGAGTCATAGTAGACACTATTAAGGTGGGATCATTATCTGTGTATTATTACAGAGCAAGAATTACGATGACTGAACTATCAAGTACAGAGTCAAGTGCCACATTTACAAGTTTCTACTAGTATGTAGAAACAGCAAGTTTCATGAGCAAAAAAACATCTTAACAAGTCATTGGGTTTCCTCCCACTTTTCTCTTTCATATTTGCGCTGACTTAGCTTAAAGCAAACCTGGCCTTATTAGTTTTTATCTGCTTAGAACTGGATTTCATGGTTACTATCAATCAGAAAACCAGAAACAAGAAAACAGAGAAGTAAGATTTAATCTCAAGTGAATGCTTGTTTCTTTGAAATTTTCTTACACTTTCTTTACTTTTATCTAAAAAGATAGTGACTATCTTTTCTCCAATGTTTTGCCATTCTAGCTATTCCCAGAACTTTTGCTGCAGATCATTAAGTTAACGAAGTAACTGCAAAAGAAAATGCGCCTTTCCAAGCCTTTCCAGGCACAATTTTGATGCTGCACTTGCTCTGTCATTGGAATATTGACTATCACAGCTTCACTGCCGATGAGATTGGATTAAGATTCTGGAAATAACGTTTTTTTAAGGGTTGAAATTATATGGGGCTTTAAGTTTTTTAGATAATGAGGCCTTGGATGATCTCATCTTGCATGCTGTCTGCCTTCAGTTCAATACTTGGATCACAAAACTAGCAATCTGCCCTGGCTAATGGAGTTTGGAGTTATGAAACAATGTACATCCTGTGATTAACTGAGGAGTTATAAAAATCTTGGGCCACTTCTTCTGCACTATCATCTTGTACTCGTATTTGAATCCAGGTCTGCAGTGTCAGTTTGCTTTCTTGACATCATAGTATGCATTTTCTTGTGACTCTTAAATAAAACAATTCCAGTGAAACTTCAAAAAGTGGATGTCTATAGCCATATTCATTCTACACAAGTATTAAATTCACTGGGTGAATTACTTGATCATTATTTGTCTTCATGTAATGAGAATTATGTTCTACAGGTAATTGCAGTTATCTTTAATTTCAATTCCTTCTCACTTGATACCTTTTATTCCTAAATATATTTTTGAATTATTTAATTGTCTTTTTCACATTTATTCAGAAATACAGTCCAGCAAGTTTGGGATAGATTGGATTGCAGATTTTTAAATTTATTCTGATTTTTAAAAAAAATTAAAAATTAAACAATATTTTTGTATTATCATCCTAATCTATGAAGACAAGTAAACATGATAATTTAATGTCATGAGTGTAACTCAAGTTTTATACAGTGTTTTTTTTTTTTTTTCCAGATGCAAGTCATTAAAGGGGTAATCAAACACAAACCATGGAATACACATGGGAGATTTTAGAATATAGTGATGGAAAAATTTTACTTGCTGTATGTTGTATTTCTTGGTTGGTCTTTCTTCCAATAAGCCTTTTCAAAAAATGAAACACAGCAGATATTACATTAATTTCAGCTGCATACTTTTGGTAGTGTGCCAACTTAACTGTTTTACTTCATTCAAGTGGTGAATAACTACTCCTGATTCAGCCTATCATTTAAAAATCTAACATTCTACAGAAACCACTATTCTTGATCACAATACCACTTGTCTTGTCTAGTCTGGCTGACTTCATGGGAACAACATGGATATTTTCTGAATTTGGGTGGTTATCCATTGCATCAAAAAGTGCAATAATAATTCTTATCAGGAATTCTGAAAAACATGATGCTTGTTTAGAATAAAATAACTGGATTGTTTTTTGAAAGAGCTTCACAGTGGAAAAAAGAAAGAACTTGCTTTACATTTTCTATTCAATTTTTATATCCTCTTTACAAATGTGACTGGAAATACTATTAACACAAATAAGTAGGATTGAAAATAAGGCAATATTGCTGACTATTTTAATATAAGGAACAAGCAATCACTGTATGAATAATTCATTTAAAATAAATCCTTGTGGATTTTGTTTGTTTGGTGAGTTGTTTTTTGATTTTGTGAGTGTGTGTGTTTTATATCAAATGATAAGAAATACTAGAAAAGTTCAATCTGGGTAGCATTTGGCTAAAAAAAGGTTTCATGTGTGGTCTGCACTCTTTATAGTAAGGAATACTATTATAATTGGTGACTGGAGAAAAAATGAGGGAGGATCCAAGTGGTTTTGCCAGTATCAATCTGTTGGTTTAATATTTAAAATATCAGATATAAATAACTTCAACATTTGGAGAACTGCCAGAATGTGAATTATAATATCTAGGTCACTGCCTGTTTAAAGGACTATATTATCTCCTAACTAGAGTAAAACCTTAAACAGACCTTTTAGTTATAAAAGAAGCTGTGCTGCGGCATTTTTGGAAAACCATATGTACGTATATTTTGGCTGCATAAAATCATACAAAGAAAGATCATACAGAAACAACTTTGGTAAAAAAGTATAATTTTTATCTATTCATAAATCTTTAAAACTTGACTCTTTTCCCCAGATATTTACCTCCCTTTACCAAATGTAGTAAAACCATTGATTTTACATGCGGTTTAGTTACATAGTTGTAGGTTTTTTGTGCTGGACATAGTATGATAATTTAACAGGTTTTGTTTCTAAAAATAGTGTTTTACACATCAAGACAAACTTCTAAGAGAGAAAAAAATTGAGAATAAAAATTCATTAAGTTCAGTTACTGAAAAGGGGCAAGCCAGGAACTGAAATGCCAAGGTTGAATATGGAATCAGAAAGGTGTTCTGTTTTCTCACAAAAAGAGGTAGTGTTGTAAGTAGACCTTATACTACTTCCTAGAGTTTGTAGCAAAATTCATTGCTGTAAAATGCTGAGACCTTCTACTTTGTTCATGCTATGGTAAAGTAGAAGTGATAAGGAAAGGAAAAACCTTATGATAAATATTCATTCACCATCTTGTTTTAAAATTCACATCTTTACCTCTCTAGAAAGGATAGCTCTGGAAAATACCACAGCTCCAAGCAGATGCTTCAGAAGGGTAAACATTAGGGAGACACAGATAACATTTAATGTCATGGACTTTGTATGAAAGCATGGATATAAATTAGTCAGTTACAAATGTCTTCTGGCAGCTGCAACCTGATGAGAATGGGATACATAGAACAGCCAGAACAGGTATCTGGTATTAAGGTGGGACAAAACAATAAGTATAGGCTGTTTTAAAATTGGATTTTATCATAGAGTTAAATTGCTCCTTTGCTTCCGAGTGCAAATATGCAAATAGCTAACTATACTCCGCATCTAAATGAAAGTTCATATAATTTAAGTGATTAAGTTAAAACAAGATTTAGAGGACTTTTACTGCTTAAACTCTTCACTGTTTTCAGCACCAAATGAACCCCTAATAAAGGACAGGGAGATGTTATATGAAGTTCTTTTTTAGAAAACACAAATCTTTCCAGAGACTTGGAAGGTGTTTGCATCAAATCTTTGCAAAAATTAGTAAAACCCCTTTTATTGTAAGAAATATTTTTTGGTTTTAATTAAAACCACTCCAGAGGCATTTGCAATTTTATATATATATATATATATATATATATATATATGTATGTATGTACACATATGTACATCCCCCATATATGTGTATACACACACACACACATACACACACACATATCCCTATATATACACGCTAACATATATAGCACAGAATTATAATTGAGTTCTACCTACTGCTATAAAGAAAAAAATGAGGTTTACATCATTAAATCAGTTACATTTATAATTATCAGTGATCCAAAATCAGGACAACACAGATTTGTGAAGAAGGGCATTTAAAAAGCTTGCAGTGGTAAAATAGATGGGAGTAATAGAAGAAAAAAATAGAGTTTGATAATGTATGATATGATTTTAAACTCTCTAGACTCTCTCTCTCAAAAAAAGAGAATTCCTGCTTCTCAGCTGCAGTTAGAATTCTAATGATCAGACTTCCTATTTTGTGTTCATTTTACATTTACCTGGAATTTGAATAAATAGTAGCTGATGTTCAAGCTAGCCTGAATTGGTTGTTACTGCAATTTATTGCCTCTCTTATTAAAAATTTCCTCTGCACACTTCCTATGTTATGGCAATGCAATATTTTATTACAATTTCAGAGTCTAGTTCTGTAAGGCTTTGAAATAGTAAGCTGAACTTACCTTCCATGATGGTTTATTTTTCACAAAACAAGCATTTAGTGCACATATGGCCAGGTGCTGGACACAGCTGAAACAACAGCTGATGTACTAGAATATCTCAAAGAATGGGAAAGCAAAACATCAAGAAGTGAAAAATGGCCTTGCTGTCAGATTGTGACAATAATTTGAAAACACGTTGGCACGTCTGAAAAGGCACCTGAAATAGGTATCGTTGAAGAAATGAAATATAGCTATTTCATCTTAATTTTCTTCACTTTTTAGAGTACAATGTTGTTGGTAACCCTTAATGTGAGTCATATGGCTCAATATATTTAATAAATCTGTAAGCAAGAAAAAATTTTTGTGGCTTGTGAAAGTAATTATCACCTATTTTGTGTTCATGATGGAGAGAAAAGGTTACTAGAAAGGTGTTGATTAACAAGTCATCTTGCTTAAAAGAGGGTGAAAATATAATTTAGAAAAGTCAGCATATTCCAGAAAGATGGAAACCTAGTAGCTAAAAATAATTTTTCATCTCCCTTATACATTTTGGTAGGTTTTGAGACCTGTATCAGGCATCTGTTTGTACCCTGCCCAGTTACTAACACATATATTAACCAGAAAATAACAAAAGATCAGATATTATTTTTTAGTTATATGTGCTGCAGGACTGCCTCTTGCATACAAAAGCAAAATAAAATTAAATGAGGGAATTCTAAAGACAGCTTGAAATACCTATGCATCATAAGAAAACTAAAACAGATAAAATAAAATCAGCATATTCTCTTTCACCTGTTCTTGTCAACATACACTTTAACATATGCTTGTTAGCCATGAATTCTGGATGAAATTATGGATGGATGCTGCTCATAGCTGAAATTCTGATGGAAAATTTTGCTGAAAAATCTTTATTATTCTCCATCTTCCATAAGTGACTTAAGGGCAGTGTATGAATGGATAATTTTGTACATGTTATCCTTAAGACATATCAAAAGGCCCACATGTAAAGTTCTTTGAGCTACTTTAGAATTAAGAAGCACGGGGCACTCAGATATATGAGTGACTGTATAGGAGATTGACAGATCAGAGCTGAATTCTTTGCTGGATGTGATAGAAATTGATGACTTCTTATGGCACGAGTCTCCTAACAACCAGAGGATTTCTACAGTCTGTCCAGAGGAATGGCAAACAAAGCTGCTTTCTTTGGAAAGAAAAGGACTTCTAGAGCAGCCAAGTTTCGTTATCTTCAAGAGCACAAGCTGGCACTTTGATGCTTGGTGAGAATACCTAGAAGTCTCACTGAAATATTTATTTTGATATTAAACATAAAAGTAAGCAATTAATAGTTTAAAAAAAAAGTAAAATAGTTGACCATGCATGGACATGGGACGTACCAGTTGCCCTTTAGAACAGAAGCCCAATCGCATTAACTTTCTAAGGCAAGATACTTAATAGATAGTCTTTAGTTTGTTCATGGACAGAGAAACACCACTGCTGTTGTTATTTTGCCTCTTTCATTAAAAATGTTAAGTCTAGTACACTCTGAGTAATATGAACTTTTATTTACCTGAAAGTGAGAGAAAAAATGACTTAAAAAGAAGTGAAATTGTATATATTCTTAAGTAGAAATAATTTTAATTTAAATATAATATATGGTGTAAAAGAAATTGAATTTATTATAGTTTAGTTTTCTTGGACTTAAAAGTTACGTAGTTTATGAGTGCAGCAATTAGGGTTAACTAGGGAGCAAAAGAGTAATTTCACTCTTTAACATCATACTTTTTAAAACAGTTTCTGTTAGAATTCATGCACAACAAGGTTTTATGAACATTTTATACTTGTTTTATTATATGACCATAGATTAAAAAGTAAAGAGAATGTAATGCTATTATTTAAGTGAAGGCATAATAAGCAATGTGCATAAAATGTGAATCCAAATGCAGACACTACTCAATTTTAATTAGTAGATAAATAACATGCATGATACATTGAATACCTATGTATAGTTTTCCTCCTTTTTAAATCATGCATATTTTGAACATAAACTTTACCATGTAGCATCTAAAATTTCACCTCAAACCATAGGCCCAAATGTTTTATTTGCTCACAAATTTTTTCTTGCCCCTTTATATGAAAAGTAGAATATAAAATGTATGTGTAACATTTCGCAAAATATTTGGGAAGTACATAAAAAGGAATTTTTTTTTACTCTCAAACTGCTACCCAATTCCTAAACCCCTGATTTAAAAAGGGGACTATAATTCTGCATGACTTTTCAGTGACATGCAACTTTATTAAACTGAATGCATATGCACTTACATATTTCAGATGGAAAAGGATTATCTTCCAAATTTGAAAGTGTCATTTAAGAATGACTACCAGGTCTATCTGCCATAATTTTGTTGTTTTGAAATGGAGTTTACAGTGATTAGGCACATATTGCTAATGCAGAAGTGGATACAGCAAAACAATGTCAAAATTTAGCACTTAGTCAAAAACCATACAAAAGGTCTAATTGGGCTCCTCATTGTTATTCATCATTTTGGTGTATCTGAATTTTTTTTTGCAGGAACAATCATGTGGCACAGATGAAATTTCAGAAGGACTGTTGAATAGTCACCCCTTTGTTTTTGGCTATTTTTTGACAGTTTCTGCCTGCCTACAAATAAAGATAGAAAGCAGATTAAAAAGTAAATCTAAAGGAAATGCAATGAAAAGAATCAGCCTGAGAATCTGTAGCTTATGAAAGACTGTTTTAATTTAATTTTATTTTACCATCTTTCAATGACCTCATGCCAATGTGAAGAAAAGGCATTGTATTATAAAAAGTGTGAATTGATGATTGTCTCCACTATACGTATGCATAATGAATTTTCCAACTTTTCAACTAATACACTCAAGATGCATGTGTGGGAGAATGGTAGGAAGAGTCATTATGGTTTGGTTTTAGTTGTTTTGTTCCCTCACTTGGGGATCAGATGTATGGATTTTCTTTATGCTATGCTAATTACTGTCAGATGAAAAAAAAAAAAAAGCTTATGTTTGCAATTACAGTTAAAAAAAAAAATCCAGTTACCAAAGCATGTATTTGTCACACATTAGACAAAATAATGTGTTGAAACCCTAACAGTAAAAAAATCAAGAAATCAATTGGATACTAAAAACCAGTTACTGTGTGTTTTAAAATGGAAATTAAAAAAACCAAAAAGTCAGGTATCAAGCTTCCATTTAACAAAGAGGAAAAAAAAGAGTAACTGAAGACCTGAAAACTCTCATAATCTACCTGGAATGAGATAAAGATAATTCTGAATACTACTGAATGTTCTCTTAGAGGTTAAGTAGGCTGCAGCACTACAGCAGGCCATGATTGCAGGGCTGAGAACAACAACTGAAGAAGAACAGAGGTACTGAATGTTTTAATGTCTAATTAATGCCATAGATTAATGGATTACACTTTTTTATTACTAAATAAATATAACTAAAAATATGAAAATACAATTCCTATGTAGAAAATGCTCTCCTGTTTGGGGTGAAACATTTGATCCAAAGGAAATAAAATTATACTATTGCTTTTCTGCAGTTTCCTAATCCTTAGGTTCATTATGCAACAACTAGATTATATGATAAAAAAAGAGTCTGAGGACTGAATATCCTTATGCCAGGGGGAACTTCATTTCCTCTAGTGAATGTTCATTTGACAGCACTATTGTGACAGCATTTCTTCTGGACTGCCTTTGTAACAGTCCATCACAAGCAGATGATGGAATTCACTTTCATGGTGTACGAGACAAGAAAGAGATTGCTGTACATTTCAGGAGTTGTTTTCAAAAGAGAAACTGCCTGTGCTTTCTTCAGTCCTTCATGTATTTTTACAACAAGGATTCAGTGAGTGAGAGCTCTGTATGATTTAATAGAACCGCAAATCCTAATACTGCTTCTAGAGAAGTCTGTTATTATCCTGAGACATGAGAAGACTTTCCTTAAGGGGTAGTCTCAAATGGCAAGGGTAATTTTGGAAAGTGAGAATGAGACATGCACCAGAGAGCAAAATATTTATGCCCACTGAATTTTCTATAAGAAATGACTACAATATAGATAGATAAAAGCTCTGAAAACATAAAGGAAGAAAACTCATCAGGGACTTTGTCTTCACTAAATAGACTGATCATCTTATGAGGATGCTTCCTCTCCTCTGCAATAATTACACTGACAACCCCAAACACCCTGCCACCTTGCAAGATTATTTTCATTTTTGGTTTATTAAAGAAACACAAACAGGCTGGCAAAATCTGCCAATTCAGAAAAGTGCTATCTCTCAAAGAAAATGTAAAGAAAATAATTACAGAGAAATATTGCAATAGAAAGGTTGTGGGATACTGTTAATAACTGTTTATGCAAACTCAACATAAAAAAGTTGTTGCACTTCAGTGAAAAATTACAGTCAGTACACATAGCTCTTATATGTTATACAGAAGAAGGCAATAAAGATCAAGGAAAAGAGAAACACACATAATTTTGAATTCTCCTACTGAGGAACCCATGTCTTTGACTTTCAAATGTGATGAGCTTTGATAGGCTCTGTGCACTTCATCCCACCTGCAGTTTCTTGGATTCACGCCTTGATTTGTGTCAACTGATTCACTGACTTTTTATGAAGGTGTTCAAATATACAGTGCCTTAATTAACTACCCAAGATTTCTGTCTCATTATGTGAGACAGAAAAGCCCACTAAGCTGTCATTGAACAGCAGTCATTACTTCAGAGCTCCTGTACTTCTGTGCATGAGGGCAAGGATGGTGATTGATTTATCACTATTTTAATAGATACTTGACCTGTGAGTCAATACAAATGTTTCACTCAGTGGTGGCAGAGGGCAAGTGATCCAATTATGTGAACACAGTGGACTAATAAAGGAGCTTTTTTTTTTCCTGATTTCCTGAGAGAGTTGTTAAAATCTTCTGTTGTTTCATATTTAGTAAAATTACTAGTTAAGAAAATTAAGAAATTGAAATACTAGGGATAACATTAAAGTAAAAAAAGTCTAAAGAACAATTGATACCTTAACATCATTCCACCATTTCTTAAGTGCTATCAAGATGAAGTTTTCTTAGTTTTTGTCAAGACATTATACTCATTCAAGAACATTTTTCATTTTTTTATTTTTCATTTTTCACTGCTGTTTAAACCACTGAATGTGACTTAAACATGTTACGTCTTATTAAATCCAGATTAAATAAGAACTTTGTCTTTTTACAAGACAGAACCAAATCCAAATTAAACTGAGGCAAAGTAAGCAACAGTCTGTGTGAACAAGAAGAACAAAAGTGAAGCTGACTGGCCGGTAATTTCCCAAATACTTTTGATTGCTGTGTTGGAGACAGGAAGAATTTGCTCTCTTCCAGCTCTGTTCCAGGTCCAGTAGTTCATCTCCTGTTCCTGGTTCCATAATTGCCTGGTCAAGAAGAGGTTGGAAGTGCACTTCAGAAAGCTCCTGAATTACTGTGCCCTGTTGTGTTGTTCTTCCCTCATACATTGGGCTTAGTCAATTCTCCCAGGAACACAAGAGTGTATGAATGTGAAGTTTTCAGAAGATGGCAAAATTTGCTTGTTCCTCATTAATATAATATGTAGTAGGCACCTATTACAATATTTCCCACTTTTGGTCTGCACATTAATTTTGTTGGCTCACCCAAACAAAGAATGCCATAAATCCTGCTCTCCTACGTTGAAAGGCAACCCTCCTTTTTTACTTTCCCTATCTGTCCCTCAGGAAGAGTCTGTCTCTGTCCACGGCAGTAGTCTAGCTGTTGAAGTCCTTAGTGTTTAACATCACCCCTCTTATTTTGTTAGCTGACTTGGTGCATTGCTTCGTCATTTGACTGTTGATCATTCTTTCTCTTCCTTCTTGTTAATAGATTAGTACTGTTTAGTTTTCCCAGCTTGGTAACAAACACACTTTTCCCTATTTGGTCCGATGGATCCCTTCTCTTCCAAGCAGTCTTCACAAAGGTCACATGGTCATAACAATTAAAACTCTGTTGCCAACACCAAATGGCAACTAGCTTTTGGCTTCCAAAATTCATTCATTTTCCAGAAGTTTTTCCCATTCACCAGCAAGACCAGGCAGAAGCAACTATACACCAAGCCCTTCTCCTCATTCCCTGAAGATGTGTGGTCACTACTTAAGAAGTTCTAAATCTCTCAGACATATTCCACATACGTGCCCTTATGGAGAAGAAATGTGGACTAATAGTCTGACCAACTGTCAAGCAGAACAATTTTTGTCAGCCTATCCATGACGTTTTGGACCAAACCCCTCAGCATACAGCAAATATCCCCTCTTAACAGGCCTAGTCATCTTAGCAGCCTGTATCCCCTCAGCAAGGAATCCCCCCCCACCACCTTTTGCTTCATACTGCCAGTGCTGCCACAGGTCCCAGGAACAGGCAGATCAAAGTCTTTGTTGGGAAGAAGTCCAGCCTTTGTTTGCGCTGAGTGCCCAAATCTGCTCAGCCATAGATGCATGTGGAGAAGGAACAATCATTCTAGTGCCAGAGTTCACAAGATCACAGTGTTTACCAGCCTGGTTGTCTCCATTTCCCAGTCTAACAAGCATAGGTGCTCTCTCTGCTTCCTCAGTGCACTGCACTTGGAAGTGCAGTGTGAGCTCTTGCAGTACAGGGCCTGGAAAGACATGGGGTCTGCTGACCTCCTCCCACAGTTTCATCACTCCTGCTGCAAACCCTCTGCCAGTGTGTGCTCCCTGCAAGAGCAGGCTGTTGCTTGTGGCCCCAGGGAGAGGCCCCAGAGGGTGTGGCAGTGCCGGGCCTGCAGAACTCCATCCTGCCCTGCAGCCCATGCTGCACATCGGCCTCTCAACTGCCTGTGGACCCTGCTGGGGACCCCACAGTGTGCAACCACTGCTGAAACACTCAGTACACAACCTACCTCCACTTTTGCATGCACAAAATGCTGCCTTTGAGGGCTATTAGCTGAAGCATTAAGCTGTGTAAGTTACAGTGAAAATCGTTGTTATGAAGCTATATGATCCTGAATTTTCAAAGCTTTCAAACCCAAATTTTACAAAATTCTGATGTGAAAAGAAAAAATACTTGGTTTCAGGGACAAATTGTTGGTTCTGGAAATCATGTCTTTAATTTTTCCTTTATTCATGGGAGGACACTCTTACGTAGTGTCATATTAATCTCTGCATTCCAGTGGTATGTTAGAAAATGCAATTTATTTGGCCCTCTGCAACTTTGAAAATGTAAGTAATAGAAAACAGAAAAATAAATTATTGATAATATAACTGAATGTTTTAATTCTAGAACAACATAGGCATGAAGGTATTAATAAACACTCTTTGAAACTTGAGACCTGAAATAGAAGAAGACAGAAAAAAATACTGCCTAGAAAATGTGGTTTGAGGAAAGTCAGAAGACAGAAATGAACTCTTAGTCACTGCAATGATTCATGCAATCAGGACAACAAAAATCTTACAATGAATACAGTCAGTTCCTTCCCACTGGGATCTGTTGCTGGAATGAAAAATTTAGCCAATCAACAGATCCATAAGATTCTCAGAAAGTAACTGTATGAAACTCGGAGTTGAATTAAATGCTGAAAAAGCTATATAATTCTAAAGTGGAAAATATTAAAATGGCAAATTACCTTTAAACAAAGAAGTTGAAGTACTCATTATGAATTAATATAAAGATATTTGTTACAAAATCAGCTTTTCAGACAGTTATGCATATACTGTCAGGGACATTCATCAACAGTTGCACTGTGATCCCCTGTGCCATATAGTAGGCAGCTATCATCAACACATCTTTTTTGTTGTCTGCAAATTCTGTTTTTCTTTAAAAATCTGTTATCATTGTGTCAAAGAAATTCAGTCACATATTTAAAAAAAATAAGAAAGAAAACTTACATGAATTCAGAGTGAGTCTAGCAATTTTCACAATTTGGCTGGCAACATTTTGCCTATACAGCTTCAGAAGATGAACATAGCTTGTTGAATATTTGGGATATCACTCAGCCTTTAGGAAATAGTTGCAATGAAGAAACATTGATGTAAATGACTCAACATGCGAATAATAAGAATGCATATTAAATCTGTCTATAGCAGCCTTACTTTAGGCTGATATTGCTCTGGAATATAGTGCATATTTTTTCAAAACCCAGAAACCTAGAAGCTTCCAGAGGCAGAGCCATGTTTATCAGAAGCAATTTGACTCTTCCTTTTCTGAATTGCATTTCCATTTTAAATGACAGAATGAAACTTCCATTCTACATAGAATGGAGTATCCTGAAGGGTAAAAAAGATAGTTCTTCCAGGGTTTTTTTATGAAAAGTGCTGTGAAAAAAACCCACAACAATTGTGCAGAACAATTAGCTGTAAATCAAAAATGTGACCAGATTGTGTTAAAAGAACAGATGATGTAACTGGCTTTTAATTTCTGGGCTCTTAGATTTAGTATCCTAAATCATGAGTATAGATGAGTTATTTAGTCAGATTCAAGCATTCATCTGTTTTGCCCAAAGTTCGTCTGGAGCTATTTAAACCTAAGCATTGAGATGAGGTAAGAAAGTCTGACATTAATAATCCCACACAATTACTTATGTGACATAAGATAACCGTTGATATCCTGGTCCTAATCTGGAAATCAGTCAGTCTTCCAATTGTTTTAAAACTTAAGTCATGGCTGTGTACTTCTATATTTTGAGCACTGCAATATTGCCTGTGTAAAGATATTAATTCTCCAGCCTACAAAGCCTGAAGTCTTCTGTTAAAGGAATGTGTAGAGGTGAAATAGAATACATCTGATACCAGTACATTGAATTTTATTTAAATCTTAAAATATTACCAAATACAACCATTCTGAAGGTTTTGTTATGTATCATTTACCTTAATTTATTTTAGGTTTGCTCCATATTAAGTAGGAGCAGACTGAAAGTTTTAGAAAGATTGCTACTGAAATTGTATTATTATTGGCAAATAACTCTTTTAACCAAATAACTCTTTTAAGCCAGTATTTACTGAGTTCTGTGTGATACAGAATGCTATACTTATTTCACTAAAGCTTTATTGACATATTTATTACTTAGGATATCTGGGACTTGGTTTTTTCCTGGTCTCAGCTTTAAAACCCCTGTTAAGGCCTCTCTATTGAGAAATGGTTGTAGCAACTGAGGTAAAATGTGAAGACACTGTCTTGGAAATATTGTATTGCATTTGCAGATTCTGCATTTTGGGTTTTTTTGTTGAGATTTGCAACTGAAAAACAGAATTTATAGTCTAGCCCAGAGCCTGTAAACCACATTAACATTCAGGGAAAATATCTTCTTTTTCAAATCTAGAAAACAGCACTTTTGAACTGATTACTTAATTACTTCATCCACCCCCAAATGAAGATATTACTCTTCAGTACAGCTGGTCAGAAAATGCAATGTAACCAGCCTTTCTTATGGAACCCGAAGATAAGAGCTGTGTTTTCACTGAATGTCTCCCTAGCATATCAATGAAGTAAAATTTTGTGCTTTGTGTACAATAAACATACTACAAGAAATAACACATTTATATGCATGTCATTTTCTGTGAATATTTTTTTCAAAATCAGGGAGAAAACCTGATTGATCACAGACTGCATTATTAGAAGCATTTGCCTTTTTAATATTTAAACTTTTATTCTATGAAAAATAAACTTTAAAAATGTATATATCTCATCTCTAGAAAAGTACCACTGATTAAATTAAAGATTGGCGCTAGAGGGGTTGAACTGTACACAGAGGAAAGACATGGCTAAACAAACAGGCTGGTGAGGGGCTTGGAGCACAAGGACTATGAGGAACGACTGAGGGAGCTGGGGGTGTTTAGCCTGGGGAAAAGGAGACTCGGGGGTGACCTTTTCACTCTCTACAACTTCCTAAAAGGTTGGGTGGGGGTTGGTCTCTTTCTCCAGGCAGCAACTGACAGAACGAGAGGACACAGTCTGAAGCTGCACCAAGGGAAATAGAGGTTGGATATTTGGAAAAAGTTTTTTACAGAGAAGGTGATAAAGCACTGGAATGATCTGCCCAGGGAGGTGGTGGAGTCACCATCCCTGGATGTGTTTAAAAAAAGATTGGATGTAGCGTTTGGTGCCATGGTTAAGTTGAGGTGTTGGGGCTGGGCTGGACTTGACGATCTTGAAGGTCTCTTCCAACCTACACGTTCTGTGATTCTGTGAAACTGATTAAATGAAGCAAAACGCTCCTGTTTTGCAAAGAAAAAAATCCTTTCCTGGTTCCTCCTGAGCCCCTTCTGAGACAGCAAGTTCTTAACTGCGATCTGGAAAAGCAGAATACTATGTATCATGTTCCCTTTGAGAAGTTGTTGACCTCTGTGTAGGCCACCTGACTTTAACAATGGTGTAAATATATCAAGGTTAAGCTCCTCTGAAATGCAAAATCCCTTCTCACCCTCTGAAGACTCTGAGTAAACACCAAAGCCAAAAATGCAGGCAGAGTGCTGCATCAAGCAGATAAACAAATACCAGCTGAAAACTAAGGCTAATGCAGTAGCCTAACAGGAAAAAAATGTATGAAAACTTGGTTAAAGATTTATTGTTATCCATCAGAGGAGACTGTTCCCAATTATATACACATCAGCAAAGCAGCTGTTATTCCTTTGATGGCACCTTCCTGTATATTAAATATAGAAAGCACGTATAAAAATAAAGATGTCATAATGAGCAAATCACCATTTAAAGCAAGTTTTCCACAGAGTAGAATTGTTTACATGGTTTATCACAATTCACTAGATCACTGCAAAGGGAGGAGCTATGATAAGCACCATACTTTCTTGGACTGCTTAACATTCCTTTACTAACCCAATCTTCAGGCTTGTTATCTTAGTAGTGCTTTGAATAAATATCATGCAGACAACAAATTCTGGAAAATGGAAACATGTTGATTATATTTCTTTTAATCCGTATTAAAAAAAAAACCAAAAAAAACCTCCCAAAAAACCCCCAAAAAATCAAATAATTGGAATCAAGCTAACAGGTAAGTAGAAAAAGAATTAATTAGTTCCTACACCAACACAGATAAGATCTGAGGCTATGTTTAAGAGTACAAAAGACAGATACTTCTGAGAAGAACAAAACTTTCTTCAAAAAAATTTTTTTAAAAGTACAGCAAAGCAAATAAAATAAAAGGGTTTACTTTTAGCTATTAACCTCAGTGGGCCTCAAAAATTTAGAATGTCAAGTTACTACTTTAGATAATGTCATTGGGCTAATTTTAATATCTATTAAAAATTCTGTTAAATTATGTAATTGTATTAATTTTTTTGCGTTGGGTCCAGTGTTTTATTCTGTAAATCTAGTCTTCACTATGTTAACAAAAAAACCCCAAACCAAACCAAAACATAAAACCCAACATTATTTCAGTCATCTCTGCTAAGCCTGAAAAGTAGGATTTCAGATAGGAAATTCATATATATTTGTCAAATGATCACTGTTTCTTAGGCTTTTTTAGAAATGAATAACTATTATAACTATGTGGCTAGTTGTGACTCAGTTTTCACAAATTAGAAACTAGAGCCCAGCAACCTTTTTCTTGTTGAAATCCAAGAGACTAAAGATGATCTAGGATTCCTGTTCAGTCAGTTGCTAATATTATAATCTAGTCTTTATTTAGGTCTAGATTCATAGATTTATAGAAAGCAGAATGTCTGCTTCTGTTGCGCTGAAAATGGGAATTCACAGCCAATGAAATTATTTGTGGGTTCTTCTGTTATTTAACCATTAATGGATTAGTCTTGTACAGAATTAAAGATTATGACTTTAATTTAGCTTGAAAAGTAATAAAAACATTTAAAATTATTAGAAAGTGCCTGTAGAAATTTTGATACAAGTATTAGACTGCTACTTTATTACTGCAACTATCATTACTTCTTTTTACAGATATGGGGATTGTTTTGAACACCAAAAAACAGCAAGTAATGGAATATCAGAAATCTGATAATGCCAAACAGTTATTGGCTGAATAGCAAATGCTAGACTGAAGAATAGCAAATGCTACACCTACAGATTATTATGGGAAAAGATTGCCTGGCTCTCTGAAGTATCCCATTGGGACAACAGACCTCTCTCTCTGACCTCTCCTAAATATAGAAAATATCTCTTATGAACAAAAAAGTTAAGGAAATTTTTTGTGCATGTTGGACATGAGTGTCTCCATATAGCAGATTTATGAATGTGTATAAACATGATGCTGTATTATTTGGAACAATAATGTACCTTGGTTTTGGAGATTGCTTGTTAAAAATAAAATTTTTTTTGCAAGAAAACTGAAGCATTAGGCAAAACATGTGTGGCCATGGCTGACCAACTCACGTGAGCTATTTTACTAGTTACAGAAATGGTAGATAGGATCTCAGCCCTGTGCTATTTTATGTTGGAGTAGTGCAGGACCTATTTGCTCACATTCAGGAAAGAAGAGAAAGAGAAAATGAAGGGAGGATCAGGAAGTCAGGAGGAAAGTGAGAAAAGGAAGGAAGGAAGACTATTGATATGAAAACTTATTATAATGCATATGCATTAAGGTAATTAATTAAAGTGAGACAGACTTGAGTTGTATTTTCAATAACAACATGATGGAAATATATGTACTTTTAACTGAAAAACTGAAAATATAAATGTATAATTCAGAATATTCTTAGATTTTTAATCTGACCAGGCATCTCTTTTTTTTAGCTTCTCTTGGTTTTATCTACTTTTTATGCTCCTCTCCCCTATATTTCTAAAGAGAAAATAGATATATTCTCAGTTTTGAGCTTTTTTTCATAATACTACCTTCACTTTTACCAAGACTGTTATTCTCTTGTTTTCTACCTGAATAAAGCTCCTGTTTTCCTATTCCATACATGCACTGTACATCATTGAAAGGAACATCTCAGGCCACTGAATAACAGGGTCCTGTTATTACAGTCAGCTGAGTTATATAAAACCTCTCATAAAAAAATCACACTCTTTTACAATCCATGAGATTATTATTATTTCTAGAGAATACTATTCTTAAACTATTGATGATAAGAAACCATCACATTTTCCAGCTTATACATTCTCTGTGAAAGACTCATTCTATATATTTGTACACTAGTAACTTTTAAATTTCCAATGAAGACAACATTTCTATAGAATCCCTCAAAGCTAATAGTTACATTTGTTGAGTCCATGTCCATTACTAAACAGTTTTCTTGCATCTTTTAAATTAGCCTCTCAACAGCTCTTTCTCCAAGACTACAGCTCTGTCCAGAGTTCTAGCTGAATTTCCTGTCAGTACAAACATAATTGCTCTCCTAATACTTCCAATTTCTATTTATGTGGCCCTTAGCTGCAACAATCATGTTGTGATATTTATCTAATAAGATAAGGATGTATTTTTCTTTTCTATAATTTCTACTTGGTGGGACTCTAAAAAGGAAATTTCTACACATTTCTTCTCCATAGCTTGTACACCAGACTGTTGTTAGGCTGCCTCTTTTTGAATGAGATCATGAATATACATTATGCATGGTGTGGAACACCAAAAGATATAAATCATGAATTTTGTGCAATTCATATAAATTTAAGTGTTTAACCATGACATAATGAACCCTGTTTTAAGGGTTGCTAGACTTACACTCTAGCAGAGACTTCTGAAGAATTTATTATTATTATTATTATTATTATTATTATTATTATTATTATTATTATTATTGGTTAAATCCTGGAAAACAATTGATTAGAAACACAGTACAGTAATACAAGCATAACAAGAGACACCAAGCTATTTTCGTATTACTCAGAAGTGTTCACTCATGTGGCATCAGACTTCAACAGAAGTTCCCTAAATTAAGGTATATTCCAGCTGCAAAAAAGATACTTTCTAGTCTGATACTTAATTTTACTAAGAATTTACTTAGTTTTACTTAGACACAATGTACTTTTACACTATATTTGTTGCTGACAAATAAAAAATGAACAAACAACTGCATGAGTTTATACTTAGAGGACTTTATGCCTGCTAAACCAATGAGAAGGACTTAATATTGATTTGGCAGGGACTAATGATCAAAGCATGATGAGAAATGGAAGCATCAACAGCACTGTGGAAGTACAAGGGACACTGAATCTCTGTGGAATGTGGGACTCACATCGTTGTCTTGGGAGGTTTTTGGCCCAAGACA
Source organism: Argya squamiceps (assembly GCA_037834095.1). Lineage (NCBI taxonomy): Eukaryota > Metazoa > Chordata > Aves > Passeriformes > Leiothrichidae > Argya > Argya squamiceps. The sequence goes on along the minus strand of JBBMKD010000115.1, from coordinate 45,261,212 downwards.
ATATAAGCCTGTGAGGCTTATATCTGAGATGGTGTGGAGAAAATGCTGGTGACCAACAAACCCTCGTAGGGTTAGCCCTTTCTGATCATCCGCATGGACACCAGCAATACTCTTGGGTTACCTTTTTGTGGTAGGATGCTGCAGAGCTCTGAGGGCAACTTAAAGGCACATCACACAAAGGCACAGATGATACCATTTTAGTTTTGCCAGTGAAGAGGAGCTGCCTCAAGTGCACATATGCAAATGTATATGAACTGTGAGACAAGAGGGATTAGAAATCTGTGCACACTTATGCACTTCTATGATTTTCCACTGAATAAAGGAATGTGGTAAAGGTAACTCACATGGCTAGAGTGTGGTTATGAATGAAAGAGGGCTCCCTAGTTGGGACAGGCAGAAAAAGTGAAGAGGAAAAAGGAGCCTAGCAGAGGGAGTGAATTATTGCTAGAATGGTTAGTGGGTCCATCAAGCACTTATCAGGAAAATCAGAGCAAAAATGACCATGACAGACATTTTAATGGGTGTCTGCTACAGAACACCAAATCAGTATGAGAAAAACCACTTCAGACATCTGAATGAAGCTGTGCAAAACCACATGCCTTTGTGTCATAGGAGACTTTAGCTACCCTAATATCTACAAGAAGGGTGTGATGGTTTAGCACAGGTAGTTTTTTTGTTTTTTAGTTTTTAACAAAGTAGTAGCAAATACTGACAGCTTGTCTGACCAATGGCAGATTTGTTACGCTTCTGGAGACACAGTCTTAAAAATCAAGGTTTCAGGTGACTTGTTTTTTTTTTTTTTTCTAGCTGGCAAAGAAGTGGCATGGTTTTGTGAGTAGTGGAGAAGCCGGGGCCCCCTGGGCCAGGCCCAGTGGGGCCTCCAGGGGGGCTGCTGTCCATGGGGAAGCGGCCTTAGCTAGCAGTGTTTCTTCTGATGGGACGAGGGGGAGAATTGCAGCTCAGGAGAGCTGGCTTTGCGTCAGGGGCCACAGCGGCTGGAGATCAGACCCGGAGGGGGCAGAAAAAATTAAAAAGGTTTTTTCTGTGAACTGTTTATTTAGAGCTCAGGTGGGCTGATTCAAGTTGTTAGTGCAAGCCAAACTCTGAGCTGAGGAGTTGCTTAGTGGGTGTAAACAAGAAGCTGAGCTGGACTGCGGACAGGATGCTTTGGAGTTTCAGCAGCAATCCTGATCCTGGGCATGATGCTAGCTGCTTTAAAGTTTCAGCGCAGCGTGGCCTTGGAGAGGCTTGAGAGACTGAGCAAAGACATTAACTTTTTTCTCTCTTCCATGGAAGACAAAGTGATGCGAAAGACAGCATTAAAACAAAGTCAGCAGAAAAACTGATAAAAATTCTTAGAAGATAAAATTGAGGAAGTGGACGTTTCTGGCCAAACTCCTTTAAATGCCAATTATGAAGAAATAAACTATCATATGAGCTATTTTGAGAGAATGCAAGTTTCTAGCTGAAGGGTTGTTTTGACTAAAGTATGTCTCCAGCTCTTGAAAAAAAATAAAAAGGTTTCTGTTTCTTTTAAAATAAAGACAACTTCAAAAATAGATAAGAACCCTTGTTTGGTCCTAAAAAGGCATTCTTAAAATAAGTACCCCAAACATGTAGAAGCCCATAAGCAGCATGGAAAATAGTATATAAGTGAGAACCACTAGGCCTTTCTTGTAACATTTGTCTCCATAAAACTCTCTAGAGGGACTTCTCTCCCCGTGATGCAGAATTGTGTTTCAGGGTTGCAGCTGACCAAAGATCATCGTTTTCTCTCAGTGTTGAGTGGGAAAGTGAACAGTTTGTGG
>JBBMKD010000115.1:45232930-45253193 GCA_037834095.1 Argya squamiceps | reverse complement strand
CAATTGGTTTCAACAGATGATGAAGAGGGTGATAGAATACTTTGTGCATATCTTATTCTACAACCCAGGACAGCCTTGGAAAGGAGTTAAAAATTTTTTCATGCTTTGTCTAGGACTATAAGTGTGAACCCTAAAAATAAAATTTCCATAAATACTGCACTGCAATAGCAATAGTAAGAGATCATCTCAATATTATGTCTGTGCTTCTGTGGGTTTATTTGGAACTAGAAGTTGAAAAAGTTTTGGGTTAAAATAATTCCTATTTTCCATTTTGGAGGGTAGGATACCACTTCAACCAGCACTAAATATTGCATAGAGAAGGTAAAGGTGAGTTAACACTAGAAATTTAATACCACAATCCAAAATTTGGGAATTTTTGCTTCAGAACCTACCATTCTAAAGCCTCCAATTGTGAGAGTAAAATGCAAAAGACTTTTTCATGTTTATTATCTCCTAAAACATTTTTGGTTACTCTAAATAAATGCAAGATTAGAAAAAATTACTTCCACTATGGAACCACTTTGACTTAGAAGACAATATATATCACTGTATGATGCCACTTAACTGTAGAACACAGGAAAAAATTAGCTAGTAAGAAAAGTAAGCTTGCATATATTATCAGTTATTTATGTATTTTCTAGATACTAATTTCATACAGAAGCCCAAACAAAATTCATTGATAGTATCTGTATTTTACTTGAAAAACACAGGTATGCATTCTAAAAGGATTCTTTTCATGAGAAATAGTACCTTTAGCCACATTTAAAAAGAATGTATAGACAGCTGATAAAATATGAAACAAGCAATAGGCTGAACTTCCAAACAGAAAACATTATTTGATTTCACTTTACTTTAAAACCTGCAATGCTGTTATGCATATATTAGTTAGCTATTAATAAATTTGAGGTTCCTTATACTTGTACAAAATTATTTGAATTCAAATTAATTCTAAAGAGTTAGCAAGCAGCATGGTACTTTCCAGTATTTGAAGGATTGTATGGTGTCATATTTTCTTTGTCAATTTTGTTGAAAAATTGCTTTTCCTTAAGCTTTGGAAAATTTCACTCTTCATCTAAGTTCAGAATTATTTAATCCAGTTATTTAGGATTATATCTTCTGTTTCTGTTCCTTGAGGTATGTTTTCTATTATGTATCAAGCTTCTTAAAAATACAATATATTATTATTATTGTTGTACCAAAAGCTTAAGGGCTGCAAAAATATTTTAGCCACTCAAAATGCTGACAGAAATAATCACCTCTGCTCAGTTCTTGCCTTCCAAATACAGAGAAAAGAGGAGCTGAAAATCAGGCTCAAGTTTGGAATAGACAAAAAAATTTGATGTAGTATGGTCGTATGTCTCAATTGCATCTAAATTTTATTTCGAACAATATTTAGTAAAAAACGGGTAGGACATTTAATTCACATATGTTGGTGCAGGAAATTAATGAAGTAATGATAATGCTAGACTGGCCAAATATGATTTCACAAAGAACTATGAAAGCAGATGAGGTATTGAAAAATAAGGAGTAAAATAAAATAAGATGAAGACATTTAAAAGAGAGGCAAGAAAAAAAAATAGAACATTTTTTTGCTCTTATATTGTAAGGAATTTGAAGGAGAGGTAGAAGTCAAACATTACTAAAGGTGTAAATTCAAGAAAGGGTAAAATCAACTGAGGAAAAGAAGAGGATTAAATGATGAAGACTCAATAGGTAGAGGTAATAAGTGAAAAGATCACAAGAAATAAACCTCACTTTAAGAAAGATATTAATGAGAAATTGAGAAAACTACTGTGGACTAATATAACATCAGAAAGATTTGACAATAGCAAGACTGATAATTAGAAGTTAATATTAGAAGAGAAAGATGCATGAAAAACTAAGGACTTTATAATGAAAACTGATGGGACAGAAATTTATAATTTAAAGGTAGAATGGAAAACATGACTGTTTTAATATTATCTGATCATGTCCTCATTATACTTAATTTAGAGCAAATGATTATTGCCAGGCAGATGGCCCAGTATCAGGCATGGCCATGTGGTGGACTTAACACGATGACTCACTGACCCAGATCTGGCATACTTTGTCTTTGTAGATGATGGTATTCAATGTGTTGAATCAATCCACTGATTTAGCAGGTTTCTGGTCAGTGGGAATTTTTTTATTTTTTTGATAGTACAGTGACTCCAGTGTCCTGACAGAGAAATGCTCCAGCAATGGATATTCTTGAAATCACCTATTAAAATACTTAAACATGCATATGAAATGCATGTTTGTTGCCGTATACTGTATAAGTCTACGGCTTAGTGTATAAGAGGCTCCTTCATAAGCTGTAAACAATGAGATTATCCCTTAAAGCCTTTTGTTAGTTTTATATTTCACCTCCTGTATGTGTGTTACCCTTTAACTCAAAAAGAGATAGTCATCAGTCATCCTGTGATTGCTCAATTATAATTATTTGTCATAATATCCACTCTGATGCAAAAGTCAGTCATCAGCTGACTTTTGGTTTTCTTTATATATGTGTGATAAATATACCTTTTAAGGCACCAGTACACAGATAGAGTACACTATCAATATAGATAATATGGTAAACCTATTGATTTGCATTGTTTAGGAGAAAATTCTGCTTTCAGTTTTCTTTTAAACACATTCTCTGCTAAAGTTGTTCAAAAAATTTTACACACATAAGTTGGCATGAATTTTAAGGGCATCGACGGATATTATTTTCCCGTTAGTGATCGCCACATTTCTCAGCAGTCAGGTGTCCTCACATCTTGTGAATTTCATATTCATGAAAAAAGTCAGACTGACAGGAGTGACATGTGCATTTAAAAAATGTATTTTAGCTCCTGTAAAAAGCTATAAATCAAAAATCCTTAGCTCTGTATTTTAATACATTGTCAAAAAATTTAACCAGGTGAGAGATAGTAGATTAAGTGGGAATTAATAAATTCAGCAACAGGATCCTGTTTTTAATGAAATATCTAAAGATGGATCCAGAGTATTTTAGAAATTCTACTTCGTTACTGACAATAAGCTGGTCAAAGGGAACAGCGTACAACTTCGAAATCCTGAAACACGGCAAAGAAGCATGTTTGAGCACTGCTGTGTCTGGCTTCTGAAATGAGCTGTGAGTCTTATCTAAGTCAGAGTCATGCTGATCGTCTTCACATACCATTAAAACCAGAAACATTCTTAAGGAGTACTTAATGTTCAATTGTTGCACTTATGTGCAACAAATCCAACAGACTCCAGAAACATTATGAAGGACTTGTTAGCTCTATTGGAAGAATGCTTTCATGTAAAGGCTTCCGTTATCTTTTAGGCAGCAACATTTGATCCTGCTTGACAGTATTTCTTCTTGAAGAGAAGTTATGGTTACAATCAGTTAATAAATAAAAAATATAAATAGCAAAGATGTATGAAGTCAAGACTTTTAAGCAATTCTAGAAGAATACAAAGCTTGACTGTTTAGTAAGAAATTTTCTCTTGAGATAATTAATTTACATTAAAAAATATTTTAATGCTTTTAGGCTTACAATTCAAAAGGAGTTTATATTGTCTAATCTACACCCTTACTGTACTTTTTGCTGAATATATAATAAACAGATAAATACATTGAAAAACCACTATTAGATGATTTCTTTTTTGTCAACATGATGGAGAAAATGAAAGTTGCATAGTATAACATGATTCATGGGATGGAATTAAGAGCAAGCTGAATATTAGGACAGTTGATTGTGAAAAATGCAGTCATTAATCTTATTTTTGAGGAGTTAAATGTAATTCTGGAATATTGACATATACAGGTGTAATTAAGAAAGTGTTTATGTAAACCATAACTACTGAAATGAGCTAAGCTAGGAAGGATCTCAAGCCTGACATTAAAACAGAACTACCCATAGTTGTGACATTTTAACATGATATGTCACTTATATTTTCTCTCCTAAGTGAAATACAGGAAAATGAGACATTCTTGTTTGTCACCATGATTGCCACATAGAAACTAAAATTAATTTGTCAACCCTACTAAATGCCTAATTGCCCTTTAGGGTAAGTCTGGTAGAAGAAACAGAATAAGCCACAGCAGAATAGTGTACTTGCCAGAAATGCTGGAACTAGGGCCGCAATGGTTTGAAAGAGTAAAAAACAGGGTGCAAACTCACTCAAATTAGTGAGGCATTGGCAATTTTAAAATAAACCTTTCAAGCTCTTCAATGTTGAAACTGCAGTCCTTCTAACTTTCTTGGATTTTGACTAAAATAATTTTTCTAAGGTTATATTGATGCCTTAGGAAGGCTGACCTGAAACAGAGACTGGACAGAGCTGGACAATTAAGTGGTTATTTATTGAAAGGCCTTTAGGATTCCACCTAAAGGCAGGACAAGAGCCTGACCAGGGCTACACCCAAGGTGGACTTAGAATAGTCACAAAATGGCTGACTGGTCACGAGGTCTGACACTTTTATAAGTTTTGGTCCATTTGCATATTGGGGTTTAATTGTCCAGTTACAGCTTCAAGTTGTGAGGTCCCAGCCTTCTTGTTCCTCCCTTCAATCCACTGTTGTTTATGCTTTTGTGCCTGAAATTTGTCCTTGGTCCTCAGCAGGAAAAGGATTTTTTGTCTACCTACTCTGTGAAGAGACCTTATCAGCACTTAATACAAAGCTCAGAACTGCAGCCCAGTGACACAGAATCTGAAAAACATGAAAGCTAAAATTTAAGGCATCAGTATGACTGTTTCAATTTTACTTATGAAGTAAAAAGTAATTTTTTTTTATAAGGAAAACTGTACTTTTCTTGTCTGTTAGGAATCTTCCATATTTTGAAAAACTATAAAACTGCTGAAAGAAAGCTGTGCATTGATAGTGTCAGGGGATGTCATTAGGAGAGTGATGTAATCAGGAGAGAAAGAGTAGCAAAAAGAAATTACCAGACACTTGGAGAAAAATAGGAAATGCTTAAATATTTCCTATCTGAAAGGTCCAGATTCTCATCTAACTTCTGGTCCTTAAGTTTGTAGACCCACATTACCCAATGCAAATCTGGACCAGAAATAAGATGTAAACTCAGAGTTCACAAACTAGCACTGATGTGCACTCTGTAATGTGTGGCAAATAACTGGAATGATAAGAGAATGTGCAGGTTGTAAACAGTTAAGTAGGTTCCTCTGTCATCACTAAGATTCTGAGAAACTCCACCTCCAGCAGCTAGGCAACAATGTGACAATTTCTGATCTTGATGATAATTTTTTGACACATACATTATTGTTATAGTATAAAACTTATTTCCTAAGTGGACAAATTGATGAACTCTGTAATAAATAATCAGAAAAATGCTGTATTTTTTAATGTTTAAGGGTCTCCAGGATTTAAATTATTATCATTTTTTCCAATCTGAAAAAAAAGTTTTATTTAGAGCAATAATACTAGCATTATCATAAAAGCCTCTGTACACAGTGAGACAGTGCATTGCAAAGAAACAACTGTTACAGCACTGTTGCACTTTTTAAAAAAGTTATGAGGAATTTTAATTTGCCCATATGAAGTTTACTGTGTGAAAAAAGGTGACTACACTGCATGTGAAGAGAACAGCACTTTATTTGACGTAACAGCTTTTAAATAAAGGACATAAGAAAGTATAAGAAAACATAAGAAAAAGTGATCTATCTAACAACTGTATAAAAAAAGCCTTTTCTATGAGAAACACATATGATTTCCCTATAGAGGAATAGCATACTTTTTATACAGTTTTTCTGTCTAAAAATCCTAAACTTGTTCAGGATTTGGGAATGAACTTGCCTTTCTGTTTGGTTCTGGAATTACCACATTTCTTCTTTTTCAAAGGAAATTTCCTGACAGACAGGGATTTTGACAGAATATCCCTTACTGTCCTCCACATTGCTTAAGGGACAGAAAGAAACATAAGAACAGGATAGAAAGCAAATCTACTGCCAAATACAAATTCACAGGAACTACATGCAGGCCGTTGCTCTAAGGCTTCCAGTGTTGACTGTAAGCTTTGCTGTACCGTTTTTTCAGAACCATCTTGACATAGATTCATCCTTAGAATTCAGGAGCTTTGTGCAGCTTTGCCGAGTGTTTGCAGTGCATTATATCACCCACTCAGTGGAAGGAAATGGTGATGCATTTGTGTTGCTCTAAATCTCTTTTGCTTCACAAGGTTCTAACAATTGCATTTTTACATAATTTGCTACATCTGATGTGAAAAAACAAACTGCAGAAATCATGACACCTTTTTCATTTCCCTTAATAGGAGGCATGGTCCTTGGAAGTTGAGAATCAGGTTAAGTGGAGTTGATATTGCATGGTGGCTCCCTAGAGTGTTTCCACCATAGCCCAAGTTGCACTTAAAAAATTTGGTGATTCTCAGGATTTGAGCACATGGTTTGTATACTTTCTGTAATTCTTCCAGCGAAACAAATCCCAAGAATATAAAGTGAGATTTGTGGGCTCTGAGGAAGATGAAATTTCAATCAAAAAACCCCCAAATCCATAATGAAACAAATTGCATAATAAAGTCAATAACTTAGTATAATAAACTTGGGACTTCAGAAGAAATGAATTATACTAAAGCAATCACATACTAATTAATAGAGGAGAATTGTATGAGTCACAGGCAGTGTATTACCATAATAATTACAAAAATGCACTAATCTCATTAAACCAACCTGTAACATGATTATCAGCTCACATGAATTAGTGATGTCTACTTCTCATACAGTAGAGAAAACCTCACATGAAACTACTAATTATAACCAATGCAACAGAAAAGTCATATATATTATTACATTTTCGGTAGTATTAATAGAAGTATTTTCTTTTCTTATAACAAAAGTATAAGAAATCAACTTGCATTAGTATCTGCAAAGTTATCCTCTTAATTACATATACTTGAATATTTTTAATTTTTAAAAATGTTTATTTCTTTGTTTATATTGAATAATAAATACTTTATACAATTTTCATTTGGTTTCCTGAAGCTGTGTTGCTGAAGCTATTTGTCCAGGGAGCCGTTCTATTGACTGTGCTCTGATGGCACCATACATAGATGCCATATATCTCAATACTGCTGCTACCATAACAAGAAGGTGGAAGACACAGAAAGGAAACTTTTTTATTAAGCAGTCATATCAGTTTATTAAGCAGTCATTTCACTGCAAGTGAAACCCAGAAGGCAGCTGTAACCATGTCTAGTGAGTTTCTGTTTTTATCTGTGTTTTCTAGCTATTTGCCATTTAGGGCAACTCAGAAAATTAGATTAAATTTAACATTTGCTGCAACAAAGTAGAAGTGTGTGTTCAAAGTGTTGTACTTTATAGTGTAAGTCCAAGATCAAAAATTTACAGGATATCTATATTTGCCCTATATTTCCAAAATGTTTGTGCTTCCAGGTACTTAATTTTTTCTGCTTGATTAAGGTATCTGTAAATCTAAAGCCAGTGACAATAATGTGTATTTATTTCAGTTTCATCAGTGTCGCTTTGTTAGCTATGGGCAAAACTAATCTACACAATACTTTATCTATCTATCTATCTATCTATCTATCTATCTATCTATCTATCTATCTATCATCTATCTATCATCTATCCATCTATCTATCTATCCAATAAATCCTCATTATTTTCTAGCTAGTCATTTTGCGTATTTTATATCTGTGAAATGATGAATTGCTATGCAACTAATAAACCAGAAAATGTTTAAGGAAAATATTACAATACTTGTTTTACGTTATGGTTCATATCTGGATTTTTTTTTAAAAAATCATATTCTTAAAATACTATGAAGTGAAACTTTTATGATTAATGTCAAGCAGGAAAGCTGCTAATCTACTTTCATCTGTCATCTGTTTCATCTTTTCAAAACAATCCAAATGAACGGATATCTTGTGATCAGTGCTGAATATTTTGACTGGAAAATGCTTTCCTGCTTTGAAATACATATCTCTGTTTCATGTGATCCTTTATTTTTCATAAATGTCTCGACATTCATCTTGCAGTGGGAGGACATTACCCAGTGACAATATTAATCTCCTTTTGACATTATCTCATAAGTGAAATAATGACTAGAAGGAAAAGAGTAGCACTTTGTAAAAATTCTCTCCTGTATTATAAGAACAAAAAGATATATGAGCATAAATTAATTGTAGTTTGTTGACAGAAATATTACACAAAAAAATCAGGAAAAAGCAAAGGAAGATAAAAAGATAAATCTTGAAAAGGCCTTGATGGGGGGAAGAAAAACATCTTGATATAAATAAAAAGAAAATAAACTATTTAATGATATATTTTTTTCCTATCACTGACCTACTATTAAGTAATGTGAATTTCAAATAAGTTTTTAGAATTATAAGGAAGTTCTTTATTAAAGTACTTTTCAGTGGCACTATGCTAATTTTCTTCAAGTGACCTGATTTGCTCAAGTACTCTTAGTATTCCAGCTAACTACTTCAATTACTTGAAGATTTTGAATTTTTGCACAGGCTGTCTGTCTGATATGTAAAACAAATACAAAGTCTTGTACCATTGTTCTTTTGCTAACATTCCCTGACTTGACATCAGATATTCTGAAGTATTTTAAATTGTCTCTTGTAAGTCTGGGTTCTTTGGTCTATATGCTCCTCAGGTCTTTCTCTTGTGTTATGCTGTAGCAAAAAGTCTTACTTTATGCCATAGCAAAAAGTTCAAACAGCGTAAGACAGTTGTATATAAAAATATACAAAGCTACTAGAAACTGCCTCTATCTAGAAGGCATTTTTGGCTCATTTGAAGCTGAGTATCAAGAAAGTGCATACAGGGAAACCTTCTGCTGAGAGAATTTCTTCGGTGTTTGCTTTTCCTACAACTGAACTTCACACTTTTGGGTGTTATAGAAATTTCCCATGCTTCAGTAAGCTTTCTGGGAATAGGGTAGAACCAGCTTACCCTAACAAGGAGAGAAGGCTGCTGTTGACTCTTCTTCATTGTGCTCTTAAACATGGTTTCAATCTTATAGCATCACTTCTTTTTCAGCATCAAGCACGCTACCCTACAAATTTCTCACAAGTGCTCTGTGAAAATTGGTTCACTGGTTGAGAATCACTCCAGTGATTTTACTACAAATCACTGTGGATGGCATTTATGTCTTCATATGTTAGCTAGGAAAACACACTGAAAATTATTAAATTATTTGAGCTGGCTGATATCTCTGATGTAAACAACTTAGAAATTTACTCCTACCAAGATATGAAATGTCCAATATTACGCATAGTAGTTTAATATTTTCAACTAATGGAAAAATAACTCTTTTATATACTCTAAAAGCTAGAATATATTCTGAAGTATTAGTTAATTTTGAAGTGTTCTTCAGTTTCTTTAAACTGTAGGATAATAGGCTGTGTGCTATGGGAAATTTCTTCCATATTAAACTTGTCAGACTTTGGAACAGGCTTCCTGGGTAGGTGGTTTAGTCACCTTCCCTGGAATTATTTTAAAGACATGTAAATGTTGCACTTAGGAACATAGTCTAGTGCTGGAATTAGCAATTCTGGGTTAAGGGTTGGACTTGATCATATTAAGGGACTTTTCCAACCTGAGTGGTTTTATGATTACATAAAGTGATGAGAAAAAATATCTGAGAATTCATAGGGGAAAAGATATATTTAACTAAGTCTAAGAATAAATGTAAATAATAGTTTTTATGTTTGTACTGAAGAAACAGTGAAGTATCTAACATTATTAATGAGTTGGACATCTTTTCTTTCCTGTAACTTAGGGGCTTTCTAGACTAATAATAATTTTATATTCATCTTATAATATTGTTTATAAATACTGATTCCTGTACTTAGTCTTTATGTCTATGCTTTTGGTACCTTATAATGATAAAGTAATATCAAACTCTGTAGATTTTAATATTGCATTAAGTAGGGGAGGTGACTTCCCTAATAGGAAATCTATTTTGTATTTGTATCTATCTCTATGAGCTTGTATTTGGAATTTGTATTTGCAAGTTCTGAAGCAAAATTTTAAATACACCATCAGAGTATCTTAGTGGAAATGCATATGTTGTTACACGGATAGTCACAAACTAGTTGTTTTCATTGAAAAAAAAAAGTGTGTAATTTGTCTGTATCTAATAGGTATTCCAGCTAAGGAGCTCTTTCTTGGTCTTTGAAGTGGGCAAAATGGGAACATATTGACAAGGACTTGTGCATGAAGTCACATTCAGCGTTTCTGATTAAACCAGCGTGTTTTGAAGTTGGAGTACCTATCATTAATGTCATTATATTTTTTGTTCCTTAATTGCATTCTAGTACAGAAGGCTCAAGGCAAAAAATGAATGAACCCAGAAAAAAACTGCAATAAAACCTGTGTGTGTTGAGGTTCGTGGTTAAACCCCTGTTAACCTGTATGTTATGTAAGCTTAATTTATGCAATGCATATCAGAATGTGAAAAAATAAAATCTTCAGCTTTGGTTAGCTTGCATTTGTTATGAGTTTTCAGGAAATGATGAGTTAGTGGTTAATTAAGCCTACTATAAGCAGCTATGTTTTCAAATGCTGAATTATACCTTCTATTTTTTAAGTCAACAGATGTTGACCTTGCAGTACCAAATTTCCCTCAGCAATACAAACCTAATCAGCATTACACCTTTCACTTGCATGAAAAGAGCAGTATCTAATTAGAGAATATGCTTTTAGAAAATGAAGGTTGAAGGTTAAGATTTCATTTAGGATGCATTAGCTCAAAGATGCCTTTGGGCTATTCCCAGTAGCTAGGCTTTTTTATGAATTCTCTTAAAATGATATGGAAAGAACACTCCTAAAACTAAAAAGAAATTGATTCAATAGTATGCATGAATTCATATTCAATTTTTGTAGGAGTGGCCCACGATGAATTGAGGGTTTAGACTATATCTCCCTTTGAATACCAGTATTCAGCTTCACAGAACTACTGTATTAGTATTGTTAATTTTGAGATACAAAAAATCATAAAAACCCCATGGATCAGAGACTTGATATTGACAGGAGAAACATGTACAAGGGTCTGGTATGTTTGCATTTTTGCTATAACATCCAGTACTCCACACTAGTATTTACTGGCATCATTGTGGGAGCAAGCCTTCCACTGGTACCTCCTGCTACTGGACTCACTCTTTCTCAAAAGAAGTTCCAGATATTGTTACAGCTACCACTTACATTTTTGTTTACTTGTACTTTGGGGAAGAGCACTGTTGCAAGAAAACATTGTCAATCCTATCCTCAACCAGCCAGAACTCATCTATGATTATCTCCAAAATTACCATGATGTGAGCAAAAAAAGAGAATATATTTTAAACCTATCACTTGAATTAGAAAATTGAGGACAAGGTATTAAACAGTCACTGCGATTACATGAAAAGATATACATGCATTTATAGACTGGAAGAATGAGATGTTTGGCCACTTACTTGCAGCAAGTAAATAAAGATGGAAACAGGATTTCATATAAAATCCACTTTTTAATTTTAAGTTAATAGCTGAAATTTTATTTTCCCGATTGGCAAAACAATTTAAGGTTTAGGGAAGCCATTTCACAGATTTTAATATTAGTTGAATATTGTAATTAAAAATTCCCTAAAATAACAAACAAAATCACAGCACATTGAAAAAAATAAAAATAGGTAAACTGTTTTCATCAATAGAAGAAATTATTTGTTAAAAAATGCATTATAAAAATGAAAAAAAACCCAAAAGGAAGTCCACTTCCTCTACTGATAAATGCTTTGTGTCTCTTCTCTGCAGACAGCTTGCTTTCTCTGAACAATATTTTCTACTGACCAATTCCTTTTGTTTCATTGCAGCTGGATAAGTTGTGATAGGAACATAGTATTGGGGGGGGGGGCGAAAGAATGAGAAGAGAAAAAATCAAAGGATGCCTTCCAAGCTTTCCTACAATTTGTTCAGAATTAAGATATTTTGAGATTTATAATACCAGTTAAAAGCTAATGCAATACAGATACTAAGATTAACCTTCTCCCATCTGAAAATAAATAGAGAACAAAAAACAAGGTTAGAATTATTTTATCATGGTTTTCTAAGGTACTTCTCCATAATTTTTGCTTCTTTAGGTAAGATGCTTCCTGCATGTTAGCTGCTATCACAACGTATGTTTCTTGAATGTCAGGATAATGATTCAATCTTTTTACAAATGGGTTGTGTCTCAAGGACTTGAGTTATTACTATGACTAAAACAATATGACTACTTTCCTCATAATTTCATAGCAAAATCTATTTTGAAGTCATTAAGCAATTAAGATCAGTTTAACACTGAACTTTAGGTTATGTTTCAGAACAGTAGGTCATAACTGAGATAAATATACATCTGAACCAGACTCATGGAAACCTCTTTGTACAATTTCTGACATTATTCTTGTTTGCTTGAGAACTCCGAGACAAGGAGGCTCCCAGGAAGTGACTAGAAATTCTCTCTGTGTCAAAACTCTAACATCTTTATAGCAGAGTGACATTTAACAGTAAGAAACATCTTGGTTTGGTTTTAAACTAGCATATCATTCAAAATTGATACTGTGATTCTTTTATCTGCAGAGCTTATATTTACTTCTCTGAGAGAAATTTTCAAGAGGTGGTATATATATATCTGGAGGCTTTTATGTCTCATTGTATGAAAGGAAATGGAACTTTTGTCACTTATTAGTTAACTGATCTTCCAGCTCAAGATTTCTGAGATAAATAAATAGGCCTGTATGGTGTAATGTACTGCCGTGCAGGATATTTCAGGTAACTTAATAAGTCAGCTGTGTGTATGCATATCTACTTAATGTTTGTACATTAATCACACTGTGTTTATAAAATAGTTTGATAAATGATTGCATCAAATTGACATTGCAACATTCTAGGCAGATTTTACTGACAACATTCTAGATCAAGTTTGCCCTGAAAAGCAACTACGAATTTTTAGTTGCCACTATCCCAATTCTGCAGATAGAATTCAGCCTCAAAAGTATAATGTTCATTCCATGCACTTGAATTGGACAAATGTAAATAAAAAGAGAATCAGGTATGTAACTTACCTAGTACAATATCTTTTTTTGCTTATAGAAACCTACAGAAGAGTTACAGTTTCTAAAGTGATGACAAGCTTTGAAGAATCCCCAAACTCTGGAAAAACTCAAGTTTGAATAGTGGTAGCAAACAGCTAAGTATGATTAATGAAGACATGTCTCTTTAGGGAACATGAAGAACTGATTTTAGAAAGAAAAATCCTTTATCATTCCATTTATTTATCTTTTAGAGAAGGAAGATGCTGCCTGCATGCAGATCTGATACAAACTTGAAGAAGTATGTGCTTCAACCTTCTAAATATATACGTGTTCTCCAAGGCTCAATCACAATATTTTTACATAGAAGACAATGAATCCTACAAGGCCATCCTAAGTCAGAACTGTCAAAAAAAAACCAAAAAAAAGGCAACTAATATTTGCTGAACTTCATATGAACTTCATATTTTAAGGATGTCTGATAAAGTTAGTCTAAGATTTGTCATCCTTCAAACTATTTTGCCAGGAGGAATCACATGTGGCTTCATCTAATGTATGAAAATACCGAAACAAGAAGAAACTTCCAGGAAGTTTCACAAGCCTTCTAGGATAAGAAAAGTAGTTACTGACACAATTAGGTTTTGTCACTTAATTGGTAAAATCAAAGGAAAATTCTCCTCCCAGCCCCTTGAAGAAGTTCCTTCTCAAGTGTTTGAATACCTTTTGAAATTACGGTTTTCAGAGATCAATTAAAATCAATGCCAGGAATACGAGTTAAAAAAAATAAATTTATTATTGCATAATTTCAGAATTTTAGGAAGTAAACTATTAAGTGTACAAATTAGTGTTACTTTCTTAGCAGTATGATAATACAGTGCTAGGATGAAAAACATCATTCTGTTCCATTCATTTGGTTTAAATTGGTTTAATTTTAATAATTCACTCTGAATTCCTGACTCAAGAATTTCTAGAAATGGCAGCATAGGGAATATGCATATGACTGTTCTAGGTAAAGTTCTGAGGAAAAGAATCAAGTTTTGCCATGGATTACCTAACTTTCATGCTACTGTATTAATATATCTTCATCAGAATAAGAGAGGGTGGAACATCAAAAAGCACCATATTGTCTGCATGGAGAGTCAGTAGAGAATGATCCTAATACTGATCCAGAAGGATGTCCTCCCACATTTCAGCTAACTACATCTACTTACTAGAAGATTGAGAAAGAAATGTGTAAAGCAGAAAAGATTATACAATGGAACATTTATTAACAACATATTCATTTGACCGGTGAGGTGTCTTGCTGATTGTTAGGTTAGTATTATGTACATGACAATTTACAAGCTACCTGGTAGGGATAGATGTTTTCTAAATTATAGAGTATCATTTACTGGAGAAAAATGCAAATAGAATGCATGAGACAAATTTGCCTGTTGACAGAGACATTTTACGTGTTTTATGAAAGAATGACAAATTTTATATAATTATAATTATTTTTAATTATTTCAGAATTATAAAGTATCTTTTCACAAGTTTAAGTAGTCAGGGCAATTTCTCATGTCAAAATAGCATGAAAAAACGGGTTTAGGTTGAAAATAGAAGCTGTCCATAACCAGCTGAAAATGTAAAATATTCCAGTATTTCTATTTACACTAAGTGTTAACAATTCAACCCAACATTACCAGCCATAGTAAAAATAAAGTAACTTCGAAAAGAGAGAGACTGCAAAGTTGAAACACATGTAGAATGAAACAAATGCCTTCCAGTACCTGAGCCTACAAGAAAGATGGAGACAGACTATTTACATGAACATGTAGTGATTGGAAAAGGAAGAATGGCTTTAAACTGGAAGTGATATTACATTTATATAACATATTAGGATGACATTTTTCACTATGAGGGTGTTGAGGCAATGGAGCAGGTTACTCAGTAGAACTGTGAATGTCCCATCCTGAAAGTGTTCAAGGACATGTTGTAAAGGGCCCTGAGCAAGCTGCGTTAGTGAGACATTGGGGCGAGATGACCTTGAAAGGTCTCTTTCAATCCAAATCACTCAATGATTACTATGAAAATTTGGACAACATAATGTTGGCTCCATGAAAAACTTAATAGATTGCAGACAGCACTGCCATCAACTCAGCCGAGGGCTTAGAAAGAATTGCTGTAGTGCCTCAGGTACACTGACTGAAAATGAGAGAACATTGCCTGTAATGCTAGCTAAATAATTTGCAAAGCAATATAAAGCAGAGAGCTGCAGTAATAAGAAATTTTATATTTTTACTGTTCCACAACAATGAGAGAATATGTAATCAATTCCCATTATTTCCAATATGAATGATATTAAGTACTTGAAGAACAAATTGCATTCACTGAGGGACTGTTGTAATAGGACAAGGCATCTTATATTCAATTTAGATTAAATATAAGAAAGAAGATTCTTACAATAATGGTGCTAAAACACCCAAACAGATTGCCCAGTGGAAAGGTTGTGAATGTATGATGACTGAAAACTTTGAAGATCAGACTGGATGGCAGTTTGAGCAATTTGATCTGGTTGAAGATGTCCTGCTTATGGTGAAGATGGTGGTCTAGATGACCCTTAAATATCTCTTCCAACCCAAACCGCTTCATGATTCTAGGAATAAAACCTATTCTATGATTCTATGATTCTATGACTCTATGAATATACACTTCATGAGTTTCAATAAGGCATCAAGTGTTCTTAAATCAGCAGAAAATTCCAAATGACTGTGCAAATTGAATAAGCTCTACTGAGACAAGACAGTATTTGACTTCCAACACTTTTGAGGAGAGAAAGGCTTGCAGCCTTATGTATCCCAAGGTAACTGTATTTTGTCATCTAGGAATAAATTACCTATGTCTCAATTATTACACTGGAACTGCTAAAAAAAGAAAAAAATGTTCATCTGAGGCAGGGAAAAACACCAAAAAATGTAGCTGTCACACTCTACAAATAATTGTTGAGTATGTACATATTAATTTTCAGAATTTTTAAAATGCTTCTGAGAGGCTCAACCAAAGAGCGTTAAAACCTAGAAACCAACAGGACAATTCTGTCAGATTCCAAGCCTCTAGTTCTGTGTAATATGTAGGTAGACAGAGCAAGGTGAGAACTTTGACATCAGGTAAAAATTAATCTCTTAAA
Organism: Argya squamiceps; assembly: GCA_037834095.1. Taxonomy (NCBI): domain Eukaryota; kingdom Metazoa; phylum Chordata; class Aves; order Passeriformes; family Leiothrichidae; genus Argya; species Argya squamiceps. The sequence goes on along the minus strand of JBBMKD010000115.1, from coordinate 45,236,984 downwards.
CATGTAATTTCTTGAGAAGATTTTTTTTTCAGATTATGCTGTTGAAAATATCAGCAGCATAAATATAAAAGACAATGGCCTAGGCTTTTACAAAACCAAAATAATTTTCTGGCTTTGAAAAACATATAGCTGACTGAGACAGTGTTTCAAAATAAGAGCGAATCCAGAGGAATTGTCACTTCAAAATTTTTCAGTTCTCTTACCACATATAATTATTTCTGACCTGCATCTTATGCTATTAAATGATGCAAAATTATATTGGTTTTTTTCTCCCAGGGAAGTTGAAAAAAACTCCAAAAAATCCTTCATTGATCTTGTTCTTTTCTATTTTCATTTTAGAAACATGACATGGTTTGCTACTGTCACTTTACTATGGCAATGTATTATTATCTGACGAACTATCATGTTTTCAAATTAGTATCAATAATTCTCAATACACATCTCACATAAAGGCTCTTGGGAGGTTACTGTAGATGCACCTTTCACAACTTTTGACGAAAGATTTCCACAGTTAATTCTTAGTGATGTTTACAAGTTCCTGTGCTTGTCATACCTTGGGGCTTTGGATGCTTGTTCTGTTAATTGTTAAATTGAAAAGAGCTTGAGAGGGCAATACTCTTGTCTTTTGGGCATTTTCAACCTCTCACAAATATTAATCTCTATATACAATTTTATATAACAATGAAAAGCCCCATTCAGACTTTTTCCTTTATTACCTAGATAAATGAACAGTAAAAGCCAAACCAACCATGTAACAAAGGCAGAAGATAAGCTAAAATAAAAGCAAAAACAAAAACAAAATAAACCCCCAACCTTGTGCGACAATTCATGGCTTCTGCATTCTTATTAGTGCTCTAGATAGTAATTTTCCATAAGAAATATGACCTTCCAAGCTTTGGAAAGGTACTGAAATTCAACTTACTTGAAGGTGACAATCTCAGTTTGATGCACAGTGTTATATCTTCCCAGTCATGGAATTCATCAGACCTTTTTTTTTTTTCTTTTGGTTTTTTTTTTGGTGGGGGTGTGTTGCGTGTGTGTGATTAAGGTCATTCTCAAATAGGACCAAGACTGAAAGGACTGGTTGTCACCTAATGAATTTCACAATGAAGATGAAATGCCGGATGTCTTTGGCTGCAGATGCAGCTTAGATCACTGCTGTGTGCACAGTTACTTGGTAGCATTGGTACAATGCTCCAGCACAAAAAAGCTACCATGTAGTAATTTGCATACCTTGTCTGGAGTCAGAGTAAGGTTGGTGCAAAACTTTGGAAGGGGCTAGTACACCTTCAGAGGTCAGTACCTTGCATGGCTTAAACAAATGGGAAGACAGATGGCTCCTGTGATGGCCTTAAAAATACCATTCAACATTATGGCGTATTTTTATGATTCTCTGCCCTTCTTACAATGATCAGAGTGTCTCTCAGAATAATAAATATACAACTGAGGGTGTTTTGAAGGCTATTTCTCATCTATAAAGAACTCACAATTTACGAATTTAAGATAATGCTGTAAATTTTTATGAATAAAACTTGAAACTAATGTACATTTTTGTTTTTCTCTAGTTTACCTTCATTACTTTAGAGAGATTTTATCTATTTTAATTTTACATTACCAATTTTTCTTTTTTTTGTAGATCAATACTTTCTTGTCTTCTGTAATATTTTAAATATTGAAGTTAAATTAATTTAAAAATAAGTACAATGTATGTACAACCTAATATTGTGATCTCAAATTTGTCAGTCAGATAGCTATACACTAAAGTGCTATGAAAGAAGAATAAACCTGTTAGACAAAAATTTCTATCAGCTAAACATTTAATGCTAATTGCAAGCTAAATTTTCACATGTATATATATATATATATACTGATTTTTTTCAGACAAATTAATTGTTTGAAGTCTTTAATGTCCAAAATCTTAAGTTAAGGCTATTGGTTTCTTTACTATTTCATAGACAATTTTAGTTTGAACTGATAGAATATTAGATGTTATTAAATGGGTAAATGCAACCAAATATTCATTAATGTCTTTGTCACTCATCATAACCATCATAAAAGCCTATAAGGTTTAGATTCTTGTTACTGTGCAGGCAACCTGATTTCAGTAGTTGTCACTTAGATTATGTAATCAGAAAGCTCCATATTTACTCTGATTTATAACAGGTATATCAGTATTAAGTGTACTAACATGGCACCATTTTAATTGAAGTAACATTTTCTCATATATGTGTACTTCCAGAACTCATTTTCCCAGTGTTCATGGTTCTTGGTGATACTCAAAAAGACCCTGTAACACTGAAATAACTTACATTACTCCTAGTGTAATGTAAAAGCAGATTATTTAGATTTTTTTAAATCACAGCATTATGATTTGCCTCTGAAAGCTTTGGTTTCATCTTTTAGTAGGAGACACTCCTGTACTTCAGTACAAATAATCATGCTTTATATAGGTGAATTGAACAAAAAAGTTTTCATTATTTTGTAACTGAGAAACTGGAAATTGGAGGAAGTCTATCCTCAATATAGTAATTTACATATGGGGACAGATAGTAACAGCAGATCATGAGGTTGCAGGACAGAAAGATGCTGTAAACTTTCTAAATGTACTGAACCACAAGATTGATGTGAAATGGTCTATTTGTCAAGTGGAAGATGAAGTGGCTGGAGATCTGTTCTGTCTACCACCTGCCAACTGCCTCAAGGTTTGTTACAGGGAAGTGGAACTAAAAGCATACAAGTCACAGATAAAGGCTCTTCCACTTGGCTTTTGTATTTGATGTATTCAAGGCATTTCAGGTATTGTGATGTATACTGCAAAAGAGTCCTGGTACAGGGTGATGATGGGACAGTGGATAATCTCCCTATACTGAGAAGAAAACACCTGGATGCAGCAGCATATGGACTGCAGCTTCAGTGGAATAATTTAATGCATGCTGCCCACCATTAGGTCCATATGTGCGTGGTTCCCTTTAATGTTATTCTCAAGCATGGCAAAAAGAGCTCTAGGCACCTTTTTTTTTTTTTTTTTTGACATTTCTGCAGTCTTGCAGCTATCTGAATATTTACGATATATGGATGCTTCAAATTCCCAGAATGTTCAGAAATCACCTACAGCAACAGCAGTTGACAGAAGTTGAAAATAGTCCCTTAAAAATTTTTTTAAAAAGATTACAGATTTGATTCTGGTTCTGAAACTAAAAAAAGGTTTAAACAAAAATGTATTCTAGTACCATTACATGAAGTTACATCCACAACTAAGCAAAGAAGACTTACAGTAAAGAAAAAAATTTTGGTTCTTGGTTTGTTGGGATTTTGTTCCTCAAGAACATAAGATGCACTACCTATGAAGTATGAAGCAAATACATGAAAACAAGATACTTATATGGGATTTGAACATATTAGTAGTTCACTCAGAATTATTAGAAGTTTAGCAGATGAGTTACCTCTTGCCCAGCAGATTTACAACAGTTGCTACATAAAACAAAAAACAAGTTCAGGCAACTGTGGCATGAACCAGGTTTGGTACCCTATGTCTCTTTTGTGTTTTTCGCATTTGTGTGTGGGGAAAGATAAAGCTAGTGTGAAAACAGGAAGAATATATAGTTTGTTATATACACACAGATTCTTGATTTTTCATATTGGCCAGGGAAAAACAACCTGAAAGCTGTGGAAAGACTATGTTTTAGCTCTAATAAAAGAAGCAGGAGCAGAGCAAAGCAGGAAGCCAGTCAAGCACAAAGATAAGGCACCTTGCTGTGGCTCTGGAGAATTATAACACTCCTACATCACACACAACTAGCAGCCAGAGTGGCTGTGATTATTGGGAACATCTCATGGGAAGTCAAGATTCAGAATTTGACAGGTGGAAGATGCCTATATCCCACCTGGCTTTCTGAGGAAGCCTCAAATCGGACTAACTGATATTGGTAGGGAAGGTCGGGAAGGTCGGGAAGGTCTGGAAGGTCGGGAAGGTCGGGAAGGGAAGGTCGGGAAGGTCGGGAAGGTCGGGAAGGTCGGGAAGGTCGGGAAGGGAAGGTCGGGAAGGGAAGGTCGG
>JBBMKD010000115.1:45186749-45230805 GCA_037834095.1 Argya squamiceps | reverse complement strand
TGTAACACCCCAGTATATAAGCTTAGAACCTAGAGCCAGCCGGGTTCTCCGGCACGCTGCTCTCGAGGTGAGGACCCCACGCCGGGGTTCCAATAAATTCGTTGCAACCCAGCCGTCCTGGAGTCCCCCCTTTTATTCCTTCTGCCATCGCCACGCAGGAGCAGCCCGAGCGGAGAAGAGCCCACTCTTAAAATATAGCCGTCTCGTTACCTGTGCGGACGCTAGCCGGCTTGGCTGGCACAGCAGCGGGAACTTAACCGCTATCAAAAACTATACACCAACTCTCTGCTTTCAAGGAGCCTGAAGTCTCAAAATTAGAACCTGGGATGAAATCGAAGGAATTGAGGAAAAGGTTATAGATAATGGAGATAAGATTACAGATACTAGCAAGTTTTCTTGAACAAGTTTCCTCTTGTTATTTATGAGGCTTCACTGTATTATTATGGACTGCAACGTGTTAGTGTCGCTTAAATGGACTAATAAATATCTGCTTTATTTTGATCTGTTTCTTAAGAGCTTAATTGGGCTAACAATTTTTTCCTATTTATGGAATAATCTTCCTTTTGGCCTTTTTTATAGTTATATATAATAAACTCATCCACACTTGGACAAATTAATTTGTGCTTTGATGCAGAGTTAAAAGCTTTTCTTGACAGGTAAGTAAAAACATAAAATGGTTGAATTAATTATATTTTTGGAAGAGTAATTAGTCATTACAATAATGGAATTTGACATTGTTATATACTAGACAGTCACTTCTATCTCTGTTATCTGTTGAAAAGGAGAGTCATAACAAAATAATCTCAAGGGAAAGTATATTTTTAAACATACTTTTTCTGCATTACTTACATGAATATGGATTTGTAATTTAAAGATTCCTAAAGAAGAAGGCTATAATTACAAAATATTACAGATGATTACGTTTTTTAAAAAATCAGGGAGCAGCTTGCATGCTCTTTTCTACTAATGAGAATAATTATTCACCAATATATCACGGAAAAATAATCTGGAGAATATGTTTGAAGAAATACTATAAAAGGGAATCAAATGATCTAATTTGATTTTTAAGTATTGAAATTGAGCTTCAGGTTATCAGATACATGAACACAACTGAAAAAACCCGCTATTGTTTTATTAAGAGAGAATGACAGTCTTATGGTCTCCCAGTGGACATTATTTCATTAATATAGATTTAATGCACTAAATTTCAATTTTTTTTTTCTTCTACTGCATGACTAGTTCTGTGTACAGAAGACTCAGAATATTTGTTTTTCCTTTGACTGCATTAAAATGTTACCATCCTCATAAGTTCATAGTTCAATGTATTGCTTCATTATTCATAACAAATCAGGAAAATGCAAAAAAAAAAAAAGTTTTCTTTTGCTCAGTTTCTCCTCACAATAGGTACAAACTGCCGTTGAATGACTTGGCAATAACTGGAAACTTCTAAACTAAAGAAGAAAAAAAATACAGTAACATGATGTGTATTACGCCTGAAAGCCTGCAGGAACCAGTTTATTCAAGTTAATTTATTTCAGATGTTTTTAGTGCATTCCTGGAGGTCAGTCTAGACTTAGAGCTGCAACATGCTCTTGTGCTTTAACTTATCCCTTCATCTCTCCCATCTAACCATGCGAATAAAGCCTGAAATAAATTCTGAAGAATTTATTATTAAATTATATTTTATACAATTATTTAATAATAATAACAATAATAACAATAATAACAATAATAATAATAGTGGTTAAAATCTAAATAGGAGTAATTATAAGCCTTCTGAAAAACAGAGAAATCTATCTACCAAAAGGACCTGAATTATGCTGTATGTGACTGCTTGAGTGTAGTCATAGTGTCCCACCTCAGCAAAGAGCAAGGGAAGAGTGAGGTGGGTTATGGAATAGTAAAAAGACCTCTATTGCACTTCCAGACCTTTACTTTGTTACTTGAACAAACACTGAACAAAGAATTCCAATGTTTCTTTTGCATAAAATTAAACCGGAATCTAGAACTGGCAGTAAAATTCCTGGGCAAGTAAGTTTAATCACTTTCCACAGTTGCAACTGTTGTGTGACTCGTTTCTCAACAGCCTCCAATTTTTTTCTTATTGTCTGTGATGACCTTTTATCTGGTGGCTATCAACTTTTTTTTCTAGATGGAAGCGCTCATGGCCAATGCACACACATTGGTACTTTGCCAGATGCTGCCATTTCACTCCTTGTGTACTGTTGTCCAGCCCCATTTCTGGACAACAGTAATTTCAATTTTAACTTTGTTTTGAAAGAATAATTTTTTTCAGACCCATTTCTCAAGATGCATTCTTTAGTATAGGGTGATTCAAAATTTTTCCAAATTTGTTTCATATTTCTTAAAAAGAATTGAATTTTCATATGAGATTAGGTTAGTTCTTAGTATTTTGAATATGACATTAGTATTTCTCCCTATAAAATTAGCTCCGTGTTTAATTTGTCTTTTTATGTCCTTTTTGTTCTTTTCCCTTCTATCATATCTAGGCTCACAAAACCTGAACAAACAACAGGTTGTTGTTACTAGTGCTAAAATGCATGATCTTGCCCTTTGAACTATGAAATTTCATTCTGTTTCTGTTGCTCTGGATCTTTTGAGAATCGTGTTCTCCTAGGCACCTTAGGAGACAATTTTGCATTTTAACGCAATTTTGTGCCATTTTTCTTCAGAAGTTCCTCAATTGTCTTATCATTCTTGGATTAACATCAATCTATTCCAATGTAGTTGCCAAAAATGATTGTTAAATAAAGACTTCAGTTTAAACTAGTCTTAGGAGAAACTAGAATTTTGTGCTAAGTTAGTAATCTGAATATACACCTGGGTTCTTGCCATAAAAATTCAATAAACTTGATAAAAAATCCAATAAAAATGTCTATGTGAAAGAAGTTTGGAATGCTAGATATTTATTTGTAAAATAAAACAAAACAAAATAAAATAAAATAAAAATTAAAATAATAAGCAGAACTGCAACTGGACACAGTGCACAGAAATATGCTTTTTCTCTAAACTGAAGTTGCTTCTGAAGTAGTCATTAGTCTGTCTAACTGAATTCTAGCAAATATATTGGAGGGAGTCTTCTTGCACAGAAAAATTTGACATTTTACTGAGCCTACTCCTCTGATATCTATTCTCTACTATATTTCTTAGCAGTGAACATGTATCTAAGGAAGGAGTATTTTTCAACCCAGGAAATGGACACATCTCTAATCAGTTCATTATTTTACAAAGCAAAAAATAAAAAGACTCAACCCCCTATACTGTAGCTGTGGAAATGGACAGTACCATATCCTTTGAGAATATATGTAATATAGCCAATAAAAATCCTGCAAAAACCAACACAAATCCATTTTTTTAAAAAATTCTTTTCGGTCAGAAGGTTTCTTTTCTTTTTCTTTCTTTTCTTCTTTTCTTTTCTTCTTTTCTAAGAACAGCATTGTCATACAGCTAGTGATAACTAGTTCTTGTACTTAACACTGGCTCAGAAGTTGTTACTAAATTTCAATTAAAAATAAAGACAGGAGAGATCCTAAGATGGAAATGTGAAGTATCGTAATGCAGCTGTGCAGCACTAGTAGTAAACCCCACAAATATGCCCAACTCCAATACTATGTATTCAACTCTCACCTGCTTAACTAATACATGTAGTACTAATAAAAAGCGATGTTATGTATGCTTTGCTTTAAAGTTCAGTTGAGTAGGTTTTTGAATACATACACATATTCATGTTTATTTCCAGATCTTTGAAACTGTCAATTTTGTTACCAGAAAAGCTAGACACAGTTGGCACTGAGGAGCAAACAGGAAAGGATACAGCATGTTATTAACTGAAATTAAATTTTTGAATGGTTGCAGAGCACTATTTTATTGCTGCCTATCAAGTAAACAGCATACTTGTTCCCTAAGTTTCTGTTTCAATTATTTATAAAAGAAATTACCTACACATTATTAAGTAAAGCACAATATTTCAATATAGCCCAAGAAGAGATACTTAAGACTACACTTAGGAAAAAACCCTCAAACACAAAAGAGTTATGAATACCTTTACATGGAAGGCATGGAAATTGTAGCGACTGATTTGTCTCTTCTGCTTTTTAGTTAATGTTGGCCCATAATAAAAATATAATTAAAAATTCTGATTCTTACATTGCTTTCTACCACTAGTAAACAGTTCCTTACCTACTAGGAACTCTTTGAGATATTTATGATTTTCTTCCATGCTTCTTTAAAAGTGTTTCAGAAAAAGAAAAGGTCACAGTTCAAGAAAGTAATTTTGTATTCTGTGTTATAGAAGACTTTGAAAGTTACTGAATTCTAAATAGATCATATATTGGTACTTAAAAATTTACAGTTTGCTTATTTTCCAACACATAGGCACAAAGGCTAATGAGGTAGAAAGAAAATAAAGAGAGCAATATGAAAAATCTTGAGAATTTGGCTAATCACTCAAACAACATGAAAGTTATGTTGAATTAGAATGCTTACACCAGCCAGAAAACTGAAGTCCTCAGCTGTTATAACATCATGTATGGATGCTGCTCAATCAAGGAGGCTAAAAGAATTCTTTAGTTTATTAGTAGAATTCTGCTGCTAGTGTTGGTTTTAGTAATCATTTAGGCAAAGGTTGCTGTGTCTCTTTTAAAAAACAGATTTTTAAAATTGTTTTTATAAAAGAACACGAAGCAAGCTGGTTGTAGGGCTTATTATCATCATCTCTTTTGCAAGGGGAGACAACCCTTTCCAAAAGAGAACACTGCAATATATTAGTGATTGATACATAATCTAATTGTACATGGACTGATAAAACAAAAAACATTTTAATTAAGACAGCAGTTACAGTGTGGAGAAATACATGGACTGTAATAAAGTATCAGGAGTAGATCCAAGCAACACTTCTGAAAAATGCAGCTGTTGTACATAATTGGTGAGAGAAGAAATATTAATTTGAGTCACTCTTTCCTTTGCAATAGCACATCAGATTTTAAAAGTTTTTGTCTTGACTGAAAATTCCAAATGGGGCAGAACCTTTATTTGTCTAGAATGAAAATAGAAAGTTGTCCTAGATTTGCATTTTTTTTCCTGCTCCAAGGGGTAGGCACACAAAGCTGGAATGTGGTTTTCTCTGATGGCAGATGCTAGCAATCATACTGATTAAAAACTTCCACATCATAATTTCTTATCTAGCCTTATATTCCAAAGTAATTATATCAATATCTTTTTTTATTTTATTTTGATCTAAAAGATGCTCTCCATTAATCAGGACAGTACTAAAAATAATGTCATTGCAAGGGAGAAATCTTTGAGTGCGCTGAACCTTTTCCTAGCCAACTGTGTGGCATTTGTAACAGATAACACAGCTAATGTGAGAAAACCACAATGGTGTTCTTAAAGGAGTACAAGATGTTAGACCATATGTTTCTAGACATGCGATGTGCCTTGTCACATAGGTCATTTTGTTGCCAGGAACACTGTCATAACCCAAAGACAGTATGAACCAGAAAAAAAAATGTGATTTACTAAAGGATACTGAGACACAGAAACATTTCTTAAATCTCTAATATTTAACTGGCAGTTGAAACTCCAGGATTTTGACCTATAATAAAAGAAACTTAACAATATCTTTTTCCAAGTGTGGCTAAATGTGTAGATAAGTGTGTATCAGCTATCCATTTTTATTTACAGAAGCCTGTCATCTCTATTTACACTGTGTAAAATCCTATTGCTTATTTTCAGGTGTCTACACTCAGTTGTATGCAAGCAAGAACATATTCATAGGCAGAAGACAATAAATGTCCTGTCTCAGGGGTGCCATTAAGGATTTGATTATCAAAATATTAAACAGTGAATGGAAATTGAAAGAAGTATTTTATGAAACATTCAGCCAATGTAAATTTCTTCCTCAAAAAAAATTCTCATCTCTCTCTTTTTGCTTCCTCTTTCATTAAAAGACTTAACCCCTTTCATGTGGAAAACGTACCCCAAATTCCTTTAAATGTGTAACCTTAAAATGCTGTGCTCTATGTTCAAAAAGAAAAATCAAAAAAAGAACAAAAGCAAAACAAAACCCCCACAAACCTCCTCTATAAATGTTCCTCTGAAGGTATAAATATATATATAATTTCATTTATATCTATTAACTATAGGGATAAAAGAAGTACTAGGGATAAAAGAAGTACTGAGTTATTAGATTAATTAAACCTGTGTGTTTCTTTCTGTCTGTTTTTACTTGTATCATATTTCTAGAACAAAAATTGTACTAACATTTTTTTTATTCATACTAAATATTTTTTTTTCACTAAGAAAAAAAAGAATGAAAAAAAGACAATCCTAACAGTTTTTACAGAAGATGCCATAATCCAGTGTAACAGTTTTAAAAAAAAAGGAGGAAGGGAACGTAGCCAAATAACAGTTTTAAAGGTGTTGTGGGACTGCTTTTTTCTGACAGAATTATCACAAACATTTCTGGGTAAATGCTTTGTTTTCCCTGAGGACAAAATTATTGTCTGCATATTTACATGTACACACATTTTACTGCTGACTCTGAAAATTAAGCTAGAACTATCTGTAAAAGCAGAACGCATAATAACTATAAAATCCTGAAAATATTCAAGACTGTCTGCATATCAATTACAGGAAATCCACAATATTTTAAAATAAGATTTATGAAGAGGAATTCTTCTGAGATATTCTGTACTTGCAGAACTATTTCTGAGACTTAATTTTAGAGTTTTTTTTTTCTTCAACGGACACAAAAAATATTAGTGTTTTTAGAAATACCTTAGGTGTGATGGCTTGATGTAGCCTTAGTATTTTTCTAATAATTTCGCAAGTTACAATGCATAACAATAACCAAGGTAAAAAGAAAAACTGATTGCTTATAAAAAAAAAGTGTAATTTTATTTATTTGCTACTATTGTAGCGATGAAGAATATCACAATTAGAAAAATATTATGAATATACCAAAAGAATATTATTATAATAAATGAAAATTACATAGAACTATTACTTAACTTTTCAAAAATATTTTTGTCAGTGAAAGATACTGTTCTTTCCTATAACTTAATTTTTAAGTGTGCTCTTTTTCATTGTAACAGGGTATTTTCCTAGAAAATACTTCATCTGTATTTTTACTTCAGCCTATGTCATAATTAGTCACATGACAAAGTCACAGTGAAAAGAAAATAGTATCTATGCCTGGACTACATTTATTGTTTAAAGCTTGTTAAACCCTACATTTATTCAAAGTTTATGTCATAGTACATAAAACAGTAACTCTCTAATTCTAATTTCCCCCAAATCCAGAAAAATACTAATTCAAATGAATGGAAAAAGCATATCTGTAAGATTTTTCAAAACAAAATAAAATTTTCTAAAAGTTGCTGGAGCACGAGTATCCCTATGTATTTACAGATGAAGACATATTTCTACTCATTTGCACATTGCCATCTCAGATAAATGTATTCCTGATGCACTCAGTCACAGTTCAGAATTTTGTTGTTTCTCTCTCAAACTGCCTCAAGAAGATTACCATTTTTATTGAAAAGAATCAGGGTTTATGCATAAATTAATGACAGAGTTGTGGAAAGTTTCATCTACTTAGAGGACAAGAATAAATACAGCTTTTCTGACAGTAGCCTGACTAGCAATCAATTCACAAGAGAGTTTAGATGACTTTAGAAAGTGATTTTTGACTTCAAGGTCATTTTAGCTGTCATGATAGTTGAACAAGCTGTCTTACTACTTTGACCAATGACTTCCTAAGCTGCAGGTCAAAGTTTGAATTTCAAGGCTTGGACCAGAAACAGTTGCAGTTGTCCCCTTCTCATACAGTTAACCCTGCAAAGATACTTCTGTGTTGCGCAGGAGCGGTTCTCAGGAAGCTAGATGTATTCTTTCTACTTAGCAAGAGATGTTGTAAGCTACTTGAGAGCACTCTATGGAATCCAACAACTATCAGTAATTGACTCAACCCCAGCAGTGGGGGTTACCAAGCCAGGCTTGATAAGGCCTTGAGCAACCTGGATTAATATGAGGTATCCCTGCCCATGAAGGGAGGGCTGGGACTAGATCCCTTCCAATCCCTTAACATTTTATGATTATGATTAAATAAGACCTTTCAGGGGATAAAAGAGAGATTACTATTTAGGCCTATACAGGGGACTCTGTCTAACACAGAATTTCTGTCATCAATGAACAGACAAATTTACAGCTGGTGGTCATATTAACACAATACTTAATAAAATCTAATCCTAATCGTTTATGGTTTTAAAATAAGTATGAGATCATTAAAATACACTGGAAGCCCTTCCGAAGCAAATCTTATATGGAAGGCATTTAAGTAAAATGAAACAAATAAACCTTTTCCTGTCTTATGAAAGATACATGTGCGGTGGTTCCAGACTTTAAGTCCAAAAAACATTACATATATTACCTCTACAAAAAAAGTAAAACCTGATTCTTAGATAGAAGTGACATGATAAAATAATTGTGAGTTTATTCCCTGCTTAATGGTATTTTGCTGTTTTCCAGCCTAGAGTATCAGGAGATGGCTAGTTAATGACATTTCTTCACTTAGCATTGGTCTTGGAAAAGAATGTTGCATATTCTAATACATAAAAAAGTGCTTCTTGGTTTCATTGCCCCCTTGCTTGCTGATTTAACAATCAGAGATGTAAGCTGATTAAAGCTAGACCAATTTTATCTTAGTCTTGGGGTTTGAAATAAAATGTAAAAGAACTGATGCACTGATCATTGTATTATGATGCCTGCCATTTCTATTTCTCCAAAACAGCACTGAAAAGAGGCAATGACATTAACAGGCAATGTAAACACCCATAGAATGCAACAGATGGGGTGGGAACATGGGTGAAAACAAATCTGGTGACTGCTCAACCACTCGATTTTAAAAATGTCGAACAGGTTTCCTGAACCCCTGATGAGGAAGATTTCTATGAGGTGTGTCTGTGTTGTTCAACACAGGTAATGATAATTACAGTGAATACTCAAGCACACTGTCATTCATTCCCATTCCTTTTTATAAGTCTGCTGTGCAGGTACAGAACAACAAACTCAGATCAGCCATTATTTGGGAACAGATATAAATGATTTTTTCAAAGACATATCCTATCCTTTAAAGAGTGGATGAGTTTATGGTTTCATGTAGAATATAACCTGCAGGGGAAGATTTTGAAACTATCGAAGAGTGAATTATCAAGTCAAGAAAAAGTCTCCTGTCTAGTCACACACCCTTCCTGCAACTGAATAAAAAAAGAGTTGTGGTTGCTCATTAAGGTAAAATTAAATGGTGCTACATATAAAGGTCCCAACATTTTATATGTAATTTACAGAGAACAAGACCAATACAGAAATACTGAATGTCATTACTGTGAGATCTCAGGCTTTGGAAATAGATTGGTTTATATGGTATTTATATAGTATTGTGGCCAAAGAAGCTTTTCTTAGAACAATTTGCTTCCGGTTTTAACTATTTCAACAATTCTTCGTCATTATTTCTCTGCACTAATGTTATTTTTTCATTACAGTGAATAAGCAGTAATAGTATAGTGATATCCATACTTTACAAAAGCTCTTAGTTCATACTTCAGTATGATATGAACAACATTTCAGGTCCTTTAAGAAAAAAGTAGTAACACAATGTGGTTATATTTTGTTTTCTGGAAAGAGGAAAAATAGTGACTTCTTAAGGACAAGGGTTAAAGAGTATCTTTTATAATTTGTCAATGCGATGGGAACATTGTCAAAATTTCTATTCCCTTGGTTTTTGTTCTTTGCTCTGTTGGTGCTGATAAGTTTTTTTAAAACTTGTTCAAACTAATATTATAAGGAAAAAGCCCAGAGAGCTGTCTATATGTCAGATAGCAGTCACTTGGTCTAGCTAAATCAGTAATTTATGATAATACATAAGAATTATAACTGTTTTCCAACTTGATATAGAGTGAAACAATAACTTTCAGAACTGGGAACTCAAGTTAAATTTCAGAACATATGACAACTAATTTTTTTTAAGGATTAGTTATAAACACAGTCCTTTATGTGTACGACATAAGTAATACAGAAATATGACAACATTTATTTATCTTTATAGAAACTTGTATATACAGTACAGTCTTTCTATTAATATATTTTTAATTATAACATACAACTTAGTTATTAATTAATTTTTATTAAAAGTACAAAGTTTACATTCAGTGCAGCCACAAGAAATACATGTCAGTGCTTCTGCAGTAGTTCTTGTTGTCACTCATCAAAGTTTTAAGAAATCATGAAAACAAAAAAATTTAACAAACCTAAATATAAAAGCATCATAATATAAATCAGCTATGAAACTGACTTATCCAAGAGATAAAAAGTATATTAACAACTGCTTTCAGCAGTACTTCTGGCAATCACCAAAATAATGTAAGGAAAAAAGATCATGTAGCCAAATTTTAATATTAGATTCTCAGAGTTTTATAGTATCTGAACTGGAACTGGTGCACCAAATAACATGGTCCATTTTGTGAATTATAATTTCCCTTTTATAAAAAAAACCCCAAAAATATACCTCTTTAGAAGCCCATGACTTCTAAATTTCAACTGAAATATAAAGTTCTAGCTCATCTAGTTCAGTTGTATAGATAAAATTTTGTAGTTATCTAAGAAAGATATTGGTGAGTGGTGAGTACATGAAAGACTTGATATTTTCATGACTAGTATTGCAAATTGCTTTCTCCTGATTAATAAATAGCAAACCAGCATGTTATATACAGCTATTCTACATACTTGAACCATTTGTCCATTCTGGGCAGGAAAGGGAGTGCAACATGACTGAATCCCTATCACTGTAAGACTACTCAGATTTTGAAAACAATTTCTTCAAAAGGCCTCACTGCACCAAGAGCAGTTGCCTGCAGAGTCCCATCAAAACAAAAACAAGGCTCCCATTAAACCACAAATTTTGATGTTTTTCCTTCTTTGCAGTATTTTCACTCACCCTGCCTGTATACCTGTACTATATTTTAATGGGTTGCTGTCAAATAAACTTAATGAGATTAGGTGACAAATTGGAAAAAACAATTTGGTGCATTTTTCCATGCAAATTCAACAAATATAAAGTGTATTGAAGCATCAGTCTGTTGCTCAGATAAATGAAGGATTCTCCCAAAGCAAAGGTTGGTTGCAGAAATCAATAAATTGAAATATGCCTACTGTCTCTCTGTCAGCACTATAATATTTGTAAGTCAGGGAGTATTTACCTTACAAATTTTAAACCCAAAATAAAGCTGCAGAATAAGTAGAGAATATAAGAATGCTAAAAGCCAGGTTTTCAGAAGAGGAAAAGTCAGATTAATATGTATTTATCTTGTGATATGCTGTAGAACAAATAATTTCAAAGAAAACAGTACCATTTTTTCCATGTATTCGTGTAGGGACCTAAAGTTTAACTTCTAATTACTTTTTCAAATTATCGGAATATAAATAATTTTAACCTTTTTAATACTTTCCTTCAGATTTTAAAATTCTGAAGGTGGAATGGAAAAATATGAAAAAAGAATTCTGTGCAGCTGAGATTTTAAGTTGTACTAATGACCAGAAAACCTCTTTTAGATAAAGTTACAGTAGTAAATACATATACAGCTGAGCCTTTCTATGAACAAAAAAAGAATGCACATACATATGATTAAAATGCATCCACAGTGTAGGTTCCTTATAGACCCAATGATCAAACAAGCAGAACATGGACCCATTTTAGCATGAAAAAAACCCTACTTTGGAAATAATAATAAATATTTTAGATAGAAAGGATTATTAGTCAAGTTTTGGAAATGTCATCAGTGCATTAGTCAACAGACTGCTTCCTTTGTCATATACACTTTGGGAATTTCTGAATATGGTCATGTTGCACTAACGACAGCACAGCTCCACTGAAGCACAGATTCATATTGTCAAAAACACATCAGAAAAAATCAAGAATTTTTAAGTAGTAATAGCAATAATAGCCACAAAACCAGACATGTTTGTGAAACAAAGTGTTTTCAAAGATTAAGAGATTAAACATTTATATGAACAACAAAAGAAAATATATAATCCACATTTGTGTTTTAAAGGTGACATTCCTTAGTTTGGCAGTCAGCTACATTATCTTGTGTCTCCCATCATATTAAACTATATTTCTTTTTTTTGGCAGAATTTCTAGTATTTTCTGTCTTAGTGAGATCCCCCTTTGTTTCTTCTTCTATTTTTTTTTTTTAAATTTAAGTCTCCCCAATCTATTATGTGCATTTATCTTTAAATTTGAAGTATTCTTTTCTCTCCTTTTATGTTATGATGGGCCCCCAAAAACTCTAGAAAGATCTGTTGTATCTATTCCTTAGACTCTGTTTCAGTGCAACACTAAACTAGACTCTTCTTAGACACAGGTGTTAGAATTAAAAACTAACATATAAAATTGAAGAAATAAATTTGCAAAGATAAAAGTGCAGAAGGAAAAAGATGAATAAGAAAAAGACTCCAAAAGAGAACAACAATAAAGAAAAAAATGAAACTATTTCTTAAAAATACTTTAATATTCTCATTTAAAAATGTTTCTAAATCAATTTTTTTTTGATTGAACCAGTCTGTATCGGGTGATGGTATCAAGGTTTTGGTGTTTTGGGAGTCACTTCCATCAATCTACTTTAAGTAATTCTAAAGACACAAGAAGTAATTTTTCTGAGTGAAACTATACAAGAGAGGAAATTTATGAGTAAGAGCTTACCTCATACGAAACAACTATACATGAAGCTGGAGCACTGGTTAAATCTTGTGTCCTTTCGAAAGTGGCAAATACTTTTTAGAAGGAAATACACTTGTCTGGATTGGTATATCATACATGTAAATCAGGTTTCACTGTAGTTGGACCATGTCTACCAGCTCCATTATTGGCCAATTACAAGCAAAGTGCAGGACAGACTCTTGAGAATACTTATAACTTAGAAAAGATAGTGAAAACAGACACTGGGGCAAGTACCAAGACAACTGGAACATGAGAAATCTAATTTCATGGAACCCCAGAATTGTTAGAGTGTCTCTGGTTAGTATTAGAGGCCTCTGGAGATCATTCAATACAGTGCCCCTGATAAGGCAGTGCTGCCCAGAGCAAGTGAACCAGGCATTCATTCAGGTGGGTTTTGAATTTCTTCAGAGAAGAAGGGACATTCCACGACCTTCCTGGGCAGCCTGACCCAGAGTTCTCCCATATTAATATAAAGAAGTTCTTCCTCATGTTAAGGTGACAATTGTTGTGTTTTATATTTATGGCTTTTTCTCCTCTTTCTGTCACTGGGCACCACTGAAGAGACTGGCACCATCCTCCTGACACCTGTCTTTGAGATATTTATTTGTATTAATGAGACCCCTTTCAGTCTTCTCTGCTGGACCGTCTCCAGTAGTTCCTTATTTTTCCTGTACCAAGGGGCTCAGAACTAAACACATTACTCCACATGTGGCTTTTTGTAAGTGCTTATGACTTTGGACATCTTATTTTCCAATACAATCTGAATTTCATCTAGATATGAAAAACTAAAATTTTTCCAGTTTTTCCATCATTGATGTTTGGCTACTGTGAACTGCAGTGAACCATAAAACTCCTCATATCCATAAATTAATTTTTAAAAAAATATTGATAATTTTTGGCAGTTTAGTGTGATTTGAGAAAAATAAAGGAAATAAATATTGATTCTAGTTCTAATAAAACTTCAATTTTGAATTTTTTGAATGAGGATGAAATTGAAATGTTAAATTTTTCAGAATGGCTACAGCTTTCTAATAATTTATTAATCTAATAGCTATGATAACATATATCTCTCTCTTTAGTAAGTCTTGATGGGACATATAAACAGATTGTTAATAGCTCAGTAAAACCACTGGGTTTAATCCTGAAGTCTAACTTGATGAACTCAAATTGGTATTGATGTCTATTGAATGAATCTGTAATTTCCCATTACATAAAAATCAGTCCTGATTTTCCATGACAGCAACAGATTTGTATAAAAGCTGGTCAGTTTCTTACAGAGATCAAGACTTAATTTTATTCATTTAAACAAACTACAATGAGAGGCAGGGGAAGAAATAAAGAGCTTAGCAACTGTAGATTTCAAGTCTCGAAGTCATCAGCAAAATCCTAATTTTTGGAGAAAGAGAGTATAAGCAAGTTACATTTACAAAAAGATGGGTTTTTTCTGGCTTTTAATCATATTCAGATTCTAATTTCCTATAGCAAAAAACCCCCAACCAAACAACTCAGTTTATGAAGGCAAGATACAGTATTCTTAGAAAACTCTAGTTGAGGAGGTAGAACCAGGGTATTTTGTTAAGTCCAATTACACTTCATACTTCATTTGTTTTCTCTAAAAGCTTGTGGTTTTTATGTTAAAGGAACAGAGGTGTCATTCTTGTACATTATTGAGAATTACCTGGATCCTGCACTGTTTATTCCCCTTTTTCTGAAACCCTTTTATAGGATTATGCAGGTGTGGAAGTGCAGACCATCAGTTCCCAGTGCCCAGGAGAAAATTAGCAAAAATTTCCCTTTGAGTGCAAATGTTAGAAGGAGATTGAAAGAATACAGGAGGATGTTCTACAGCTGAAAGCAAACTGTCTTTATATCAGGGGCCAGGGTTTTATTGTAGCATGAGTCTTACAATACTGACAACTGGTGCAGGGCGGTTACATCACTCAGTTGAAAAATGCATGTCTGCATTGATATCAAAAGGATGATCTCAGACCATAACACTGCCTGGATGAATCCCTAACAGAATTAATTTTGAGCGCTGCCATTGTGTTGTGCCAGTCTCTGGTAATGTATTTTTTCCTCTGTTTAATCTAGTATGAATTTTTTGATATTTCAGGTCTTATTGAAAAATAAGAAGTTTTGATGGGTACAATTGGAATTTTGATAATTGTTCCTAAGATCAGATATTTGTTGGAAATCTGAAATGCTATAAAATAGTACTTTTTTATTATAATAAGTAAAAATCAAAAAGTCTGTGTTATCCAGTAAGGTGGGTAGTTATTGACGTAAGTCAAGGCAAAAACCTAGATTGTGATTTAGCATGAAAAGAATGGCTAACCAGACCATATAAATGTTTTAAGTCATTGCCTTTTTTTTTCTGAGGGAAGAGTATGGCAGATAATGTGGGATTAAATCATAAATCCTAAATCCTAATTAAGACATAAATCTTAACATAAATCATGCATCTAAAATAAAGCTTTTGCTGGAGCTTGAGCAGCTGTGGATGACTCTCAATGTCATTGAACCACTCTAGAAGGGTCGGAAGTTATTCATCAAGCAACTGACTTTCTCCTAGGATCCTCATCTGAATTCTATTTCACTCACGCATTTTACAATCAAGTGGACTACTAATGGCAGATCTGTTTATTAAAAAAATTAAATCAAATGAAAAAATCATGTCATAAAGACAACATTAAATCCAATTTATTACTGACAATAATTAAATGGTAACTAACTTCTAAAACAATACGCAGATCAAGACAATGTAAGAACACTAAAAAATGCCTGTTTTGAGTCAAGATCAGTCAAGTACCTTGACAGTCTCTCTGCCTTTGGCACAAGAATGTTGTTTTTAAAATTCTTCTCAGATTTCAGTGTTATACGGAACACGAAAAAGGCAAAAAACATTTTTTAAACTTTGTGAGTAACACTATTTGAGTGCCTGAATATTTTCTACTTTCTTTTACTCACTGGGACAGGATATTTCTTTGGTTGTACGAAAATGTGTTTCTTATTTACCCAGTTGTTAGCTCTCTGGAGCAGCAGGTTCAACTAGCTTTTACAGTACAGTGGGAGTGCATTTTTTAATTTAATTTTAATTCATAAGTTAATGTTCTTCTGTAAAATGGTTTGTTCCACGTACCCTTTCTGTTATCCACTTTTGGTTTCTCCTTGTCTTCTCCCCAGTGACAGCTTTATGATTGGTTCTGTTTTTTCCTAAGTTTCCCCCCTGCCAGAGACAATTATCTGTCCATCACCTGTTATGAATCCCTTGGTCCTGTCCATCACTTTGGGGGTCTCTCCCTGCTTCTGGAAGATTCTAGGAGAGGCGTTGAGTGATTGGACAGGATCCAGGCTGTCACCTCCTACTGTTCAATGTATGGGTATTATATATCTCCATTATGTTATGAGCCACTTCCTCATTGTACCTTATTGGTCCCTGGTTGAACCCCACCCTGTGTTACACCCCCCCTTAAAAGGTCCTCCCCGAGGTCAGTCTTGGTCTCTCTCAGAGGCAGACGTCCTGAGGTGAGGACTCCATGCTGGAGTTCCAATAAACTTGTTGTGACCAAACCTCTTTAGAGTCCCTCCTTTCGTCCTCCTGCCTTCAGTTCACTGACGCTTCTGACCAGCCAAGTCCCACCAGCATTGGCAGCGGTGCCGGGGCTGACTGAGCTTGAAAATACAGCACTGCGCCACAGTACCCTCCCTTAGGGGGCTAGGAAAGTTTCAAGATTATTCATGGATGCAGCCTCAATGTGCTTTTTGTGGACTGTGGTATAAAATAATGATGTTAGTTTTCTGCTGGGAAGAAAATATACTTTGCTTATTTCTGGCAGCCACTGAGGGACTTGAGTACTCAAGGGAACAAGAAGGACCATCAAGTTTTACATGTTTTTGGAGCTATATAATCTGACTGAACCTGCAGTTCTTGTGAGAGCCGTGAAACTAAAGATTCTCAGTCTTTGAACTTCCTGAGTGGAATCTGTCACTAACTTACATTCATAAAAGATATGCTTTTAATTAGGGTAGCTTTAAATCATCCTTTGTTGTTGAATCAAACATGAATACACTGGCAACTTAGAGATGCTAAATCTGCTGAACTGTCTTATACATAAATTTGCAATCATCTTCCAACCATTTTTTAAACAATTCTGAATTTTGAAGGAATATTTCAAGAAAAGAGAAACCATCTGAAAATGCATTAATGAAAAATTCAAAGCATCTTCTAAGAAGGGAGGTGATGATATAAAAAGCCATCAGAGAACGGCAACACTTGCATCTCTATTTGTTTTTTCTTTACCAAAGCTCACTTGATTTAGATGCACCATCCATACTTATGCAGCTTTTTGCTCATTCATTTGTTCATTCAATACCAACAAAGGGCAGATTCTCCTGAACTGAATATGTGGGACAAGTGCTGAAATTGCTATTGCATGCATTCACTTGACTGGAAAAGTATGCATATGTGCAATATAAAATTTAATGATCATGCTAAATATTTAAGTGTTAGCAAAATGCACCAACACCTGCCACTTTCCATATAGTACTTGAGGGCTTATATATTGCAATTCTTGTGTTTCCTAAAGCATATTTTATAAGTAGCTTATAAAATAAAGTAAAATTGAGCAATAATCACTTGAGCATTTGATGTAGCTGGCCATGTTTTGCTGTCATCAAATTTATATAACCATTCCTGGTTTACTTTAATGTGACACTAGTAGCAGACCAATTCTCTTTCATGGCTTTCTCTTTTCTTTTCACAGCTACAAGTGCCTTAGAATAAAGTAGCTTGCTCTGTATTAGAAGAAACGCATACAATCCAAAAAAGTATTAGTAAATGTCTATACTGATATATGGGTGCTAATTGCAATCGGTTATTGAGAATCATTTGCTAAAAGACAAGTCCTTTTAAGGAAGCTCAATTAAAATATAGTGTTTGCCTGTCCTATCAACTAGTGTGAAAAAAAATTTTTAGAACATACATTGCATCTCTTGCAACAGTAATTTATCTAGCACCCTGAAGTTGAGGTGTGTACTGTAAAAGTTAGTTGAACCTGCTGCTCCAGAAAGATAGCAGCTGGGTAAATAAGAAACACATTTTGATACAGCCAAAGAAAAATCCTATCCCAGTAAGTAGAAGAAAGCAGGAAATACTCAGGCAGCTAGACAGTGTTGCTGAAAAACTTTAGAAACAATGCCACTTTTGGAGATTAAGATAACACACCCATTCACTTCTGCTTTGTAAGGAGGGATAAAAAGTTTAAAGGAAGGTAGTCCTAGGCATTAGAGGTATACAACTAAGGTCTTACTAGTTTCTCTGCTATTACACAGATGGGATTTCCTGCTAGTTTAACTCCCTCATTTTCCTCTCCATTAATTTCATGCCTGGATCTATTCTGGAAAGATGTGCACTTCCACCTTGAGCCTTAACAGAACTTCTGTGGGCTTCTACTTCAGCCTCTCAATCACTTTCACTGTGTATAAATATGATGTAAAGTATGCAAGAGCACAGTTATTTAGGCAGACACTTTTTTGAGCTGCTTACTGAAAGTGAAATCCTAACCCAAAGATGTCAAAATCCAATTTAACTATTCTATGATTAGCTAATTCTCCCATGAGAATCTCCTTGTTAGCTATCTGTTATGAAAAAATATCATGCTTTTTATATTCTTATGCTCTTGCAGATTCAAGAAAAGTTATACTCAGAAAAGTTTATTTGGCAGCCTTGAAACACAAAAAAATATACTGGGCAAATAGTTACAGGTTGAAAATATATTAATATTACTGGAGGTTAAATAATTGAAAATAATAATTAATGTTAATATTAGTACAAGTTTAAATATATAAATGCCACTACAGAGGTCATCACTGCACATGTTTGGCATTAGAAAGTCAAGGGAATATTCATCTATAAAACTAATAGAATAAAATTAATTAAAAAGAAAAAAGGGGGTTACTACTTTGAGATTTTTTTTCATTGTAAAATAATAATAAAATCTCCTTTTTAATGTTATTGTACCTCCTCTTTAATGTTATTTTTAATTTGGGACCATCATAGTGATATTTAATGTGTGAATTTGACAATGTAAAGTCATATCCCTATATTTTAGATGCAGAAAATATTTTAAAAGAACAAGGTACAATACCAAAGGTAAAATCTAAAAATACATATAAATGTTCTACTGTTGAGATACTATAACCCCTAGAACAGCATTGATATGAGTGTTTAGTAACTATATGAGTATTTACTTTGACTTTCCCCACACCTCTAGAAATGCTGGGATGTAGTTCAAAGTTTGTTTGCATTACTGGAACGATTTCTGTCATCCACAGCTGCCCTGTGTAATAAGGAAAATAAATGTTCTCTAACAAGTTAGAATTCTGCTCTGCTGCTGTTGGTGGTTCCTGATTTTACTACAGGCACAGTTCCTCAGTGCTTCAGCTCATTACAGAGACAAATATCACTCAGTTACAGGTAACTTTTCATTCTAACGTGCTTATGCCAAGGATGTCTGTGCTTCAGAGATATTCTGTTTTGCACCTGAAATTACTTTCTGTGTTACTGCTATGAAGTGTGATTAAAAAAAAAGATACTGCAATTTAGATAAACCCCCACTAAATGGCTCAACTGAAACAAAGCTGAAAATGAAGGTATAAATGGCTGAAGTGATTAAGACTGTCAAGTCCTCCTGCGTCCTGTTAGAGAATGAAATAGCTGATGGATTATTATTTATCCCTGAATGTGAGTTTTGGGAATTTAATTAAAGATGTTCTATTCTATTTTTCAAAGCCTGTTTGAGGCTGTGAATCAAGACCTGCAATAACAGAATGTGGTATTGTTACGGAAAAAATAGATAACTAGAAACTTCAGAAGTGTCCATTTTTAAAACTCTTTAATTTGGCTGCTTGATTTTTTTCCTTTATAGGAGTCAAAGAGCCAGATGATTTTAAGAATGTCAGATTTTTTGTGAAAAGTGAATATTTGCTAGCTATTATAAATACAGCTTTGCTCACTGATCACTCTTGTTACTGTAAAAAAGAAAATATAGAAATATATCTTAAAATGAAAAGAGAAGATATCCTAACAATAAGCACATGATCAATGGCTGCAAATATGAACACAAAAAAGCTACTAGTAAAAAGAGAAGTTTCCTTAAAAACTTAGTGTTTCCATTAATAAAGTTCTTCAACATACATGAAAAGTGTAAGTAAAAGCACTGCCACGGAACACCATTTCAAGAGGAGAATGGACCACATTTTCCAGCAAAGTAGAAATAGAAATAAAGTTATGACTAATTTTGCAGATTACAAATAACAGTTTTCACAGTGTTTATATACACAGTAATCAGGAAAAAAAAAGTGGACTATGGTTGAAATACGATGGCAAGCTCTTCTCATCTAGTTTAGCTAAACCAAGCCAAAAAAAGAGAAGCCAACCAGCACTCAGTGTAAATTGTGATGACCTGATTAGATACCAGAGGAGGCTAGGTTAATTATACTGTTTCAGGCAGATAGTTAAACCTCCAGCTGCAGCTCATTCAATGATTCCTTTTTGAAAGGTCTATACTATAAACAAAGAAACAAAACAACCCTTTTACCTTTAGGGAAATACTGCGACACTGTTCTGTTGTATAAAAGAGAGCAAAGAGATTCATTGAGGAGAAAAGAATAATCATTACATAAAAGTGCCTCATGAGGGAACCTAGTTGAACCATGAAGACTTTTTGTGGCAGACAGGCTATTATAATTTTCTGTCAGTTTCAAGGAGGTGAGCAAGGAAAGATAGTGTGGCCTGAAATTTGAAGAATCTCCTTCTCTACTGTCTCACACTTTTTCTATTTCCACTAGGGCAGTAGTCAGAATTCACTTCCCCTCATACCATGGCCTTTTTTGGAGGGATCATTAACATGGGGGCAAAAGTGTCTGGTTTCTCATGAGACACAGGGAGGCCATCAAGAATTGTTCTCCACCTAATACTTGCTTTTGTTGAGCAATGGTCATACCTCCCAAAAGTCTGTGTCAAGACTACACTATGTAGTTGACAAATTCAGCTAGAGGTGAATTTAATATCTGCAAATCTTACTCATTTGAAGGCTTGCTTGGTTAAAAAGGATCTTACATGAGAACTTGAGCTGTGAATCTGATGCTTAGAACTAGCTGTTTACATATATGTATGTATGTATGTATATAAAGTAGACAGCTACAAACAAATGAGAGCAGTTGATACTGATTTTTTTTTAAATGAAGTCTCTAAAGGATACTTACACAGAAATTCTTGTTTGATCCAGTTCAAATTTTATCAAACACTTTGGGCTGATGAATGTGGTTACAATTGATAATGCTTACCAACATGCAGGAGTAAATCACCAAAAAACTTTATAATGTATTTTGCACACCTTTTATTTTTATTTTTTTCTATTAAACAAATAGTTTTGAGCTGCAGTATTCTAATATGTAAAAATCTTACACTATAATCATGTTATTTTGGAAAAAAGGAAAGCACAGAGAAGTTCTATATTGAATGTTTTGAACAAACTTGTTGTGGAGGAATAATTATTTGTCTAGAAACGCAAAAAGAAACTAATAAGATATGTTTTATTATATTACTGTAACTAGTTTTCAAAAGAAAAATGAACTATATCGACAAGCTTATTTGCATTTTCCCTTATTATTTAGCTTGTCGATATGGTTATCTTTTGAAAACTGGCTTTTATCCAGCAAAATATCCCAGTACACCAGGAATCAAGATTCTTGGGACAGTAAGGAAGGCGCACAGAAAGCCCACTACTTTGGACCCCAGGAGAGAAGACTTAGCCTCCTCCTAAGGATCTGCTTGGTAGAATACTGTGGCATATAGCCTTGGAGGGAGGAATGGCTCCAAGAAGGATGGTAAATATTCAAGAATCATCTCTACAAGCTCAGGAATGGTGCATACAAGCAAAAAGGAAATCAGGCAAAAATACCGGAGGCCTGCATGAATGAAAAAGTAGATTCTGAACAAAGTCAGACACAAAACCAAAACATGTAGTGGGTAGAAACAAGGACACATACTCTGGGTGGAATACAAAGAAATTGTCCAAGCTGCCAGGGATCAGGTTAGGAAAGCTAAAACTCTGATAGAAATAAATCTGGCCAGTGATGGCAACAAGAATGGATTCTAATATATATTGGTGATAAAAGTACGGAAAATGTGGGCCCTGTATGGAAAGAATTGAGTTACCCACAAGGTGGAGAAGACTGAGGTACCGAAGTACCTGTTTGCTTTTGTCTTCACTTTCAAGTGCTCCATATAGAGTGTCCAAGAGGCAAAGGCAGAGACTGGAGAATGAAGAGCAGCCCATTGTAGAATAAGATCAGGTTCGAGATCACCCAGGGAACCTGAATGTGCACAAGTTGGACCTTGATTAGATGCCTCTGTAAGTCTTGAGGAAACTGACGGATGAAGTTTCTATGCCAACTGTTGACAATATATGAGAAGTTGTGACAGTTAGATGAAGCTCCCACTGATGGAAAAAGGAGAAAGATAACATTCATTTTTAAATAGGTAAGAAGGGAAAACCTAAGGAAGTACGGCCTGGTCAGTATCACTTCTGTGCTTGGCAAAATCATGGAACAGATCCTTCTGGAAATTATTCTAAGGTAGATGGAAAATAAGGAGGTGATTGGTGACAGCCAGCCAGGCTTCACTAAGGGTAAATCATACTTGAAAAATCTGGGAAAGGCAACAGACATAATCTACAAATATTTGTTTAAAGTGTTTGACACTGTCCCACACAACATTTAGTCTCTAAATTGGAGAGCCATGGATTTGACTGATATACCACTCAGTGAACAAGGAATTGGCTGGGTGGTTGTACTTAAAGTCTTGTGTTCAATGGCTCAATGTCCAGATGAACACCAGTGGTGCTCCTCAGGTGCTAGTATTGGGATGGTGCCATTTAATATTTTTTTTGGAGGCATGGGCAGTGGAATTGAGTACACCTTTGGAAAGTTTGCCAAGGATACTGACACACTGAAGGGAAGGTATGCCATTCAGAGGGATTGAGAGGCTTGAGAATGGCTTATGGGAACCACAGGCATCTTAAAAATGCTAAGTGGAAGGTCCTGTGCCTGAGTCTGGGCAATCCTAAACACAAATACAGGCTGGTAAAGGAATGGATTGAGCGCTAAATTGATTGAGTTCTTCCTAAAGGGAAGGACTCAGGACTGTTGGTTGATGGGAAGCTCAATGTAATATATGTTTAAAGACCAGAAAACCAGAAGAATCCTGGGCTGCATCAAAAGAAGTGTGGCCAGACACCCTCCAGAAGTACTGTCTCCAGCTCTAGAGAAGCCCAACACAAGAAGGACATGGAGGTGTTGCAGAAGATCTAGCGGAAGGTAACAAAGATGATCAAAGGGCTGGAACAGTCTAAGGAACAGAAGGTTCTGGGGAGACCTTACTAGAGCCTTCTAGCACTTAAAGGGGCCTGCACAAAAGATGGAGAGGAACTTTTTACAAGGGCATGTACTTTTAGGAAAAGGAGGAATGACTTTAAACAGAAAGATGTTACATGTAGGTTAGCAATAAGGAAAGAATTCTTCACCATGAGAATTGTAAAGTGCTGGAACAGGTCTCCCAGAGACACTGTGGACTCTCCATCCCTAGAAAAGTTCAGGGCCAGATTGGGTGGTGTTTTGAGCAACATGGTTTAATGAAAGCTGTCCCTGCCCATGGCAGGATGGTTGGACTAGATGATGGTTAAGGATCTCTGCCAGCTAGAGCCATGCGATGATTCTAAGTGAAAACTAAACAGCATTTCAAGGAAGCATTGTCAGGAGCTTTATATCAGAGAAAGTTTTCATGTCAATTTAAACTAGGTCGATGGGTCTTATTTTTCTTGCATCTTGATGTAACGTAAGAGACAAAACTGGAAGACATGATAGTCCTGTAAATGCCTTAATAATCAAGAGTCTCAGGACATGGTTGATCTTGCTGTGGCCCAAGTTTCTTTGCACTGATTTGGCAAGGATGCAGAGGCCAAATGACTGATGTTGAAAGGGTTGGAAGTCCAGCTCTGTATGTGCAGTGGCTGGACAAGTCCTGCAGATCTTTGGAAATAAACTGGAAAGGCTACTGATATAGCAATTTATATTATATTATTAATGAGACATTTCTATGTGAATTTAAACAAAAATTGAGCAACAATATTTGAACAGCACATTAATATGAAAATTGAGTTAGTGTTACTTAGCCAGACCAATAATTGGGTTTTAATCCATAGAATTATAGAACTATAGAATAAATCAGATTGGAAAGTCCTTTAAGATCATCAAGTCCAACAATCAACCTAGCATCACCAGCATGTTCACCAGTGTCCTGAAGTGCCGTATCTGCATGATTTTTCAAAACATCCAGAGATGGTGACTCCACAGCTTCCCCAGGAAGCCTGTTACACCTTTTTTAGGGAAGATTTGTTTCCCAAAAATTGATCTAAACTTCCTCTGGCACAATGTGAGGACATTTCTTCTTATCCTATCTTTTGTTACCTGGGGAAAGAGACTGACGTGCTACCTTGCTGCAATCTTGTTTGAGGTAGTTATAGAGATAATGTCAGCCTCCTTTTCTCCAGGATCCCTCAGGCATTACTCATAAGAATTCTGCTCCAGCCCCTTCACCAGCTTCATTGTCCTTCTCTGGACTGTTATTATACCTATATTATTAATTTTTTTTGTCAGCAAGTCTTAACTCACAATAAGTTCATGCCTCATAATAAATTTTACCAATGACAAGATTTTAAATATCGCTAGAGGTAGGTATAAGAAGCGGGTGGAACTGGAAAGCACTGTCAACTGCTATACCAGAGGAAGGTGCTGATAAATAGTAAACTCAGTATCAGGATCCTGAGTGCCTTTTTAATCCAAAGGTTTGTAATCCGCAGCCCATCTGATTTAGATAGTGCCAGAAACAGTCTTGAATTCAGACTACAATCCAATAAATGATAGATAGATAAGGATCTGTTAGTTGCTGTGTTTTTCCCTTCACACACTCTCACGAAACATCTGATTTAACCTTGCAATAAATGTGAAGAAAAACTCAAGATATTTTCAGCTAAATTTTAATAACCTTTCATGAGTATATATGTATTCTGAATACTGTTAAAACACCAGTGAATTGAAACAGGTTATTCAAAGACTAGATAACATGATTATAAATAAATAGCTTTAATTCAAACTGTAAAAAGAACAGTTGCAGAGAAGATTAACCATTCTATTATGTATAGACCAGTCATGTAGTCCTGTTAATTTATAGGAGTTTATTGCATAGACCCGAGGCTTGTAACTTATCAGATGAATTTTTAAACTTCTAGGTACAGGGAATTATGTATAGGAATTCACAGTGAACTAAAAAACAGAGCAAAACAATGCAAAAAAATAAACAAAAACCTAAAATCACAAATAACAAAACCCAAAAATCCCAACGATACAGAAAACACTGGACCATGGAACCAATATTTCACAGCTTCTTACACATTATTTAGAGAAATATGAAAGATGCATCAATGGGAAAAGTAAGCATGCATAAAATATGGACTTTATATAGAATCATATCTATTTACCTTTCTTTTAGAGCCGTAGTGGAGCCAACACTTTACAAAACAAAACCTTAGAATTGGTAAAAACAAGATACTGTTGTTGGAAAGAGACATACAACAAAGGCTGATACTGGATCAGATGAAAACCTGAATTAATTTATAACAATATTTGTAGATATATTTGCCCTTATCTTCTTTTAAATGTTTATCCTAGAAAGAAGTGTAACGCATTCATCATCTCGAAACATTTTGATAGGTGTGGTGTTTTCCTTCTGGTGATTCTAAGGGGATTGCTCTTTCAAAAGGCTAAGTTATTTTGATTAAAAAGTGTAGTTAAACATTGGTAAACTTACATGACGACTAATTTTTTCCTATTCTGGTTTATCCTTCTATTAATTGTCAGTCTCTGGTGGTCATATTAGATCACTAAGAGATTATCACCAGGAAAGTTTTCTCCAACATGAAAATATTTTGTTATTTTTTATAATACTATCATGCAAATAAAATTTAAATCCTCAAAATCACCATAGCATAAGTTTTAAAGTAGCATAAAAATGACAACTAACTTCTCAAATTAACTATTCAAATGTTCATTATTCTCCTTCAAGGTAGAACTCTCAGGAGCACTCAGTATGAACTTAATGCTGCTTCACCGAGCATCAGGATGCCTCCATGGGAGTGGTGTCAAAGCAGACTTAAGCACTCTTGCAAAATCTGCTCTACAGCTTATTAGAAAATATTTTGCTGAAACACACAGTGAAATCAAAGCTTTATGCTTTGAGAAATGGTTCAAAAACTTCTCAGCCCTAGGGAACCTGTCTAATAATCTTGTCTGAACTTCTACATAGCCCCAAAGAATTTGATTCATTATTTCCTGTATCAAACCATTGTCTTCCAATTAAGGTATAGAAATTTATTTTATAAACTCCCCTGATCTTGGTTGAAAGGCTTGTTTCTGATACAGTATGCCCCATTCCTTAGTAAACTAAGTTCCATGATAGAATTTCCCAAGAGGTCTGTTGATAAGTTAATTGTTTTCATCTAAGTCTTTCTCTGTCAGTCTTTCTCTAAATCAAAAATTATAGGATTTTTTTCCTGAATACTCCAGATATAAACTTTCTTTACGAGAGTTAATGCTACATAACTGCTTATAAAATTTTTTGCTAGTATTTTTTTACTTTATAGCATGCCTTTCACAATATATAAAAATAAATGTGTTTAGTACTGTTGCATCATTTCAGATAACGCTGTTTTGGAAATCTGGCTGGGTTATAGTGTTATATAATATTATTCCTCATAAAGCATGTGGAATCTCATGAAAGCTGGAATCATTATTAATGAAAAAACACTACAAGAAGGAGTTGGTTTTTATTTCGCTGATGAGCAGACACACTCCTGATGTTTACAACTATGTCCTCACTTTTGTTTTAAAAAAAAACCAAAGATTTTTTTTCAGTCCTAGTATTCATGTTTATTTGAAACATACATTAATGAAGAATAGAATTAATGCAGAAATAAAAGAAAGGTAATTAAAAAAATTACTAGTTCAAGCTGCTCTTCTGAACATATCAGATCTTTCCCCGTGGCAGGTACATAAATTCTTAGAAAGGTGGAAGAAAAACTTGGGTACATCACTAATTAATAGTGAGGTAGACTTATCTTGTACAAATCACTAGTCTTTTTATAGGAACATTTAATGAAAATATTGCATTGAAAAATTTACTTCATGAAACAAGAATGTTTCAAAATTAGGCAACCAAATTTAATGATGCCATTATGTATTTATTTTAAAGTAAGCTTTGCATGAGACAGACTACCCTTTTCAAACTAACTCTGTAATTGGAAAATAAATTAAAAAATACCTTTTACCCAAATATTCAGAAGTTTGTTTATTTTTCTAAAAGGATATTCAGGGATGAACAGGCTCACAATTAATTATATCTGGCTGTTATCTGTTGAGAAATTATTCAGTATTTTCCAGCATATTATTCAGCTCCCTTTGTTACTAAAAATTATTCAAGTTTTTCTCTGAAGGCAGAATGCTTAACTTGCCTATGGAATCTTCTGAGGTTTTTTTTTGTTGTTTTTGTTTTTTTTTTTTTTTTTTTTTTTTTTTTTTTTGTAAGATCCCAGTTCTTTCTGAATATTAAGTAGCAGATCTTCAGAGTAATCTAATGAGATGAGGCAATGTTAATGTCATTTAGGGAAAGTGAGGCTGAGAGCTTATAGGCAAAATTATAAAGAATCAGTTAATTTTGAGTGATTGATTTTTGATGCCCATGGGTTTAGTTTTTCATCGTAGAGCTTTATAGCTCTGTATAGGTTCAGAGCAGAGCTGTCACGAAACACATTTGTCAGACAGATGGCTCACATTTCTGCAATTTACACTGTAAGTGTTTTGTATTGTTAGCCAAAAGATAAGAAATACAGAATTAATCATCCTTTGTGACAAGTGTGATTAAAAGACATCACTATGTAACTGAGTGCTGCCCATGACAGATGATTTACACACACTGAACCAGTTCAAATTTGGGTTTTACAGGAAACCTTAGCAGATTTTTTTCAAAGCTTGTGAGGCTTTATTTTCCATGTATGATATAGGTAATACATTTTAGAATGTACTAAACATATGTAAACTTGTGACAAAACATCCGAGCCTTCCTTGTATGCCTTTTAATCAGGAATGTTTTCCTTTTAGGACTTTCTAACCCTCAAACACTTTCAGAAGTGCTAGTCAGGGGTTACATGCTTAAATTCAATCTGGTGATAAAACAATCCAATCATCTCATCTTCTCTCAATGCAGAAGTATTTTATTCCAGATTTGCTCTCAGTTGATATCAAGACTCAATCCCACATTTTAATGGGATGCTTTTGCTTTGCTCCAGGAAATCTAGGAATTGAACTTTTTCCCCCTAAAGTCCCTGCAAGATGCTTAGATCATATAGTGTCTTCAAAAATCACATTTATATATATTTTGATTAATATAAAACCATTTTAGATCACGTTGTAGTCAGATTCCTGTATCCTTGGATCCACAATATTACTGTCTCTGCCAAATGATAGTAGTGCCAAATGACAGTAGTAGCTGTAGTTCCATCCTTGAATTCTTCAGCAAGGTAAGATTTTTAAATTATTTTTTTTTCGAAACTATATAGGATTGTTGCACACAATAAATTAAACAAATACTTTGTGTAGGATAAAACTAGAAACTAGATTTTATTACATCAGGAATTTTAAGTGAACAAATTCCACAAATTTGTGTCAATGGATGTATTTAGTTTGGTAAATAAAATTCAGGAGCAGGGACTTGCTATATTAGCACCATTGGAGCTTCATAATAGTTTTATGAATTTTCTATATACTTAAAAAGACTTGAACATTCCCAAGATAATATATTCTTTGTTTGGGTAAAAAAGCATTTCCTAATGTCAGACAAAAAAAAAGAAGAAAGTGTTATATTATTTATTTATTTATGTATTTATGAACTTTCTGTCTAATTTAAAAGAAAGATCAAAATTGTGGACTCTGAATATGTCATCATCTAGAAAAAGAGAGGGGAGATAAACCAGGGAGTAGGGTGATACATATTGTCTCACTATATCTTCAGTGGGTGTGACTTTGGCATGTCTTAGAATAAGCTTACATCCATGATTTTTCTTCTTTCCCCTAGCTTACACTGCTTTAAAATTTCTTATTGTTTTCTCTTTTCTAATCTATATATTATTTTCCTACCCCATTTTATTTTCATTAAAATCATTACCACTGAAAAATTACACATATCTCCACAAAATTTCTTGCTGTAACACATTTGATGCCTACATTTTACAGACATAAAAGAATATATGGTGATTAAAAGAAGGAGCTGCAAAAAACTTATTGAAAATACCCAATGTGTCCTGGAAATAGTCGTCTTTCCTGTTTGTGACTTCTTGTTCCCTGATTTATCATGTTATACACAACTCATGATAGCAGAAAAAAAATATACTGTTTACTTCCTATGGCAAAGTAATAGAAAATCTGGAATACCAAAGTATATTTAACACTTTTTTTAATGTGACACATTTCAACCCAAATAGAATAACTAATGACAAAGAGTTTTCAGAAATTAAATATATGCAAGTTAATAAACTGAAAAAGCATGTTTTGTTATAATAGATGTCACAAGTTCTCATGTATATGTTAAACAAACTTTAATGTTTAGACCTAAAACATCTTTTTGATTAATTTTGTTTTGAAAATACAGAAAAAATAATTATGGGATGAGAACCAAAATTTCTTATCAAGTTGGTGAACCCTCACAAATTGTTGTCACTTTGAAGAAAAAAATTATTTAACAAAAGAAAAAAAATCTAAATGTGAAATTTAGTTATAAAATAAATTCTACTTCATATGAAATAACTGAAAAACTACCCAAAAAACCTTCCAGGCCACAATAATGAAAATTTTCTTTTTTAAAGGCATGTCCCTTGAACCACTTATAAGGAAAGATAACACCCATACAGTTCTTAATAGGAAAACAGTGAAGAACATTAACTTTTTGTAAAATTCATGAATATTCTTTATCAAGTTTGACTGCAGAACGAATGTACTAGCTTTCTAAAATAGAAATGAGTATTCACGTGTGTCTTAACTAGTGATAACGGTAATCTATGATATCAGGCTTCTGTCTTCAGTAGGGGAAATAATGCATAATTATTACATAAAATATTAATTAATTACAGCTCACCATCTTGGAAAATTCATTAAAATAAGTTTGTTATATGATGTATTAGAGAGTGACCAAATAACCTAATCGATTTGTTACTTTTCTGAATGGAGAATTACATGTGATTTTGCTGATTTTTTGGCTGAATTTTAGGAGATAAAAATGCATTGCTGCAGGTTGAAATAAATGTGCAAAACATTATCAGGAGAATCAACCACAAAATACTTTTTGAGACTGTTTATGAAGTGAAAACACATTCTTTCTGTATGAAGACTAAAAGCATTTCTACATTTAAGGATAAAATTAAAGGATTACATAAAGGATTTCTACATTTATCGTTTTTGTATTTCCCTGTCTACTTCAGACAAAACTGAAGTAGATGCTCACTGTGGCATGTCGCTTCACAATT
This sequence comes from Argya squamiceps, assembly GCA_037834095.1. Classification (NCBI taxonomy): domain Eukaryota; kingdom Metazoa; phylum Chordata; class Aves; order Passeriformes; family Leiothrichidae; genus Argya; species Argya squamiceps. The sequence continues at coordinate 45,200,319 of JBBMKD010000115.1, read as the reverse complement.
TTAGTTTTGATGCATTTCCACCAGCTGCAGATATATCTCACAGCTGGACAGGAACGCTTAATAACACAGACAGAAAATTCAATTTCAAGAACATTGTTGCAGCAAAAATAGTGAGAAGAACAAATGAGAATAGGAAATGCAATTGTTAAATGTTTTCTTTCCTTCAAGAGAAAATTTGCTATTTCCTTTACTAAATCATCAACAGGTCTGCCCCATTATCTGTGGCTGTTATTTGTAACTTTTGTCTCTGTAACCTGGGAAAATGTTAAAGGACATTATTATATTTAATCTAGAGTCATATAATGAACCCTAAGTATGAGCCAAAACATTGAGCTGCAGCTCCTGAAACTTATGACCCAGAAAAGATTTCAGCTGCCTACTAAGGAAGATGGGTACAGTGCACAAGAGAGCATGGATTTTTTAACTGCAGTGTTTCAAAGAAGTCAGAAGTTTCTTCTAAGAATATGGGGCAGTGTTGGCCTAATTGCTGCTGTTAATTAGGAAGGAACCATAAGCACAAGAAAAGATGGTAAACATGATGGAGACAGAAGAAAATATATATACTACATCTAATGATGCAAACCTAAAAATGCACCTGTCTTTTGACCATGACTGGGCCATGGGACTTTATTAGATGACTTCTGTAGTGTTATTCTTTAGAAAACAAGACCCAGAGAGGGACTGTGTGCAGCAGTGAGGGAGAAAAGACTGATGTACATTTGTTACAAATTAATCATAAGGACTTTAGGCAGGACAGGGAATGAATGCAGATGTCTCTCTTTAGTGTTGAAGAGAAGAAACAGCAAATATAAGTACCAGGATTTTGAAGAAGAAAAAAAAAGTTTTATTTAAGAGAGAAAAAGTATCTTGTCATAAGGGAGATCTTTCACACTCTCTCAGGATGAAAGTTGGAATGTCGTGGAGAGAGTGTATAGGGCCTCTGTAATACAAGGAAAAGCAGGAGGTAGAAGTGGTCAGCACAAAAATGATCACCCAAAATTCAAAGAAGAGACACATAAGAGAGAAAACCTGAACAAAAAGGAGAGGTCCTGCATTGTTAAACTGAAACTGGGTGACATGGGAGCATGTCAATACAGCATCTGTATTGGTTTGACACAGCCTTGTTTTTGATAGTAGAGAGACCACAATGATTGCTCCTGTGGGAAACTGCTGAGGCTTTCCACCACATCCAGCAGAGCCAACCCCTGAGGCTCTGAAGATGGATATGCCACTGGCCAAAGCTGGGCCAAATGAGAGAGGCTGGTAACATCTCTGTGATGACATATCTAAGAAGAAAGTCAAAGTCACAGGTTTTTTGCTCCTAGCCAGAGAAGAAGAGGAGGTGAGACCAGGTAAATGGAACAACAAGGTGACACCAAAGTCAGTGAAGAAGGTGGGGCAGTAGATTCCTCTGCAGGCTGTGGTGAGACCATGGTGAGGCAGCTGTGCCCCTGCAGCCCCTGGGGATCCACAGGGGATGCAGAGATCCAGCCACAGCCCATGAGGATCCATGGGGGAGGCAGAGATCCCCCCCCAGTCTCCATGGGGGTGCAGAGATCCCCCCACAGCCCATGGGGGAGGTGCCCACGCTGGAGCAGGTGGATGTCTGGGGTAGGAGGCTGGAATCCAGTGGGAGACCCGGTGGAGAGAGGGAGCCCCTGTTTCCAGGCTGGAGCAACCTGTCTTTGGAGGACTGCACCCTGTGGAAAGAGAGTGATGTTGCAGCAGGTTTGGGAGGACTGTCTACCCATGAGAGTGGATCCATGCTGGAGAAGTTCATGGAGGACTCTCTGCTGTAGGAGGGACCCCATGGCCCCACAGGTGATGGACTCTTGTCCCAGAGAAGCAGAAGAAAATTTCAGATGAAGAACTGACCAAACCCCCATGCCCTGTCTCCTTGTGCTGTCGGTGGGATGTGGGGACGGGCTGGGTGGGAAAAGGTGTTTTAAGGGTTTATTTCACTTCTCATTGTCTCCTCTGATTCTGTTAGTAATAACTTCACTTTGCAACTTAAGCTGAGCATGCTTTGCCCTTGAAATATTTCTCCCTGTCCTTATCTCACTCATTAAGCCTTTGTCAATCTTTCTCCATTTTTTCCTCCCCTGCCCAGCGTAGCAGGGAAAGGTGAGTGAACAACTGTTGTGGGTGCCTGGCATTTGGGCAGTGTCAAACCACAACAGCATCACACTCAATATTCATTGCTCTAGTAAGTACACATAAAATTTGATAACATTTTTGGGCCCTGTAGAAGTGTGGAGAAGAAAAGAAGTGGTAAGGTTAGTCAAAACCTGAAGATTGCAGAGAATCATCGAGATGGCTCAAAAGTGAAACATTTCCAGAGACATTTATCAGTGAATCTCCAGTATCCTTCTGAACCCCCCTTACATTTCTCTCTTTATGTAAAACAACACTGGAAATACTGACTTAAATGTTTGTGCATGCAACATATTACAAGTGTACTAACTGAACAAAGTGAAAAGTTTGATTTGGAAAGCTCCAAACGAGACCAGTAGAAAATAATTTCCATTTTTAGTTATTTGTACTTAAGGGGAAATGTAGTCTCTTTCAAGAGAAGACATAGTTTCCCTAATATCAGTTTGTTACACTATGAATTAAAGTTAGGGGTAAATGAAAAATATAGAGTAGCTAGTCTTTGATTTCAAGGAAGCACTATCCAAAAATTAGGGAAATAGCAAAAATTTGAATGGAGCAATTTCTTTTCTCCCATATAATGCATAAATTCTGAAAGAAATTAATTTTCATCTGTTTATATTAATAATAAAAGAAACTTGCTCCCTACTTTTTGTCCCATGAATAGAAAATGCTTAGTGGAAGTTTGTTTTCTGTTGAATTAGTTCTGATTTGTTTTATAGGCTTTATTATTATTGTCCTATTTTATCTTCTCCCTTTTCCCATAAAGATTTAGATTCTTCCTTATGATTTTATTAGATTTTATCTTTTTCCTTTCATTGAATTTTTTAAACATGCTCAAAACCCCCTGAGTTTTGGCATTTTAGATTTTTAACACCATATTCATGATAAAGAGTGCTGCATGTATTCTCATAGAATATGAAGTTCTACATTCTTTTAAATACTCCCATTAAAAGTTAGAATTCTGTTGAGCTATCATAATTTAATTTGAAAATTATGGTATTATTAAATGAGATGTGTGAATTTAAAAAAATATTATTTATTCTCCATGATTTTATAAATACAGGGGACAAAGGATTGGTCATCAATGGTGGGTCTGGTGACTATTCAGAAATTCTTTGACATAAACTTTCAGAAGCTAATGTCCTGTTAAGTTCCTCCTGTTATACCTTACAGTATTAGGTATTGAATGCTAATTTCAAATAAGTTATTTTTGACTCAGAATATATTGCTCACTAAATATTTTTTTTTACAGTAAGATGAAGTTTACAAGCTTATTAAAATGTGATATTTGGAGGCTATAAAATTATCTAATGTAACTACTTGGCATTTGTAAAAAGAGGAAGAAAGTTGATGGATAAAAAGGAAGTTTAATGATAATGAAACATATTTTGGCCAGTAATCTTTATTGCAAATTATTAACATTTTTACAGCCTAAAGATTATTGAAGAAAAATATTGCCAAGGAAAACATCAGAGTAACTAATAACTTGGTTTTGTAAGAATCAAATTCCCTCTAAAGAGTTTAGCAAGTTAAGAAGTCATGCTTGATATCTGAAAAATGAAGTTAAAATTCAGATTCACATATATGAATTTCTCTGTCCTTCACAAACCTCACAGCACAGCTACACCTGTCCTGAAAGAAATATGAATCTATAAAATAGGATACTATTAAATATATCTCATTCAGTTTTACCACAAGACTGTGTGTTTGCATGCATCAAGAATTTTTTCTTTTATTTGTTTGCAGTATTAAACACATTTCAGTGAAGACTCTGAGATTAATTGCTCTGGCAGACATGATCTGGAGCCAAAGATCACACTGCAGGGAGAGTTCTGGCAGCAGCAAGACCTCAAAATTAATGATGAGAGAGGCACTCAAGACATTTGAGTGGAAGAACTTAGAGCCCTGAGGAAAGGCAGTTTTGACTCTTCTGCACAAACTCTTCTGTCTTCCAGGTCTGAACTCCAGAAAGAGCAGATCCTGTACTGATTCAAAAGTAGCCTCTGGTGAGTTTGAGTGAGCAGGAACACAGTGAGCAGAGTAGGCAAACAGTGCATGGTGTGGCAGTGTGTTCTTGTGGCAGTTTGCACAGCGAGGGTGTACTGACCACCAGCAATGGAGATAATCTCATTTGGTGGTCACCACACCCTTGGAAGAAACACAGCAATGTTTTCCACTTGATGGCTAACCCTATCCTCAGCATTCACCAGTAGAGATGGGGTGATGCAAAAGAAGCGCCCATAAAAACATGGAGTTGTGCAGGCTCCGGGCCTACAGGGAGTGCCAGACCCTGGTGCTGGAATGGGGAAATAGTGGACACAACATCTGTGTGACCAGGTGGTTAATTTGGTCTGCCTGGTGACAGACTTGAGAGAGTAGGTAGAAAGATTATGAAGTATCATGGACTCCAAAGATGAGATGGAGTGGTGAAACCATGGTCTGGCAGGACCAGACACCAGAAAAGTCCTGAGTAATGTGTCCTGCATCCTCACCCTGCCAGGCTGAAAGGAGTAGATCGAAAGACTTGCAGGCAGTGACACGGGGAAAAAACACAGGCCTTGTCTATTAATATATGGCTTTGTGGCTTTAGAGCAGGTGTGATGTGGGAGGAGATAGTGTAGCCCTTGGAAAGTTGTGGAATGACTGACCAAGATTAGAAGGACAGAGTGCTAGTGAGGGTGCCTTGCTGATGACTCTGAGTTGTGCTGGTCACACTGGACCACTCTTCAAATCTTACAAAGATGAGGAAGGGGTCCTGAGGTAAGAGAAGCCAACAGGGAAATACCATGGAAATATCTCAAAGGAATAAATGGATGTTCCTCTAAGAAGTTAACATGTTTCAGCCCAGCTGAGATGCCTTTACACCAATACATGCAACACAGGCAACAAACAGGAGGAGCTTGGAGCCACCAGAAAATTATGACCTTGTTGACATTACTGAATCTTAGTGGGATAAATCTCATGCTTGCAGTACATCTATCAAAGGCTACAGGCATTCAGAAGGGACAGGGGTGAGAGGGTAGCTGGAGGGGGTGCCCTCTACACCCAGAGCCTATTGACAAAACCTTACTCCAGCACACAGGCCATCATCCTGCACGAGGACTTCAACCACTGTGACATCTGCCAGGAAAGTAGCATGGTGGGAGAAGGAAAGCTAGGAGACTCCCAGAATGCATGGAGGATAAATTCTTAAACCAGATAGTAAACATGCCAACCAGAAGGGACACAATACCGGATCTATTAATCACCAATGTACAAGTTCATTGGGGATGTCAAGACTGGAGGCAGTCCGAGCTGAAGTGATCATGCATCAGAGAACTTTGCAAATCTTGAGAGACATATGTCAGGTGAAAAATAAAATAAATGTTCCAAACATCAGGAAAGCAAAATTCCAGCTCTTCAAGGACTTAGTCAATAGGACCACTCTGGAAAACTACCCTCAGTTACAAAGAAGCAGCTAGAACACAAAATTAGCTATGCACAGGAACAAAAACTTGGGCAAGAAAGGAAGGAGGCTGGCATGGTTGTGAAAAAGGAACTTCTGGTCAAACTAGCAGGCAAGAAGCGAATGCACAGTGAAATAATGAACAGGCATCCTGGGAAAAGTACAGGGACTCAGTCTGGCTGTGTAAGGATGGGATCAGGAAGGTCAAGGCAAATCTGGAGCTGAAACTGACAAGGGAACCAAAGATAACAAGAAAGATTTTTACAGATATATCAGCCAGAAAAAGATTGAAAAAGGCTAGCCAGTGAGTCAAAATGGATGAGAAAGCTGAGGTAATCAAAACCTATATAAATGATGCGGTACAGTCTTCAATGGCAGCTTACAGAAGCTAATGTCTCTTCTCACACTACTCAAGTAGATTGACCACAAGACAAGGACTGGGGGAGCTAAAGCCCTCCCATTGTAAGTAAAGATCAGGTTCATGACTATCTGAGGAACCTGGAAGTTTGTCAGTCTGTGGGAAAATATGAAATGCATCCCAGATACCTAAGGGAATTGCTTCATATAGTTGACAAGGTAGGCTCCATGATATTTTAAAAGCATGACAGTCTGGTGAAGTATCGGGTGATTGCAGAAGGGGAAACATTGCACTTATCTTTTAAAAAGGTAGAAAGCAGGACCCTGGGAACTCCTAGCTTGTCAGCCTCACCCCTCTCTCTAGAATGATCATGGAACAGATCCTCATGGAAGATGTACAAAGGCATACAGAGGACAAGGAGGTGATTCAGGGCAGTCAGAACAGTGTCATCAATGGTGAGTTTAATCAACATGTTTTTAAAAATAAAAAGGTGCCTATCATAAAGTATTGGCTATTTAAAATATTTAGTCTTCCTACTAACATCTAAATAAGCATTCTGAAAAAAGCATATTTAAGTTGCATGGTCAATAAAAATACATTAGTTATAAAGAATTAAAGCCTAGGAATGAATGTTCTGTATTAGATAAACCTTTCATATTATTTTTGTCTGTACCAATTCATCTGCTAGGTCTTTTCAAAGAAACTGAATATACTGTCATCTACACTATTCAATCAATGGCTTTTTGGTAGTGCTATAAATACCTGAGTAACAGGAGTGGGAAGGGAGAGACTATTTGTGGAAACTAAGCATTATGGCACATCTGCAATCACCTACAACATCAGCATTCATACGGTAAAATGGAAGATGATAAAAAAACATACACCTGAGGGGAATACATTATCTAAAGCTAGCATAAGAGGCATGAATGTTTCATTACCATGGAAATGGTGCACAGTACATGACAGCAGAAAAAGTCAGTTGAGACAGGCAATTTTAATTTTTATTGATAATATGATCACAGGTGTGCTTTCAATCATTTCACCACTTCAGGTTTCTCATCAAGTGTCACTAATAATTTCACATGACAAGCACAATGCTCTTGTGACATTACAAATGCAATGTGCAAATGCAAAGTTACTTACAATGCCTGCTGACTGGCAAGCCACTGTCTCTGCTGCTGGGTCAGAACTCCAGAAACTCTCTCTGTTTAGTACACGAGAGGTCTCTCAGCCTCTCTGTGATGCCTAGTGGCATTTGTGTTTCTTGCAAAATGTGGCTGATGTAATCAATATAAGTAAACGTTTTGACAGTGCTCTTCAAAAGAAACAGTGCCTTCTGGGTGAAGATGGGAAGAGGCAGGACAGGATTCAGAAGGACCATGAGAGATATATATGATCAAAAACCTCAGGTCATTAAGGGATGTATCATTCAACTGAAAAGCAGGATAATCTTAATCCACAAGGCTTTCTGGCTCACTGACTCTTTGTGCTAAATTTCAGAAAATCTTAACTGAATTTCCTGTATTTTATGCCTCAGTTTGGCTCTAATAATACTGCTGCATCTGAGGCCTAGCTGGAGCCAACAATGTATGATTCAGGATGCAGCATTCATGATTGCAAATAAATACCCTATTGTGAGAACACAAACAAAAGAAACTGAAACTGCAGAACCAAAGCATTCTCAGTTTCATATACTGTTTAGATGAAAACAGTATATGAATCTTACATATGTCTGCATAGTGCTTTTCATAAGAAGAGCTTTGCCCTATATGCTCAGATGAGTTTAAGAATGAGTTCTACAAAACATAAGCAATGTGAAAAAGGCTTATAGGTGTCTCATTTCATGTGGTTTTTTTTCTTGAAATCATGGATTATTAAGATACATTAGTAGGTTTTGAAAAGAAATAGCATGAACAAAGTTACAAAAACAAATTTTATCTGAGTCCAATGATAAGGTCTATCAAACAAGTTATTTCACCATAACTTAGATATTAAAATGAAAACATCATACAGTGTTCAGTTGCTAATTTTAAGGTATGTTTCTTCTATTAAATTTTTGACCATTACGACTAACTTAATCAGAACTCCATATACACAGTAATACTATGATTAATAACAATATGATAATATAATATATAAAGTATTGTTCGCATTATTACAAGTAGATTTTTTACACTAAGGATGGAAGAAAATTGTTTTAAAGCCATTTTTAGTATGAAATGGGGGTCTTCTATAGGGTGACAATTAGACTATTACACAGTAATGCCATACTGGAGCCACTAATAGCCAGGAATAAAATATAACTTCTAGTGGTATAAAATGCTTTTACATATTATTTATAAAGTATATGCTCACCTTTTCTTTCCTTAATTCCATTTCTTGCTTTGTTTAATTTGTTTCACAACTGCTTTTAGTTATAAATCTATGTCATTTCCATACTAAATTAGTATGAATATGATAATTAAATGTAATTATCATCATAGGAATTTTAGAAATCTAGAAGAAAAATGCCTAGCTTTCCTAGTAGGTGTAGCTGTTCCTCAGTAACAGATGTAATGACATCAGAGACTACCTCACTGTCATTTTCCCTTACTTAAAATATTTTACTTGAGGATGACTGTTGCAAAAATATATTAAGTAAGATTTAAACAGTTCCATTTCAAAATATTCAAGTATTTTCTTTGTACTGAATATTATTCCCCATGAGAGAAGAATGAACAGAAGGAATCTATTCTCTTCTGCTTCCTATTTGCTTAGCACAGGTGTCAACCAAAACATCAACACAGAGAACAGAAGGGACAAAATCTTGGCTTCTCTGATATAAATGGCAATTCTCCCATTGACTTTAACGGGTCAGGGTTTTTTTAGAGCTGTTTCTTGACTCACAGTTGCCAGAATGTGAGACTCCACTGAAAAGTCAACTTTCTCCACTGTGTGAGATGAAAGCAGATTGGATGTACATGGTAGTCAGAGCAGAACATTGAATACTGACGCTCCATGGCAAAGTTAATATGCTGTAGAGTGCAGAGTGCTTCCAAACAATAACAATGCATAATTTGCTTCTTTCATTTGACATTGTCTCATAAATAAAAGATAGGAGGATGATGAATTATAGTTTGCAAACACTAGAGCCAAATAATCATAGTTGATTGCTAATAAATGACAATGAAAACTGATTCATACAAATCAGAAGTTGTACTGCAGCAAGAAATATCTAGGAGGGCACTGTACATTAATAACAATTTTTATGCTATTTATTTGAATATCAATTTACATTTGCATAGCTCTTGGCTAGAAACCATTGGGAAAGTATTTCTTCAACAGGTTGAAACAAATCAGACTGTCAGCAACTCACTTTTCTGCTATATTTCAAGTTCAAAATAGTTACACTTTGCCATAATAAATTACTTTGCTTGACAAACGTAGAAGACTAAGAGTTAAAGTTAAATATAATGCTGTTAAAATTAAAAACCTTATTGAGATATTAATTTTAAATTAGTTTTACATCAACACTGAAAAAGTCTGCCTTTTCCTCCATATTCATTACTTTCACAAAATTATTTGCCTGTTTTTAGCAAGGTAATTATAGTGATACTTGTATTAGAAATACTATAGAATAGTAAAGTTTCTGTCAGCTGTGGAGGTTAGTCTCTCTGTTGTGAATCCCATTGTCAAAGCTGCTAAAGGATGCTTTACACACACATAATTACTATAGTTGATCCAAATTCTACAGTAATTACAGTATTAGAATAAATGGGAACATGGCAGCACGTCACCTAAGAATCCTCTGGCAGTACAAAGGTAAGTACAATTGCTGTGCACAGCTTTGTCTAAGCCTTTTAAGGCAGTCTCCAAGATTCCACTATGTAAGTAGCAAAAGATCAGCTTTCAGACTCTTATTTTTAATTCCTAGCATAGTAGCTGCACATTCTGTGGCTGACTGGAGTTATTTGTGTTTGCCAGTATTTTTAAATCATGGACAGAGGTAAAGAGATAGAACACAATACCCAAAAATTTTCCCTCTTCAATAACTGAAGGAAAGAATTCTAGTTGAAGAAGTTCAAAGCCACTCTTACTATCTTAAGATTTTTTTACATTTCAAAACCTTATTTACTTCTTCTTTCTCAACTCCAACATTGGTCCTTATGAAAGGTCATAAAAAACCCTAGAGGCACACATTCCTGTGTCCTGAAATTTGGAGTTTTCTGTGTTCTCTGGAGTCTAGTCTTCTAGGACAGCCAGGAGGAACAAGGTTAAGTCACAGACTGTAAGAATACACGTGGTTCAGTTTAAATACTAGTAACTTTTGTTTTATGTAGGTTAGCCTAAAAATCTGATATGACTTGTCACAATCAAGCCTATTAGAGCCACAGGTTTTTCCAGAATCTTGAATGTTACACTGCATATAAAACAAACAATTACTCAGTCCCCACAGCCCATCACCCTTGCTCCCATCCCCCTTTAAAGGAATAGTTAATTTAACATTTATAACCAATGTAACTATTGTAGAAAAAACAAAAAAAACCACCAAAACCCCTTGTATTCCCCAGCTTAACTGCAGAACAACAGAACCTGCAAAGTAAAAAAAAAAGTCTGCACAGTTAGCTCTTGAATACATATGTGTACACAGACAGGTAGACAAACTGACTATTTTTACAAGTATATAAGCAACTATGCAGTCAAGTATTTCCTTCTAGACGTCCTGAAAAAGTCAAAAAGCAGAACAAGTAACACGTTGACATTGAACACATATTGTTAGATTCAAATAATTACCCAGTCTTTTTAGACTGACAGTGAATGTCCTCCTTTCCCAAGAGCTGCTGAATGTTTTAGCAGTCAAAGCGCTTTGATATTCATTTTGTAATATATTTGAAAATATTACAGTATAATGAAATGTCTTGAGTTGCCCCTATCTTACATGGAAAAAAGATTGCACTATCTCCATCAAGAATATAAACAAAGCATCCTGTCAATGAAGCTTATAGTTTTTTTCTGGCCTAGGAAGATCATAATTACAGATGAAATCTACTTTGCACACCATCCTGGGGGAGTAGAGAATGACAGAAGAGGTGATGATCTTAAAAGAGAAAGAAAGGCTATTTCTCTGATTGTAAAGAGCTTATGCTCCACTTGCATCTTTCATAAGTAGGCTCATCTTTATGATTCTCAATTGTTATTCTTTTTCAAGTCAAACTATGTGAAATCAATCCATGCTAAAGAAACCAAATTTCAAGCAAGTATGATGATCATACAAATTCTAAACACAGTATTTATAACTATGTATTCCTATCAGTCCCTTTTAAGAGGTCTACAATACTTAAATTTCCTCTTCCTTTTTTAGAAATAACAGATTTGCATTAAAAAAACCCCAAACCCAAACCCAAATAAAAACCTGAATAAAAAACTACTTTTCTGAAAGTAGTAGCACTAGGAGTAAAAGTCTCAAAGTAGTGATTGTGTATTTCCTATATGGGAGACTGATTATCATCACTTAAACCAACAACATCCTCAGTCCCTGATTTATTTTCCATTACACAGCAATAGAGAAAATGGCTAAAGTCCTTTCAAGATATACAGTGACATATAAGACTCAACAAGGAACTAAAACTGCTGCCAAAAAGAGTATATGAAATCTAAAAATAAACGTTGTGAGTGCCAAGGATGCTCTTAGTACAGGAAATTCAACACAAATCATGCAAATTTTTTTTTCCACCTCCCTGTGCAAGACCAAGGAAGACATGTTCTAATGTATCTTCCTGTTTGCAAAATACACCACAGATACCGCACACCATGGAAAAGTTAACTATTCTCTAGAACCCTCATTGCAAAATAGAGAGCAATAATTCCATGTTGTTTAATAACACATAATTCTATATTGGGAAACAAATAAATTTAGCCATTGTGCCATTATCAGGAAATTCTAAGAGTGTAGATAGTATCTTTACCAGATTTATCAGTTTCTAAAAAGAAGACCAAGAGCAAAGAGAGAATGTAAGGACATTAATGGTGTCACAGTTCTAGGACACTAGGTGAAAACAGGACTTTTAGATTTAATTATGATTTTCACATAGACTATGTCCATAGTGATATTTAAATCTCTTCCTCTTCACAAAAGCAATAAAAAGGCATTTGGCATATGAGGCAGGTCAAAAGAGTAGCAACTATACAGACAAAAACAATTGTGAAATTCTTCCAAGCCCTTTGTCATGGATTGTGTTGGTTTTATTCTCAATTACAGAATTATTTTTCTCTCCTTTAGAAAGCAGGACATGAAGTGCTGACTGTATAATAAGAAAGAAAAAAGATTCATATCTGTATGAGACTATAGATGATCTTTAGATGTCTACATAGAGAATGTTAGTCTTCAATGTCTCCTTGTAGCATGATTTAAAGAATACTCATGCATACCTCAGTCCCATAAATTATTAGCTGAAACACATTATTTTCACATGTACACATGCACTCAGATATGCGGCATCCAAGGCTACTGTGATTTACTGCTCAGTCAGTATCTGAATTCATGTAAAAAGTATGCATAAACAGAGCCAGAAAGATTTTCAATGAGCTTAGTAACAAAGTACAGTACATATCCGATAGGGAGAGAATGAACCATAAATCTCATAATGTCTACTTGTGTTAGTTATGAAGGTAATTTTCTCATGCAGTCCTGATCAGAAACATAAAGGCAAACTAAATAAAAGCTTCTGGAAAGAAAAAGCTTCATGTAAGTGACACTTCATTGAACAGTCAGTGGGAAATCACAACTGCAAAACATCTGTTTCAACCCTGCAAATAAAATTAATTTAAATTAAGTACATAAATAACTTGCTATGCACATATCAACGTAATCAATATGCAGCAGACTCCTAATCACAACTGCCATTAAGATTTGTAGTGAAAGATAAGAATAAAGAGATAATTGCAATCAGAAAACATGCTGAGTGGAAATAAATTACAGTGAATTTTAAACAGTGTTAAAGAAATGTTCAGAGGAAGTTTACTGCAGCATATGAAAAGCCCCAAATATAAGGCCAAACTATATCTTCCTTTCCTTGTCCCTCATCACTTCTCTTTTAACTGTGAAACTCAATTCTTTTTCCCTTGCTGACTTTGTTTATTGTTCAAGACAATTATAGACCTAAAGCTACCATCATTTTCAGATTGATTATCTGAAAGAGAAAGCCACCTCTAGACACACCATTCTTTTTTTTATTCCATACTACATTGTAGTTCTGTCCTACATTATGTGTCGTCCAACTTTTAAAACTTTCTTTTCTTGCATACAACTTCCCTATTCACTCTTTTCCTCTAAAATTGCTTATGAAAGAGCACTCATTAAAAACATCCTTGTTGCTTGCTTTTGTGGGTTTTTTTACAGCAAAAGTCCACAGTATCAACACCTATTAGATTTGGATACTTCTTTTCCTATTTCTTCTCCCCATACACCTCTGTGATTTACCCATCTTGCCTTTAGCTGGAATGGTTAACTGTCCTGGGTTGTAGTATAAGATATGCACAAAGTATTCTATCACCATGTTCATCAACTGTTGAAACCAATTGTTGAAGCAGTGTTCTTCCAGGTTCCCCCTCCCTCTTCTGTTAAGGTGTCTTCT
>JBBMKD010000115.1:45132888-45186649 GCA_037834095.1 Argya squamiceps | reverse complement strand
TATCCTTTTTTCTTCTTCCTATTAAATTGTATTTCTGACTTGGAGCCTCTCACTCGTTTTGCTTTCAAACCACTACATTAACATATGCTCCTACCCTTCCCCAAAGTCACTTTTCCCTTCCTGTTCTCTGGTACTTTTTCACTTTGGTGATGGAATATGGACTTGTGATATTCATAAACGATATTCATTGTGATATTTCTGAGAAGAAACCCATGTGTGAAAAAAAGAAACATCCTCAGATTTCAGGAGATGCAGCACTATTCCTAACTAATTGCTAGGTTTCCCTTCTTTTCTCCTGTTCTGTACCCAGATTTCATCTTAGCTGAGTAAATCTATTGTCACTTTTCTTTTGCTCCTGTCAGTCTCCTATATTACTGCTGATTCTCTTCTCTCTTTGACCTTCTATCTTCTTCCTGCATTGGATAATGCTTTGTTTCTTCTGTACTAGCCCTTACATATCTCAGTTCTACCAAATTATAATCCACATCTTTAGTTTTCTGCATCTCACATTTAACTGGTATTACTTAAATTTTTTACCTAGTGGTTATGTTTGGCTTTTCTTTAATTTCTTCTTTATTCCTTCCCTCATTATGATGGTAGTTGAGGGTAACAGAAGAAAAACAATGATGAAAGTGAACCTTTGCCTGCAGTCATCTTTTATTAACAGCAAGGAAAGGAACCTTTCTTTCCAACCCAGCCCAAATTCAGAAATAGTAAAACTTCATTTCTACAAAGTAATTTTGCTCTCAGAAATTCTATCAAATGTACATGGCATGTTCTTTATGCACCCTAAATTTTTAAAGTAGCTCAGGGAATTCTGATTCCAAGAAAAAAATAGGATAGGTTCCTCTAATGATTTCTGCTTGAAAAGATAGTGACTTGCAACATAACAATTGGGGTGAAATTCTTCCCTTGATGACTTATCACTCAGGGATGCTAATGACTTCAGTGGAAAAGATGGTTGAACATACTAGGGTACAATTTGCTTCCTACTGTTTTTGTGCTCACTGAGATTGAAGATTACTCTAGGGAAGATACTGTATGTGAAGCACAGAAGCCAATTATGTCTGAAAAAGATGTTGATGGATAAAAAATAAATAAGCAAAGAATTGCATGCATCTACAAATAAAGAGTTTAAGCTAATGTAAATACATTACACACATGTAAATATTAAAATTTACATTGGTAAATACATGTATGCATACATGGTTCAACAGTATAAAAACTGTGGTATGTATGCTAGAACCAATCCATATGCTCTCATCACCAGTGACATCTGCTAGAAATTTTAATGCTCCCAGCAGCTTAAGTGAAGTTGTGACACTGAGTCAAGACACATGAGACAGAGGTAACAAAGAGAAGGAAATTTTTTTATCAGAGTGAATATATTAACACTGTCTTGATATCGGGGTATGGCCCCTAAATATCACTTGGTGCAAACTAACAACTTTCACTATATGACATAAAAATTATGGAGATATTTTGATATCATTTTTCCTCACAGGAAAAATTTGTATTGGAAATTAATAAAAATTTATTAAGTAAATACCCTCACTTATTTCTGTAAATGTAAAAGTATTTTAAAAATGCACTCATAGAACTTCCCAAAGCATATGCATAAATGAAAACCTACTACACATATTTAACAGCTATAGATGAATTCTGTGCCTGGTAAAATATTTCATAATAGCAAAATTCAAACACATTGTAGTTATTAATTAAAAAAACAAAACAAAACAAAACAAAACAAAAAAACTACCTACCTAACCCACCCCTCTCTGCAACCAAGAACAAAAAACCCCCATAAAGTGTAATGAGAGGCATTTTCAGTCCACTGAGGAACAAATGTATTCCAAAACTCCTATTCTGTTCTGACTCATTGCAGCAAGGTATATATAAAGAAACTTATAGGTTACCTCACTATTGAAAAGATCAAGAACACAGAAAGTGAGGCAGAGAAATGGCACAACATGTAAAATACCACAGTTATTTCCATCATTACATGATCTCAGACAAATATAAATCCTTACTCTGTAAACTTTATGAAAGTAGATGTGACTTCCTTGAAATTTTGTATTTAACTAAAAGGAAAGACATATATTGCTAAATTCTTATTTCTGTTGTTCAAATTAAATATTTTTGTCAAACACTCTTTTCACCCTTTGCTGGTAAGCCTTCAATATTTTTTATTTGAAATTATTCATTTATTTTTAAATAGTGGTGCAAGGTGATATGCATGAATGTAATGCGCAAAAATACAAACACACACACACATATATACACGCATATATTATACATACATAAGATGCCAAAATATATAACAGAACTTAATAGGGAATTTTAGCTTTCTTTTATCTTTATCCTAATTTAACTTAAATGAGTGGGAAATGATAACAAATTGTAATAATTCACAATTTTTCTCGCTGTCAGTGTTTTGATTCCAACCTCTGCCAAGAACTATTGCACAAACAAACTGTTAAAGAAATTATTTGCAATGCCAGTCATTCACTAAATGAGAATGAGGTAAAAGGAAACAGATTTCTCCAGACATCCCAAAGCACGTTCCATTGGCAACACCAGGAGTGAGAGGTTTTCTGTGTGGAATTGAGAGATTACACATTAAGGAAGCATGGGAGAAAAATACATAATAGACAACCATGAGGTTATAAATACTTATGACTTGTCATGAGGTAATAAATATTTAGGACATGAATATGATATACGACACACCTCTTCTCTTCAATGAGTAAATCTGGCCAACAAAGGGAACTCTTTACAAACACTATATAATCTCTTTATGCTAGTATTATTTTACAACATGTAAATGCTCTATATAGCACCTCTTAAAATATATGTAAGCCATCATTAGCATGTGAAGGAGACTCTTTGCAGACAAGTGGGTCAGCCCTTACAGGGGCTGTTCACAGTGTATGCCCTTCTGGTTTGGAACTACAGTAATGTTGTAAGTGTCCTGATGATGCTCCCTAGTAAGGGTCAGAGTAATCAAGTTTTTGCAAAAATTTTCCCACTCTGTGTATCAGTAAACACAAAGCCTTAGTACAGGTGCAGGTGCTCAGGTGCTGGAAGCAAGGGGTTATGGGGAAGAATAGAAGAGTCCACACAGCAGCAGGTATTCTGGTGTGTGAGGGACCAGTCCTGGAGCAGGGAAAAGGACTGATGGGTAAGGGGTTGCAGAGAGGAACTCTTATGAACTAATTGCAACATCCACTTCCCATCCCTCACTCAAAAGAAATTAAGCAGAGGAGCCAGAAATTAAGCTGAGCCTGGGAAGAATAAAGGAGTGTGGGGGAAGTTCTTTTTATCTTTGTTGTTGTTTTTCTAATTAACTATAGATTACATGAGCTTTCCCAGAATTTTTGGCCTGTGCTGCCCTTGAAGGTAATTGGTAAGCGGCCTCTCAGTCCATGTCCCAGCCCACAAGTTTTTCCACCTTACTTTTTTCGCTTACCCTGTTGAGAGAAGGAAGTTAGAGTGGCTAGGTGTTGGTCTAGCAGACTATATGGATCTTATCAATACATCTTCCCTAAGAAACAACATATCTCAGAACTGGAACAGCTTTTAAGTGTCAGCTGCCCACCATATCTAACTAACTTTATTAGCCAGAGAGTCACTTAGAATAGTTTGGTACTTCATTTGACTGTGGCACTTTTTAAATTTTTACTGATAGAGGACTTCCAACATTTAAGGGTAGGCTAGGTTTTGTGTAAAGAGTATAAATTTGTTTTTACTTTTTTTGGAAAATTTGTGGAAAGCCAGCAGAACAATCATGAATGCAATAGACATATAATGTGATTTTGCATTGCTTTTTAAAATTAAAAGCTAATTAGTATTTTATTTTTAATATAAACAACTACTTTACTATTAACTTTTTATGGGCTTTCTACTTAGGCAATAGGAAGTGTTTACAAAAACAACAAACACCAACCAAATGAACAAAAAAAAGCTCCCAACAAACAAGAAACTTAATTCTGTAGGCCAACATACTTTTACTAATGAAATCTACATTGCAAAACAAAAACATGAACAATTAAAACCAAGAGAAAAACTACACTGAACCATTATTTGTGCTTATTTTTTAAATAAAATGCTAGGAGCAATATTAAAGGGGTTTTTATGTCAGAAATGCTTTTATCCTTTAACAAAGCTGTTTACGTGCACAAGGAATATTACAGGTTTACTGTACTAGATACAGTTTCTAACACATTTGCTTTTAGGCATTCAGATGTGGTTTGGGACTAAAGCCAGGATAACATTTTGCTGTATTTTTAGAGTGAAAAATATAGGGTTTACTGTTTGTTTTTTTCTTTCTTCCTTAATGATCCCAATCACTAACTCAAATTGGAATTCTGAGTTATGTTGGTGCTGTAGAAGTGCAGAACAATTTTAATGGGAAATTCAAAGTGAAACTTACTGCAATACATGCTTTCTAGTGTAATTTTATTGATATAAATAAGAAAAAATATCCAGAAACACCAATGCAAAAGTAAAAATAAATAAGACATAAAGAGTCAGTGTTTTTCCTCTACTTAGATTATATCCCTATCAACTCACAGTAAAAGAAAAGCACCTACAATTAATCCTCTATATGATTATTTTGTTAAATATAAGAAAAGATCAATGCATAATAATATTACTCAAGGAATTTGATTGTTCAAGGTACTATTTTCATTGTATTACATGCTTTTTGAACATAATGAGGTGGAAATTTTAGGTCTACTTGCCACATAATTCAAATGAGTGGATTCTAAGAGTAATTTGTCCCATAGCTTAGTAAATCTTAAACCAAAGACTGGAGTTTTGAAAAACACATTGGAAAATATAGTCATGTACAGATGTTTGAATAAAGTTACCAATTAAGCAGTATTATGCTTTTTATAGTAATTCTAGTAAATAGTTTGTAGAACTTCTATATTGCCCTTAAAAATAAAGCCATAAAACCCATAAAAATATTTTTTAAGATTGTTGACATAGACTTTGTCATATGAAATGATGAATTACTGTAGATATGATTGTATTCTAGTTGTCTCTTTTAAAAATGGAAATCTGAATAATCAGTCTTCTGTATTGGGAAAACTTACAGCATGAAATTACAACTCATTTCTTGCAGAGAGGGTTGGATATGCACTCATGTTAAACACAATATTATAACTTGACAGATTTTATTCAATTGCTTGTTTGGTCCTTGATCATATAAATTGTAAACCCTGTGCAAATTATAATGCATATGTGTTTAGAGAATATGAATTATATTCTAAAATCCATTTATGAATATTTTCTTAAATAGAGTTATATTCTGAGGAAATAGTCAAACTTTGAGTGCATTCCAAACATCTACAATTACATTCACTTGCATATGATCATGTAAGAAACAACTGAGCCCTAAAAATTTTAATTAAATCTATTCATTACTTTACTTTTTCTGTAGACATAACTGACTATTGTTTTTAAATGTTCATAGACCTTTGGATTTCCAGAAGGTTAAAATCGCTGGAGTGGGTGACTCAGATTAAGTCACTAGGAAAATTGGTTTGATGTCATTTTACATTGCTACTTCAATTCTTATTAACACTATGAACATGGAATGTAAAATCCTGGAAACTTATTCCTACATCCATCTTTTTTCTGTGTACATCATTCAGTGCCAGAAAAATAAAGAAGTAGAATGGATGAGGTACAACAGTAAAATACCAGCTTCCATGTGAGAGAAACAGAAAGTGTAAATACAGACAATGCAAATTCCAATGAAGCTTATTGACAGTATCTCAATCACCTTGAAAGTGTTTTTTTAGTTCTAGTAATGATACCTGTGGTGTAATCCTGGAGTCATTGATCCTGGAGTCTTGCTCTTCTGGCAAGAAATGTAAAAATTTACATTACATAGAATATTAAAAACTTTTATCATCTGATGATGAAAATCCTAATTGTCCTGGTGGATAGTAAGCCTAACCTGAAACCACAGTGCACTCCTCAGACATGCTATGGGAAACTGTGTCCTGGATAGCATCACAAGAGTACAGACATCAATATTAAGGAATGTGATAATGATGCTTTAGTAAGCACTTTGCAGAACTGCAGAGTGGTCGAGGCAATGGGCAAAACCTGGAAATTTTGAAGTTCCATTTGAACATAAGCAAGATATTTTTCTTGTGAGCATGGTCAGCATCTGGCAGAGGTTGTCCAGAGAGGGTGCATAGCCTCCATTCTTAAGAGGTATTAAAACCTGTCCAGAATATTTTCTAAGCAATTTGTTTTAACTATTGCTGTTCTGAGCAGGATGTTGCAGTAGATGATATCCAGAAGTGCCAACCAGCCTCAGACACCCTGTCCTTCTTCTTGTATACTTGTCTGTATGTTCTAGAAGAATAATCAGAAAAAAATCAAATCTGCAGTCTTCCTCTCTGACACTCACTGAATTCCTTTTATTAAAGCGTAAAATTACCATGTATGCCTTTAAAACTGGAGTTAAATACATAAATAAATATATCTTGAATGAAGGGTTGTATTAAATAGAAGTGGATGGATAGCTCAGGAATTTTCCAAGATAGCCATCTTATATTATAAATGTTGTTTGATTCAAAGCTGGGAAGTACTCCAATGAATTTCACTTTTAAAATGTTGCAAAATTGATTTTGTAAAAACATTGACCATAAAGAAAAAGGAATTTAGAATTTAAAGGAAATGGAGACCCAACCCTTCCCAATCCTCTACCATGAACTAAAACAAAGTATTATAGTTATTTGTGTATTTCATCTTCCACCAGCTTCAAGCTATCAAATACTTTTTCATTGTAACCTCTGGGTTCTTTTATAGTCTGCATTTCAATTAGTAAGAATGCAGTTCTGCTGCAAATGTATATTTCCTGCTACTCTTCCCACAGTGCTCCATTCTGTTTCTCAATGAATTGTAGAATTGCAGTATTACATCTCACCTTTGATCTTACACTTGCTTTGTGTGTTCTGATTGATTGACAGTGCATGCAATGATCTTCAGATAGAAAAAGCCACTTTTTTTCAACAACAATTAATTCAATGCAAATTTTCATGTCCAACACAATCTCATTTAGCTCATATATACTTGCAAATCCTTTCCAATATTAATGGCATTATCTTGGTATATTCATTTACAATGGGAACTGTTGCAAACTTTGTGTATCTACCTTCAGAGAGTCCAGGTGGAATGGTGAAATATATTTAACAGGGAGAAAAACATAAAGAAAATGTTTGTGTTTATCTTCTAGTTTTTCCATCTCTATAAAAAATACTGAAACCAGTAGATTTAGTGAAGACTGAATTAAATCATGGCTATAAAATGACACTCCATCATTTTCTATCTCTCAGTTTTATTTAGGTTAGGCTCTTAAAAAACTATAAGAAATTTTGAAAAAATGTTATTCCACTTGTGAGGCTGTTTTACTTTTCTAGCCAGATCTAATAATGAAACTAGAAACTTTCTTTATTCATGAAACTAACTGTAATTATAGGTTTAAATTTCAAATGCTTAAGCTTGGAAAAAACTGTAGTTAAAGTTATTTATTTATATCTAAAATCAGAGTAATTTGAGAGTTTGCAAATAAATATAAGATATATAGGAAAATCTTGTAATTTCTTAAAAAATTCAGCACAGCTACTTGATTTTGTTTTAAACTTTTTCTAAAACAGTTTTCAAGAAATAAAAAACCAAAGCCATTCATTAAGTAAAAAGCAAAGCACAAGGAGTGTAGTACTATTTACACTTTAACCAGAATGCCAAAATTTTTCAAGAGAGTGTTTTTGTCAAAACCAGAACATCTTCAAAGTAAAAGGAAAAAATATGAAGACATGCTATAATAAATAACAAATTCAAATTTTACATTTTAGGTTCCCACATAAACAAGACATGCTCACCCAGAGTTTGGTTGGACACTGGAAGAGAATCTCTAGGGAAGTGGTCACAACCCAGCCTCACAAAGTTCAAGAAGGATTTAGACAATGCTCTCAGGCACAGGGTGTGATTCTTTGGAATCTTGTCCAGGGCCAGGAGTTGGACTCCTGATGAGTTGGTCCTGATGAGTTCCCTTCCAGCACACTGTATTCTGTAATTTTATGGCTCAGTTCATTGTGATGTAAACTTCAAGGAAGATCTTTCAGTGCCGGGGTATCTTATCGATCACTTTCATGTTGAAAGAAAGTTCATACCAGGATATGCTTCACATCTCCCACTACTTTTACTGACAGACTATCCAATAGCAAAGAATTCATCAGCATGGAACAATATAATGCCACATGAAGTAGTAACATGAGATACAAGTTACTGATAATTGTATGTATTCTGTGTAGGATAAATTTATTCATATTCCACATTTTTTTATCTCAGATTTACTGGATTGCATGGCTTTTCAATTAAGTTTGTTACAGAAGCAAACTTTATAAGGCAAATAGAATAGCTGAAAGTAAAATTTTGATCATTTAAACCTAATTTTGAAGTTTGGTTTACTTCATTTTGAAAACATCTATAGATGCAAAGGAAAGAATTTTTTTAAAAATCTTATCCTCTCTGACTTCTCTGTTTTGTGGGAGTGCAATTTTCAATTTTAAGTTTAATTCATAAGTTAATGTTCTTTTGTAAAATTATTTGTTCTCTGTACCCCTTTTGTTACTCACTTTTGGTTTATCCCTGTTCTTTCCCCAGTGACAGTTCTGTGATTGGTTCTGTATTCTCCCTAAGTTTTTCCCCCCAGAAACAGTTATCTGTCCATCACTTCACTGTTGCTATCACTTTTGGGGTTGCTCCCCAGTTCTGGAAGATTCTGAGAGAGGCATCGAGTGATTGGGCAGAATCCTGATTGTCACCTTCTAATGTTCACTGTATGGTTGTTTTATATGCTTGTTTATGATATGAGCCACCTCCCCATTAAACCTTATTGGTTCCCTTTCTATGTAACACCCCCAGTTATAAGGTCTGACCCGAGAGTCAGCCGGGGTCTTTGGGCACACTGACACTCGAGGTGAGGACCCCACGCCGGGGTTACAATAAACTCATTGTGACCCAGCCGTCCCGGAGTCCCCCCTTTTCTTCCTCCAGCCATCACCACGCAGGTGCAGACCGAGTGAAAAAGATCCCACTTGAATGTTACCTGTCCCGAGGCTAGCCGGCTTGAAAAACAGGCACGGTAACACTGTTCCAAATATGCAGAGATTTGAAACATACGAGAACAGAATGTAAATTTTACGTTGTGCAAAAAGGCACAACTAGACACATATCCAGGCAGGAAGATCCATAACATTGCTGTGCAGATATAAAATACTTGCTTCTGGTATTCCTCAGTTTTGTTTGACGAGGAAGGTAAAAAATGAGAAACTAAGAGTCTTTTTTATGTCATACTAGGAAGAGAACACATGAAAATTTTGTTGCAAATATTAAGCTAGGTGTTTTAAAAGATCAGACTGAATAAAGTATCAAATGGCTAATATGTAGGTTGCCGTTTCAGGACCAAGCAGGAGTACTTACCCGGGGTAAAAGACAGCAAAAAGAAAAAAAGTAACCAAATAAATTTTCTATCAGTGCAGTATAGGCTGGAATTATAGAAGGTGTCTTTGTTATTAATTATATTAATTCTTAATCATGGAAGTTTGAAATTAACATTCACATAACCGTTTTTTGATCTGAAACCTCAATAAGATATGAACATCACTTAAATCTTGGAACTTCTATCCATACAGAGCCCTTAATAATGACTAATCCCACAAATATTTTTCTTGTGAAAAGGGATGATAAACAAATAGCAAGGAATCATTCATTGATGAGAAACGCTACTCTAGTCTCTGAATTACTTTATGCTTCTTAAACTGATCTAAGATGAACATTTTTCCATCATTTCTTTTTTTTTTTTTTCTTTACTTGTTAGGAAACCAGGCCCTGGGAGGTGCTCAGTCTGTTAGAGCAGAGCACTGTATCCACGGAGCCCATCCACATGTCCCTTCACAGGAGGATGCAACATGTGCATGGTGCCTTCATCACCTTGGCAGCCTATTTTAGTTTGCTGCTACATCAGGAGGCTGTCTGTGCTCAGCACTGATAACAAAGCCCTATCGCTTTTCAGAGTGACAGGGCACAGTGACATATCAACACTGGAAGTTAAGCAAAAAGCCCCTTCTAATTTAACTGCTAATCTGCTGATGCTGCGTTCAGACCTAGCACACTTGTTTTCAATTAAAACTTTCTTGTAACTAGAAAAACAAGTTTGGTTTGTATCTTTGCCTTTTTGGGTTGCAGTCAAGTCAGAAAGGAGCTGAAAAGCTAGGAAACAGAGTGGAGTTATTTTTCACTCTGCTAAATATCAGACACTTGTTTTTGAGATGGAAATTGCACAGAATACACTTTCTGGAAGCTGTTTTGTACTACGCATATGGAAGGTTTGTTGTCAAAATGAAATTTTTCCTCAGAAGTAATATACAGAATTATTAACGTATATTGTCAAAAAATCCATTACTCAGTATAAATTTAAAGCTGGTGCCTAGAATTATTAACAGTAGAATGGGAAATGTTTAGTACAAGTCATAATGCATTTGGCAGTTTGAGCAACAAAAGCAATGATTTTGGTCGATTTTTAAGGCTACACTGGCAAATCAGTCTGTGCTCCTAAGTATTTTATTTAGCATTTAGTACTGTCTCAACAAACTCACTTATAGCATTAGGTTTTTAGACTATTAGCAAAAGGAGACAGCAATTCAAAGGATAAAAAGCTGGTATTGCTTGGAGGAGAATAATGGTAAAAATACACCGATGTTTCAACTGTTGCTATGTAGTCTGTACCCCAAGGAAAGGGGTTAAATACCCTTCTTAGGTTTTTATGCTCTAAAAATGAGGAACTACCAAAAAGCTGAGAGGGAACATGACTGGGACAGGAGACCGGAACTGATCAAAGGGATATTCCATGCCCTGGAACTTCAGGCCCAGCATGTAAAGGGGGAAAGAGGGCTGGAAGGCAACAATCACTGTCCAGACATGGGCATCAGTTACCATTATTGTGCATCACTTGTTTCTCTTGTGTTTTGTTACTCTCTCTTCCTCCCTTTAACTTTTCTGCTATTGTTATTGTTATTACTACTAATTTATTTTTACTTTGTTATCACTATTGTTAACACCATCATATTTAGTGTTAGATGCATATTTTTATTGAAATTACTATTTATTGCTTTTTTTTTCAAATATTAATTTATTAATTTCCCAGATCAGAAGGTTTACCAGTTCTTTCTGATTCTCTTCTTCACCATGGGTGATTCAGGGAGTGAGAGTGTAGTTGCATAGTGTTTAATTTCTAATTGGGGTTAAACTATGACACAGTTTTAGAGAGCATTTAAGGCAAAATCCACACGAATCTGTTAGAAATTTCTGGATTAACATTTTTCTTTGGAAAGACAGCAAGTTTGCTGGCAATTTGTCTCTTGAATAACAAAGACAAAGAGTCGTTTTTTTTTTTTCTTTTCTTTTTCAAAATAGCTTTTACTTTTCTTAGTTCCCATCAACACATGGAAAGCTGTTTCAGTGGGTTGGCTATATACCAAAATACTGTCTTCTATGTAATTGCATGAGTCAACCTGCCATTACTTGATTGATCAAGACTTTGGCCTATGGAAAATAAAACATATGGCCTATATCCCCAAAAAATTATGTAGATAAATATAAAATAAAAATTAATGGCAGCTAGTACTAAAAGTTACGTTTCTTTCTTTCTTTTTCTTTCCCTTTTTTTTTTTTTTTTAGTTTCAGGTGACTGAAAACCACATAAAAATGTAAATATTTTTAATTTCAAAGTTATGGATTTTTATGTTGTGTTTGTTCCTAGCTAACAGGATAATTCCTACAATGTTTACAAACCAAAGACAGGTGAAAAGGGAGCAGTCAAAGATGCATATTTATGTTTAATGGCTAACCTAATACAAAAAATCTCAAGCTCTTAAAAAAGCTATAATGACATGTGCAACATACTGTATATTTTTCCTCTGAAAACATTCTTACTTACACCTAACTTTTAAATACAGAAGTAAAAATTAGGCAGTTAGTATTTCATTAATTATTTAGAACTCTCTAATATTCCATGCTAATCCAAACAATATACTTTCCTTTCCTTGAAATTCTGTTTGAATATGTAAATTCATCATTCTTACCAACAAGATACAATAAAGTTTCATTAATGAGTTATTTTCTCCAACTTTTCAGACGGAATTAGCATAGAATTGAATAGAGGCTGCCACTCCTGGAATAGTATTTTCATTGTATATCTTTGTTCTTGAGGAAAATTTTATCAGGCAAGTGTCAAATTCTGTGCTCAGCAAAGTAAGCTGTTCCAAATTAGTTAAATCAGTTTTAATCTGTTTTCTGGAAGGAAATTTTTTTAGTGGTTGTCATGTCCACTCAATACAATATAGTGGTTTTTGCTTAGGATTATGTCAGCAAAGAAACTGTGGTGATATGTCCACATGGAACTTTCCAGACACTATTATATACAGTTCTTGCCGCTGGATTCTACAAAGTGTTTCTCTTTCCTTTCCTCCCAAGCTGTTTCTGAATATTCCTCTATTTCCTTAGAAAACTGATGCAAGTTTTTTTAGTACTGTTTGGAAGTGACTGAGATGTTTGTTATTTATAAACTATAAATACTATCTTTCTGTGTATAAACATATATGTATTCATGCATAACAGTATAAATGAAGGGTATTTATTTGAAATCTTTTCTGTTAACTTTATATATGTCAGTTACGTCTATGTGATAATTTTATAGGGGATGAAAATGGAAATAAATATCCTAAACAGCACAATATGCTGGACAAAGGAGAGGCTGTACAAATCACAGTTGAAATTTAAACAGATTCACCAGATCTTGCGTGTTCTCAGAAGAGGAAATCCTTTGCAATATGTAAGAGAAATCCTTAAGTATTCTGTCACAAAATTATTTTATTCAGGTGTATAAAGAGCTGATAGTGCAGTAGAAGAGTAGAAGATTAATTAATCTGTGGCTTTACCAACACATCCTGTCCACAATATTGTTTTAAATCTGTGCATAGTGATGAGGACAACACTACTGTAAAAGCACCATAACTGCTCTGTGCTAGCAAATGTCCTTGAGTTGCTTTCCCATGATTCAGTCAAATTACCAATGGGCTAGGTCTTACAGAACTGTAGAAACAATAAACCATGCTGATGAATATCTTAGCTCTACATAATATTTTGTGCTTCCTACATGATGTTAATCTGAATGCATTGTGAATCTGTTTTTAGATAGTCATAGGACACTCTCACTTGGTCTTAGCCATCAGAGTCCCAATATGGGAATTGTATCTCAGAAACTGCCTACATTTCATCATCTATTATAGTTTCTGTAGTCCAGGAGGGATATATTTCTGTGAAAATTTGCAATGACGAGGTCCAGGATTGTCTTCCTAAAAGGGAGTCTAGTTTTTCTTTTGGTTGTTGAGTATTAAAGGACAATTTGCCAGATGATGTAAAACTGAATCTTTTCTATATTTAGTAAGATACAAGTCTGCTTAGTGAGACACAAGTCAGAGATAACAACTGAGTTTTCCATAATGTGTAATAAGCGAGCAAAGTGAAATCGTCTGCATCCAGAGTACTCTGCTGTTTGTATTACAACTATTAACATTATTTCTAAAGAATGAGCTGAAGATATTCACAAATATGTAAAGCATGAAGGTGGTGTCTCAAGGGTAAAGTTAGTAAGCTCTCCACAAATCAGGTGCTCAGATATTTTATCAAAAGTTATGACCTTTTTCAGTGAACAGTTCTCTACAAATACAAGCACAGACAATTACACATAATTCAAAATCTCTGTAGTAAGCCAGAAGAAAGTGTGAATGTAAAAATATGAGTGAAATTACAAGCATATAAACAAAAGAGGACTACAAATGACTAAAAGCCTAATGACCTCTCATGACAACAATGAAGTAAACAGTGTTTTAGAAATAGGATCTCAAATGAACATTTGTTGCATGCTTTTAAAAACTATGTACTAAAATTTAAAAGCAAAAGACCCCAAATAAACAAATAAACAACAACAGTTCTTTAAAAGGTTGGGGGAAAGTGATAGAAACCCCCCTGCATAATGGTTTTTATTTTAGGAGATACAAGCATCAAGGTCTTGTTGATTGTACAGTCTTATATAACTGACAAGTGTAGTTTGTTTTAAACCATAAAGCCTCCAGGAAGGTGGTACAGCAGACAAAGATCTAATCATTCACTTGGGATGAATACAGTTCAAGTCTCAAAACCTGTGATCCCCTATAAAATGGGTGACGCCTCAGCTCCTTCCCACAGTCTTAAAAAAAGTTATATGATTTAGAGGCCTATTCTCTATAGAGAGTATCAGGTTAAAATCTTGTACCAGAAGCCATTGTTCATACAATACAAACAGTGAAAGTATATCTAGAACTTTGGTTATTGAATACTTTTTGACATACATGAATCTACCTCCCTTCAAAATGCTGGTACAATGGTTAATTGTATACCCATCCTAATTTGAATGATAATGACCCATGGATTCCTCTTGCTTCTAGTACTGCTTTAGGTAAACACCTGGACACTAGCAACAGCCCATTGGTGACCTGTACAAATCTTAGCATCTTCATTTGTTCTACTGAACAACATTGGGAATGTATCGCCAATAGTATTTTGAAGTAAAATTTTTTAATATGTGATTTCACAGATGCGAGGTTATTTCCACATAAACTTGCTTAAACTTGTTAATTTGAGGATTGTGAATCTGAAATATGCTGTAAGGTTGAGTGTAAGATAAGACCAAAGCATTGTTCTGACAACTTACTACCCTTCCTAATAAAACTGAAAAATAATTTGCTGATAGAAAACTGGTGACAGGTGTGCTTTACTGTTGACAGCTGCATTTCTGACATGGATCACAGAGAAACTGTAGTGTTCATGCTAGAACATCTGGACCATTTGATCAGATTTCAAGATCTAATTCAAATTGGCTGTCTATTATCATTTTACAGAGAAAAGGAAAGTAGTACTATGGTGCAGCATTAATATTAGCAGAAAAAACCCATTAATTATTATCTGAAAAATATTTTCTTCTAAGAAAAACAAATAAAGCACCAGCTATTTAATAGAGTACCACTGGATCAAGATATTTGTTTACACTTGTGTAATGCTTAAAAGTACTTTGCAAGACCAACATCAAAGAAATGCAAGACAACAAAAAAAATTTAAAAAATATGTTGATACTAACATCCATATAGAATATTTCTCATACAAGTAGATATTTTTCTGGACTGCATATTTATAAGAAGGTTGAAGTGTCTCTCATTAAAACAGCCACCGAAACAAGAGAATCTGAATTCCCTGAGGCATCTGTTGTTCTAGAAAATTAAATACCAGATTACACTGAAAGAAATAAACATCAAAAGAATAACAAAAGTTAGTCACATAATATTATTTTAGTTGGTTAGGTCAGGCTTTCACAGGTGCAAAACTATTGTCCCCATGTGAGTAGCTTTTGCAAGATGAATTAGAATGTAACTGAATATGTTTCAATGTTACAAGAGTCAGTACTAGGGAAAGGGTGAAATCTTCATCTGTCTACCTGAAGAGGCCCTAGAGTATCTATCTAGTCAACTGGTAAGCTTTTGAGAGAGTTTTCTTGCTTCACGTTAGAAGTTTACAGAAGTTTCCACTTTATTTACACGTACATCAAAAATCAATCAAATGGAACTACCTCTGCTACACACAACTCCTGTTAGAGTTTAAATCACAGCAAGAGTTTCTGAGTACCACGGTGTAGTTGCCTTTCCCTCTCCCTTCTGCTGCAGGCACAATCTCTTTCGAGCTGCTGCCATCTCTTGTTCAGTCCTGTTCACTCTACTGCTGTGGAGTTACAACAGCACCCATGCTCAGCAGCAGCAGTTGCCAGGGCTTTAGCACACTTGTGTCCCTTGTGCACCTCTCATCTTTACCCTTGCTCTAGCTCTGCAAAACGAAGTTCAGTGGTGGGGCTTTCATCTACCTTGGGAAGCTGGTTTCAGATTTCAGTCAGTTTTGGCAGTCTTCTACAGCCATAACAGCATTCTGGATTCTAGAGCAGTAGCTTATCTGTTCTTTTGCTGTTGAAAAATCAGACCAATCTTGAAAGTAGATTAGCAATCAACTAACTGAGGAGAATAAAAAGTAGGAAAAGATATGAAACGAACCTGTAGCCTTAGGCAAACTGCTGCAAGAGTATGAATGACTAGGAAAACAAAACAATACAATTTTCTTTACAAGAATTGTAGTTGTGTAGATAATTTCCACTTAATCTCTATTTATGGCCTTTAAAGTAATTTATATAAAAACTATTAAATCTGCAAATATCTGCTGCACATATATCTCATCAAATAAAATTGATTCACTGACTGCTTAAAGTATTCTCTGGTCATTTTTACTAGTGAAATAGGGCAGAAGAGTACCATGAGAACTGTCTTTAAATATTTAATCTGGTTTGTGTTCAACCTATTTTGTTATAAATTCTTGCAGTAGGTGTAAGTGCAAAGAAAACTAGGTCATGTGTAAACAAAGGAGTAGTAAAATCATAAACAAGAGCAGATGAATGTGATCAAACTTCAATTAAATATTTCACTTACACTATATAACTGAATATTGTAACCTCCATGCAAAGGACTAGGATGATGTAATCTTAGCATATCTGTGCCATTTTAAAGCCTTGAAGTCCTAACTAAATGGTGCCCTTATAACCTTATTTTAAGATCTTGACTTCCTAGTTTATTGAATAACAATTGAAATATTAAGGAGTTTTACTTTATATTTAAGAAAATATGGTGAGATGCTGGCACATGTTACCAAACTTGAGACAAAGTGCATAGGATTCTTGGCAAATCTGACTAGAACTGCAAGTTCTCTAGATGAAGAAATTTAATTAAGAGTGAGTGACAGCTTCTTGACTAGTCATTTGTTCTATGAAATCATGCTGACTTTGAAGTCATTATTTGCAATAGTATTCTTTTCAAGATTGTTCTGTAAAGATTCTACAAACAGTTTTTTTGAGAAAAAATGCACCTTGATTAGAGGTCAAAGACATAGTCTAAAGAATTAGAAATCTGAGTGTAACCAGACTTACCCTTAATAGGTAGCAAAATTTTACATCTGCAAGGTACTCTCTATGAGAAAATAGACAACTGATCTGAAAATGGCTGCTAAAAAGCTCTCTACAGAAAGTACTACTGACATTCAACTGCCTTAGGTGGGGTTCACAGGAATGAAGTCCTCCCCACTGCAAGCAAAAAGCAGGTTTGACCAATTGATGGAACTGAATAAGCACAAGTTTATGGGGCCTGATGACATGGACCCCTGGGTCCTGAGGGATTGATGGTTGATGTAACTGCCAAGGCACTATTCATGTTACATGAAAATTCGTGGCGACCAGTCCCCAGTGACAGGAGAAATGAAACACCTCTCCTATTTCTAAAGAGGGGAGAAAGGAAGATGGGGAATAACAGACTGGTGAGCCTTACCTCTGTGTCTGGGAAGATGATGGAATAAATCTTCACGTAAGGAATGCTAAGGCTCATGCAAAACAAAGAGACATCATGAGACAGTCCAGCATTTCACTAATGGCAAATTATACCTGACTGACCTGGTTGCCTTCTATGATGGAATGACTACAACAGTTAATAGAGGAAGACTAACTGATGTCATCTACCTAAGCTTTTGTAAGTTCTTAAATGCAGTTGCACATAACATTCTTGTCTCCATACTGGAGAGATGTTGATTTGAAGTGTGAGCTATTTGGAAAGGAATTGGCTAGATGAGTGGAACCAGGGAGTTTTGGTCAATGTCTATGTGGAGGCTGCTGACTTGTGATGCCTCCCAGGGCTCTGTCTTGGGAGCATCAGACTTTACTATCTTTATGAATGACAGAGACAGCGGGATCAAGTGCACCTTCAGCAAGTTTGCAGATGACACCAGCAATCGGTGCTGCTGTTGACACAACAGATGATGGATGCCATCCAAGGGTACCTGGACAAACTTGAGCAGTATTGCCAGTAAAACCTCATGAAGTTCAACAAGTACAAGTGCAAGGTTTTACATCAGGGTCAAGAAAGTCCCA
The DNA here is from genome assembly GCA_037834095.1 of Argya squamiceps. Taxonomy (NCBI): domain Eukaryota; kingdom Metazoa; phylum Chordata; class Aves; order Passeriformes; family Leiothrichidae; genus Argya; species Argya squamiceps. The sequence goes on along the minus strand of JBBMKD010000115.1, from coordinate 45,168,519 downwards.
GACATGGGTTAGCCTGGGCGAAGAAAATATTGAGAGCATCCCTATGACGAACAGTTCTTGTAAATGGAAACTGGACATCCAGCCAGCAGTGTGTGCTTGCAGTCCAGAAAGCTAAGAGCATCCTGGGCTGCATCAAAACAAGAATAGCCAGCAGGCCAAGGGAATATTCTTCTACTCTGCCCTCTTGAGGCGATGGTGATCCAGGACAGGGACCCCAACACAAGGAAAATATGGGCCTGTCAGAGAGACGAGGGCCACAAAAATTGTTCTGGAGGACCAAAGACCAAACACCTCTCCTGCAAAGACAGGCTGACAGCTGGAGGCTTTCAGTCTGGGGTGGAAAGGCTATGGGGTCACCTAATTTCAGCCTTTCAGTACTTAGAGGGCTTGTAAAAGAGAGGGAGAGTGACTATATGCATGCACAGATAGTGATAAGACAAGGAGAAATAGTTTTAAACAAACAGAGGAGATATTTATATTAGATATTTAAAAGAAATTTACTGTGAGGGCGTGGGAGACTGGTGAATATGATTTCTGGCTCAAAGTAAGTGAAGTGTGTGTGTGTGTGTGTGTGTGTGTGTGTGCAGGGAACAGGACAGGAAAGTGTGACAGTGCACTGCTCCGCACTCCACCTGCCTGGAGGCTCTAGTCCAGCTGTCAGTCACTGGCACACCTGGAACACTGGAAGCAATGCTCCACATCCCACTCCAGAGGCCCAATCTAGCCCCAGAGTGATCAGATTGCTGGAAATCCCACCTAGGGGAGGGCGTGGCCACAGGAAGCCACAGCAATAAAACCATTCCACAATGACTATGGTCATGTTCCTATTTCCTTGAATTTTACAGGAGCTGAGACCCCACTAGATCCAAGGAAGTAGATATATCTTTCTTCTCTCTTGCTTGTCCTTTCTTTCTCTCCATTTCTACTCCTAATTTCTTCTTCCTGAAATCTTTAACTTAAAACTTTTTTGGTTAGAATCAATGTTTTATGAAATGCTTTTTTAAAATTTGAATATTTGTTTTAAATTCTGCCAAATTCCTGATCTTCTAAGATTTGCCAGTAATTTGTTTCTTAATCTCCCTGGAACTTTTGTCAAGTTTTCCTTTGTGCCACCTCAGGGAAAAGTAGCATCTTAAGACCCTTTAAAACAAACTCACAGATGAAGGACAAGAGATTTACAAAGAGTGATGAAATATCATTAACAGGTTACTCAGAAAAGTTATGGATGTGCCATCCCTGGAAAGGTTCAAGGCTAGGTTGGATGGAGCTTTGGCAAATCTGGTCTAGTGAAGGTGTTCCTGTCTTTGGCAGCAGGGTTGGAACTACATGATTTTTAAAGCCTTTTCCAGTCCAAAGTGTTCTGTGACTGTAGTACATATGTACCACCATGGCACTCGTACAGGACTTGAAATACTTGTTCCTCTTCAGCTAATACCCACAACAGCATTCCTTTCTAGTTTTCCATGTCAATGATGCAGTGTTTGCTAAAATTAGGTACATTTTATGCATGTAAGAAAGAGAAGTGAAAGAAACATGCTGTTGCACTTGCCATAGTTCTACTGCATATAGTTAATGAACTGTGAAAAGGTAAGGGTAGTAAAAATGACCACATGCCTCAACTAAGGAACATGTACATTTGATGTAGACATGAAAAACACTCTGTGATAGATCACACATCTCGGCAGAGTCCTCATGGTCTGTAGCAAGGAGAATGCCATGCATCAGCTGTTACTGAGCTGAAGGGGTTGTTGTCTTTCACCCCATTTGTGGCACCCAACATGTTGTGTGTACAAGTCACCATGCCAAATTTTCTGCTATCATTCTTTCCTGATCAATAATTGCAGTCTTGTGGCAGTGTGGTTATGACTGAATTAGATACTAATGCTCAAGATCTGTTCTTAAAAAGATTTAGATTAGTATTGCCTTAACAGTGAATTGCCTTCCAAATCCACACTGAACACAGTGACTAATATTAGCTTATAAAGTTGAAGTGCCACTCTTACATCCATTTATTGTATTTTGAACATTTTTTTTTCAGATTGGTTTGCTAGGCTGAAACAAAGCGAGATTCCTCCAGCTAGCAAGGTATTTCTTGAGGGCCATCATCACAGCACCGAGATGTCAATCCTTTCATAAGGAAAAGGAGTTGAGAGCAACAACCATTAATCAGAACAGACCAAGCAATAGAGCAAGGACACAATTTAAAGTTATTAATTATCAGTGTCTCTTTCTTTTACTCTATGAATGAATAGATTGCTTTGGTTGGAAAGGAATATAAAGATGGTGTGACATAACATGCAGAATTTTTTACACAGAACACTTCTTTGCCTTTGCTTTTGTTTTAAAAGATTAGCAAATGGAATATTGGGTCAAGGAGCGAAAGAAAAAAGTTGCCATAACACCGGGAAAAGTATTTGCTTAAGGTTAGAATCTGAAGGAGACTGGCCTTCTGACTTATGATGGGGTGGACATCTGGTCAGGAGAAATACCATCTACTGCATTTTTCACAACCTCTATTTACATTTTCTTTTGTTCTAACTGGTTCAAAAATACCTGGGAAAATAAGCCTTATGGCTAACCAAAACTAATGAAAAGAGGCAAACCTGGACTGATAGACATCCTGCTGCATATGAAGGAACTCATTAGGAAGAAGCCTTTGTGTCATCTCTGCTCTATCATACAGAATCACATTCATGGTTTTGGTGGATGGGGAAGATTCAGGCTGAAAGCTGTAATACTCTTTCAGAAACAGCTTCTTGTCTGCAAACATGCCATACCAATGTATATTTCCTTTGGTTTAAACTCTCATGTTCAGGCAACAGAAAAGAGCGAAACTGATATAATGTTTTACTACCTTGTACCAATTTTCTCTCAGGGTTTTTTTGTTTGTTTGTTTGTTGGTTGGTTTTTGGGATTTTTTTTTGGTAGGTTTTTTTGGTTGGGTTTTTTTTAGTTTTTTTTTGGCAGGGCATGACGAGGGGAAGGTTTGGGGTTTTTTGGAAGGGGTTTTCCAGGCTACATGTCCTTCCCAGATGACGGGACCCACTGAGGCTAGCCAAGATCTTGCATTGGATATTTTTCATGGGCAATTTAGGGACTTGCATGCACATTAAGAATTGCTTAAATATGTATGCTGCACGTAGTAGTATTCGGATACTCTTACCCCACTATTTCCCTGCCCACACTAAGAGCCTTAAAGTAGTTCTGCATAAACAGAAATATTGTCCTCTTCTGAGACCTCCAAATCATGCCATAAAGAAAAAAGAACTTATTTAAAACAGCAGTAACTTTCCTCCCATGGTTTCTGAAATTTAACAGAAAATTTAATTAAACTTGGTGAGTATAGTTATAATTGTTCTTTGAAACTGCAGGTAAAAATCTTTGTCCAACGCTACCTGGAAAAGGATTTGGTTTTATTTTAAAGGGTGAAAATTTCCCGAGATTGCAGCATTTTCTACCACATTAAAACTGGAGGAAAAAACCCCATGAAAAATACAGTAATGGTAGTCATGGCTCTTTAAGATACTTAAGGTAGATTCCATGTTTAAAATGTCTAGAAATGGCTAAGTATAAAGGAGCCTGCAGACTGGCTGCCAAAATAAAGGAATTAAAAAAGAAAAGCAAAGTGTTTGATATTTTTCAGTCAGCTTTTCTCCAGAAACTAGGCATGCTTTCAGATGTATGGGGAAGGAGATTATTAAGTCAAGATTGACACCTATGGAAAACTATGTAGAAATGTAATTTCTGAGAATGACAAAAAGGAAACCTGGTAGAAATTAGGAAGATTAGTCATTTTTTTTTTCTAAATACCTTAGAAGATTAAATAACGAATAAGACTGGACATCAGCAAGAAATTTTTATGATGAAGGTGGTGAGATATTGTACAGGTTGTCCCAAGTTATGAATGTCCCCCTAAAACTATTTCCCCCTAACACTATTTGAGCAATCTGTTCTGGTGAAAGATGTCCCTGTCCATGGCAGGATATTCGGACCTGGTGGTAAGAGCTTCACATTGTCTTGGAGCTCCTCCTATTCTTCCTCTTGTCTAAATTTCTTTTAAAAAGCAGCAGTACAAACATCAAAGAACTTTTCTAAAGGATATATGCCTCCACTCAACTCTTACCAATTATATTATCTTCAACAAACATTCCCAGGTTACTGTTACCCTAGATCTTCATACATTTAAAAAGAGATATAGATGGAAGAAAACTACTTCAATTATCTCCTTATGGGTAGCAGAGTTGATATGAACTGAAGCCTTAAAAACATGAAGAAATTTATTTTTCATGTAGAAGTAAAGAAATTGCAAATGATAATCTGACAATGGCCCAATCTTGTTATTTTACAGTTCTGTCATATAATCCTGTGCCTGAAATAGGGAAAAGCAAAAGGAAAAGCATCAGAGAAAGGAAAAGTAAAAGGGAAAGCAGAAAAGGAAAAGCAAAAGCAAAGAAAAAAAGGAAAAAGAAAAAAAGAAAAAGAAAAAGAAAAAGAAAAAGAAAAAGAAAAAGAAAAAGAAAAAGAAAAAGAAAAAGAAAAAGAAAAAAAAAGAAAAAAGTCCATTTGCACCTATGTTTTTGGTTCGCTTAAGATGACTTAATTAATAATGAATATTTTTAGCCTGAGTTTCATTTTAGGATGAGGCTTTTGCTAGCTCTCTTCCAAGACAGCCCCTCACAGAATTTTCTTTTGCACATGTTACAATTTCACCCTAAATGTTTTGGAATTTGAAGAGTGAAGACATACATCTGACATAGGAAAATCTTCTCAAAGTACATAAATATGCAACAAAATAGGACTCATAACATGTTGTTCCTTTTATGCAATAATTTTTCTCCTTACTTCATAAAGAACTATTCTTTGTGAAGGGATTAGCTAATATTTCATTATACAGAGTGCATCTGTATAAAAGCTATCTCTAAGGTTAATGGAAATTTTATATTTTCACTGGGATTGATCTGCAAAAGGGTCTACAATGGGTTTGGAAGCAAGTAAAAAACCTCTAAAGTATGAAAACCCCCATAATTTATTAACAATATGCTTGTGTCTCTCTGTTTAGAGAAGTCTGATTTCTACTATCCACTAGAATATTTCTGTGGTGGTTTTTTTCTCTCTAGGGAAGTTGTAACATGTACTGGCAATTTAGCTGACCATTAGGAGCGTGGTTCTGGCCTCCGGACAGCCCAGGCTTAAATCAGAGATCCCGGGTGACTTGGCCTTCTTTCTCTTCCGGCCGGCAAGAAGTTAACATCACTTTGTAAATCAGTCGCTCAGGTCTAGGCCCCCAGAGCTGGGCCCGGCCAGGCCTCCGGGGGTCGCTGCCCCACAGCAGAGCGGCCTGGGCCGGCAGTGTCCCCTCCTTCCCCCTGGCTCCTGACAGGGGAGAAGGAGATTGCAGATCGGCAGTGCTGCCCCTGTGCCAGGGGCCGGGCGGAGGGAACCAGGCTCTGGCTGGGCCGTGTCCCGGCCCTGGCTGCTGGCCCCACCCCCCACTATGCTAGGCCCTAGGCAGCAGCTCCAAGGGACTCACGCCATCAGCCTCCCCTCCCTGCCCCAACCGGCATGGCTTTGAAATATTTGGGCTGCCACGGCAGAGATCAGATGACAACCTCAGGCCTGGGCAAGCCTTAACTCTTTCCTGACACAAATTGAGACTTTCTTGAACTCTAACCCTTCTCAGAGATAAGTGAAAAGGCCAAATTAGAGATATGTAAAGGGAAACTATGAAGATGTCTAAGTCAGTAAACAAAGAATAACTTCTTAAGTGGGAGAGATGACAAGTTCCCTGGGTCCTAGACTGAAATCTCCTGGGAGTTTTAGTAACAGACTGTAATATGAATATGCCAAAGTATTCCTTTAAATCGTGGACAATACAAATTGGGGAGATAATTTGTGGCTTTTAAAGCAAAGGTATCTGTGGTTTACTGGCTGAATATTGAATTAGAAGTTGTGATTTGGGTGATCCCATGAAAGGTTTGAACAGAGAGAGATGAGAAGAAGCCGTCTGCGCCAGTGAAGAAATGAGAAGACATCTCTGTTCTCTGGGATAAAGAATTCTTTGCCTTCAAAGTTGTTTATCTTTAAAAGTGCCACCCCAATCTGTGAGTCTACAACCCATATGTGTGGTCATGGGAAAGACTACATGTGGGAGAACATGGGAGGTTCCCCAGTTGCAGAATCTCCTGGGCGGACTGCTTTTGTGTGAGTTAGAAGCCACAAGCAGACTGTTTCTCTTGTGGAAAGCTACCAAACAACAGGAGTGACTTCTCTCTCTCAAAGACTGAATAAATGACTATTTTATAAGTGGTACTGACATGGAGTTCTGAGTTTTGCCTCTTTGAATTGTTTGTAGAAAATGAACAGTTTGTGGTGGGAGAAAGGGTTGGTTTAGAAATTTCATTTCTGGTTTTTTGTTGTTGTTGGTTTGTTTGTTTGTTTTTTTCCCTTTGCTTCTCTTAGTGTGTATTAATAGAATCTATCTGTTTACCTTAAGTTGAGGCCTGCTTTGCCTTTTTCTCCAAAATCGTATCTCGTGAAGATAAAAAAGAGCAGACACTAAATTTGGAGAGCATGAAACCACTACAATTTCACATAACCTTTACCATATGTCCAGTACAAAAATAGCCCTATCTTCTCCAGTCCTCACTTTCTGCATGGCAAAATGAGTAAAGTTGATTTGTGTGCTACTATTCTGCTATATTTTTTTATAATCTATATTGCAGAAGAACTAGGTATATTTTCTGCATAAAGAGAATGGCTTGCACTGAAAGAAAGTGTATTAGAGAGCAAGAATACTTAAGAATAAACTTCTTGAAATTTGAATTCAGAAAGGGCAGTCACTGCCAACTGGTATCTGCTGATGAGAGTGGCAGTTTATTAATAATCTGTCATGTAAAGCTGACATATGGGGTGCTGAATTCTGCCCAGTTACACAATGAAATCTCCTCTGTTATTACCGCTAGAATTACCTACTTAGTGTTGAAAGACTTTTTTATGCAGACCTAAATACACTTCAATGTTGTTTTGTGAATGCAGGTTACCTCTATTTTCTTCCCCTAATTCCTCATTATTGATAAAATGATCCAGCATAAGGGTAATCTTGGCCTCTGAGTATACATACAGTCCAAATAAACACCAAGTTTCAGTTCAGATACAAACTTTGATAAACACTGACAGGATTATCAGTGTTCAAAAAGACAAATCATAGTACATAAATTCCTTACTTTTGATATGTCATGGTGACGCTGTAGTACACTACAACGACACAAAGACTTCGACTTCAGAAGGCTGAAAATGACTCTTCTATTTTTTGGGATGTGTCTCTCTTTTTATACTATTTTACACAGACCAATTTGATTGGTGACAAGAAGACAATTTTTTTCAATTACATTGGTTAAATTACATCAAAAAGAAGTCCCTCCTAGGGAAAAAATGTAAATTTTTTGCTGTTACAAAAACATGTTTCTTGCTTACAGAAAATTTTCTGGGAAAGGAATTTCAGAAAACCAAATGTCTCCGGCATGAACTAGGGCAACATCACAGAAAAAAAAAAAAGAAAATAGTATCCTAGAAGTTGCATACACCTATTCAAGTTGTACATTCGGATGCGCTGCAAGCAATTTATCCACACACAAATGCCAGTGGACTAGGAGATTGTACTGGAATGAACTGCTAAAAGTACACAGAAATACATGTTCCAGCACATGACATGTACTTTATTTCTGTTCTCTCTGGTCACTTTAATTTTTAAATTCTATTAAAATTTCTAAGGAATTGAATTCTGAAATGCAGCATTTTTTATTATTGTTTAAAAGGTTGATTGAATTTGCCACATAGTACATGAGAAACTTTATTCTACATATCCAGTGAATGATATCTAAAACTTACAAAAATTTGAAATGTTTTCAAATTTCTTCCTTATCCTTTCCTACTTTTTCATTTCAGTGTAATATGGTGAGCTGAGTGGAGCAGACAATCAGACTAACAGATGCTGGAAGCCAGTTCAGAAGAAAAATCCCTTAAACTTTTGCAGCCAAGCACCACTGGAAGAGTCATGCTGAGACAGCTGAATCTTTGACCTGACTTAAATTTTTTGGTGTGTTCTTTGATGCACCTATTCAAAACACTATATATAATTGGTGTTATGTATTAAAATAATTTAACAATCTGTTGTTTAGAACTAAAACTATTGTTAGTTGTGTATTTGTTTAAATGATATGTAATTGATTTTCTCCTAGAAATTCTGAAATACTCAGTTGAGATCAGATTTAGCTGTGCTTGATGCCCAAGCAGATGTGAAAGAATCTGTTGGGCAAGTCTTTGAAAATGAGCCACTAAGTATTTTTCCCTCTGTCTGTGAAGAAAGTTATGCATTTGTGGGATCCATCATCCCAAGAAGACTATAATATAAGGGGTTTTTTTCATCATGTAATTTTTCAGGTTTTATTTCTATATTTTACTGAGAATAAAGATCCAGGAAAACTCTTCAACAGAATATGCACATGCACACACTCAAAAGACAACATTTCCCTGAAAGATAATGCAGGTTTTGTCCCAATATTTGTTCAGAGACAGGAAGTATTGAGAAAATGCCATGTTGGACATGTATTTTCACATGACAGCTTCCAATTTAACTTCTGGAAATGAGCCATAACTGTGTATGAAATGGAAAAAAAAGTTTGCTTATTTTGCAACTTCATCAAATAAATATTGATCAGATTTCAGCTCAACTCTTTATAGATCCACAAATGTTGACAGTTCGTGAGATTCTTTTCAAGAAGATTATTCTCTGGGAAAATTTGATTCATTCATGAGCAGAAGCTGGATGAAGATGAAAAGGCAGGACATTATCATTTAAAGCATGTGTCCAATAGCCTAGCAACTGTCTAAATATTCAGTCTATTTTTAATTCTCTATTTTCAATGTGAATTTTAAATTATCAAATCTCTGATGAACTTGTGCTTTAACAGGACTTTCAGTAGTGTAATGAGTAAAGTTACTACTTCTCTTCTTTCATGACAAATATAAAACATAGAGAAAATAGAAGACACAACAAAGAGTGGATTCAATTCTAGTTCCCAATGTGTAAAGCAGTGAATAGGATGCTGCATATGGCATTTATTAAGGTCTTTAGATATTTATTTGGCATCTTCCTGTCAATTTATGCAATGTAGTGGCATAAGCTAGTGACTCATTTATTTTTTTTTACAAGCCCAGTGAAAATAATGCATATGAAAGATATAAATACCTGCATACCTAAGAAAATGTATGTTGACCTGACTAACAAGGATTTATCATATCAAGCTCATTAGAAGTGCATGAAAAAGGACTTCAGTTGCAGGCCACCAACATTAATAATAATCTTTTTAGTAGGTTTTGGGAAAAACTCCAGAAGAATGTATCTCAGGTTTATAAAAACCCAAAGGCTGTTCAAGCCTCATTACTTTTCTTTCTTTCCCTCCTTTTTTTCCCTTTATTTTTTTTTAGGAAAGGAAAAGAAATATTTACTCTTAACTAAAAGGAAAAAAGAGTTTCATATTTATCTGTAATGTAATTTTATCATTTACTTCAGGAATATCATGTGTGTCATTAATTTTCTAGTCACAGAATCAACTAGACCACAGCACTAAGTGCCACATCCAAGTCTTTTCTTAAACACCTCCTGGGATGGTGACTCCATCTGCTCCCTGAGCAGTCCATTCCAACGCCCAATCACACTTTCTGTGAAGGATATCTCCCTAATGTCTGACCTAAATCTTGGAGAAGAGGCCAACCCCCACCTGGCTGCAGCCTCCTTTCAGGGAGCTGTAGAGAGTGATGAGGTCTCCCCTGAACCTCCTCATCTTCAGGTTGCCATTGACTTTCTTGGCCACCTGGGCACTGCTGACTCATGTTCAGCTGCTGTCACTAGAATCCCCAGTTCCCTTTCTGCCTGGCCTTTCTCCAGCCACTCTGTCCCAGCCTGTAATGCTGCAGGGGGTTTTGTCATGGCCAAAGGACAGGACCTGTCTCTTGGACTTATTAAACCCCAGGTCACCAGATTTGGCCCATCAATCCAGTGGTACGAGTCCCTCTTCAGAGGACCACAGTCCAGATGGGTCACCTGGTCGTAAAATGAAATCAGGTTGGCTAGGCAGGATCTGCCCCTCCTTAACCCTTGCTGGCTGGGTCTGAGCCCTTGGCCATGCTGTAGGTCCTGTGTGATGGCACTTAAGATGATCTGCTCCATAATCCTGCCACACCAAGATGAGTCTGTAGTTCCCTGAAGTGTCCTTACAGCCCTTCTTATGGATGGGTCCCACTGGGTAGCTTCCAGTCATCTAGGAGCTCCCTGCTGAGCCAGGAATGATGATAAGTGATGGAGAGTGGCTTGGTGAGGTCTTCCGCCAGCTTCCTCATCATCCTAGGATGGATCCCATCTGGTCCCATTGACATAAGAGCATCTAAGTGGCTCAGCAGGTCACTAATTTTGTTTTCCTGTATTACAGGGGAGGCTGGCTATTTTGCTCCCTGTCGCTGTCTACCAGGTCAGTGGGCCAGTTGTCCTGAGGATGATCCATCTCTTGCAGCATTACAAAATGGTTGCACAGTATCTTTTGGTCTTGGGGAGAAATTTCTTTGGAGAGTTAGTAGATCTCTACTAGTATAAATTCTTGCTATGTTGCATTTTAAGCCTTCTCTGTTTCATATGTTTTGTAATGTTAGGGGCTGGATGAAAGAGAAAATTTTACCTTTAACTTGTAATTTACATTTCCTATTCCACATCCTTTCTAAAAAAGGAGTAACTCCAAGCTTACAAAAGCAGATAATGACACAGCTTATAAATACAAGATAATAGGTTCAAAATATTTTTTCCCATTTTCTACATCCTGAAAGCAACCAAGAAAAATTGTATTTAATGAGATGTCTGTGAATTGACAAAGACGTTCAAGGATGTTTTAGAAAATCAGTCTAAGAACATTTCTAATACTTCATTGACAGCTGTTCCCACTTTGTCCATTACAAGTGATTTCTAGTATGTCAAGGAGATGCATGTCTGTCACCTATCAAATAATTTAAATAACGTAACTGGGGAAAATGATTCCAAAATTGGTGCCCATTTAGCTGTATAACACTGGTGTTTCTTCCTTGTTCAACTTTCTTTAGTTTCAAACGAATTTTTATCTTTTGCAGCTACATATGATAAGCCCTGTGTTTTGTCCACAAGCTCTGTCTCTTAAGCAAGTTTCAAGGGACAATGATTACTGGCTGAAAACAACAAAGTTCTTTCTAAAGAACAGGACATAATCACCATGGCAAAACCCTGAGGATTATAACGTGGGTCTATGGTTTACATTAGAACATATTTTCTCTCATTGTTTAGCTCTATCAATCTGAAAATGAAATTCAAACTACCTTTTCTTTTAAAGCTGATTTTAATTTCAGAAATAATCATACTCCCAAGAGATGCAATGGCATTATCAGAGGCAGAAAAGAGAATATCATCAAGATTGCATATCATCATTCTAATGATAATTTTCCCTAGGCTGTGGCCATGATAGGACTTTTTAATCAATATTTTCAAAGTGTACTTATTAGAAAAAATAAAGTGTTTTCAGTATAAAAGCTATTTTTTTTCCATTTCACGTTTTATCCAAGTTAGTTAACTTTCATTGGTTCTATTCCTTAATAAAAAAATTAATTTAGTGATTATTTTGTGTTTCAAATAAAATAAATATATTTTTAGGTGGTACATTTTAATCTTCCAGAAAGATAGAATTTTTTCCAGCAGGAGTTATTTTTGTGATTTCAAAAAAACCCCAAAAAGAACAGTAAAAGGACCCCAGCACTTACTCTCAATTTACAACCTTTTACTTTTACCATGACATGGCATGTAAAATATCTATCCATACCTTTTCATATGTTAGTGAACCCAGTATGGAAAATATTAAAAGATAAATTTGCTGTATTACTTTTCCCTGTTTTATTACACTTATGCTTAAAATTTACATTAAACGAATGAGTGGTTAAGCACTTTTACAGTGCTTTTAGGAAAATTCCACTTTACACATTAGAAATGCAAGGAAGCACATTTCTATGGATGCATGTATACATGTTTATCTGTAAAGCAAAAATGCAATCAGAGACTATACAGGATCAAATCTGAACGCATTCAGGATGACTAATATGCTTTTAAATATATATGCCCGTATTTCTTTGTATTTCTTTCCATCCATTCATATGTAAATAAGTAATCAGAAGTAAAGTTCTCCAAATACAATATTAAATGCAGTAACTACAATCAAGGTGTTTCTAGTTAACATGCAAGCATACTTATAGAAGTATATCTGATAATTTGTGATACCGGACTCAGAGGAATTCATGTTAAATGGCATTTTGAGAATTATGTCTGCAAAGTCTGACTTCAAAAAGATTACTTTTAAAATGGAAAAATGGATGTTTGTTTGTTATATTGGCTTTCTAGATAATATGAAAGTATAAGAAATGATAAAAAATTAAAAATTATGGTATTTCTGGGATGATGAAATATTAGTCACAAACACAGATTGATGGAAGTTCTTTTCATAAGTGTCAGCCTGTAGAAATAGAAATCACAAACTGAACATAAAATAAAACTCAAGCTCACTCTCCATGTTCACTTCCTTCCTGCCACTGCTTTCATTGATATAAAAACCCAAAGAGGTGTAAAAGACAAGTATGGAAAATTCGCAGACTTGATTCAGCTGCTTAACATCCTAAGGGGAGAGATAATTTTTGATAATTTTTGAAGCTGCATGCTGCACCTTACAGACTCATCTCAGATCATCCGCACGGTGTCAGGAAACAGATTTTTTTTGTTTTGTTTTCTTCTGTTGTCTATTTTTTTTAATTATTATTCATCTCCAAAAGAATATATTGCAAAATTAAGTGGCTGATTTTGTAGCTTTTTTGAGAAAATTAGCCATAATCCTGAAATTTTATTTTCCTTCCTGAATCACATGAGGCAACAGATAAAGTATATGAAAGGAGTTAAAAAAATTAAGAACTGAACTATGAGAGAACTAGAAAAAATAGTAAAAAAAGTAGGTCAGAGAAAAAACATTTTCTCCCCTAAAAGGGTTCATATTTTCATTTTTGTGAGTGCTTTCATATAGTTAGGTTTGTTTTGTTATTTTAGCTGTTATTATTTATTTTGTATAAAAATATAAATGCTGCCATTAGAGGTTGGCACAGACATGTTGGTATTCATTTTCCAGTGAAATATTTATTTTCATCCATTGGTTCTGTATCAGTTAATTTTCTTTTTTTTTCAAATCTCCATAAGAATGATTATGTAATTCTTAAGTGAAGAAGAAAGTTGAAATAATGTATTTATTGAATAATATTTTTAAATATATATGTAATATAATGTCATAAAAAACCCCCGAAACAACATAGTAAGATTTAGAAAATCAGTACTAGTATTACTTTGCTTTGCCTGTGTCCTGTTTTTAGAGTTTTTATAATAAGTGATTAAATCAGGCATACCACAAACCTTTGTTTAAACTTCTAACTCAACAAAACATGGTTTTGATCCAAATTTTGCAAGGATTCTTTAATACTCAGTAGCTCCCTGTATCCTACTTCAGTCATCTGGATCACTTTAACATATATAAATTTCAGTCCAATAAAACCGTGTAAGAAAGTTCTCGGACAAATCTGCTGTACATAGTTTAAAAACAATGCTGAGGAGAATCCCATGCTTTATAGAAATCACTGAACTTTATTAATTCTTGCAAGGAATTAATTAGACTATTTATCTTTCTTCTTTAAGTAGATTGGTAAGATGATTATATTGGAAAAGAGCCCTCTTACGTATTAAATCCCTACCAGATGCATTTTTTTAATTGCCCCAACTATGCTAAACTTAAGTGATCCAATTTAAAGAAGTTACGGATAGGGGGGTTTGTGGGTTTGGGTTTTCTTTCTACTGTGTTGGGTTTTTGAAGCTTTGAGAGCTTTTTCCTGGATTTTTCCACAAAATTTAATGATTTCTCTTTTGTATCTTTTTTTTTTTTAAATATCAAATCCTTCTCCCCCTTACTTTACCATAATTTTATTACATTTATCAATTATTTAATGCAGTTAGATTAGCTATATTCATTCCCATGAAAGTCTTTTAGCATAGAAAATTCCTCAAACCATGAGATACCATTGTCTTTGTATACTTCTTTCTTTGAAAATTAAGCTTCATTATACACACTACACACACACATATATGCCTGTGTGTATTTTATATAGCATCAGTTGCTCAAAACATAAGGGGAAAACGTTACCAGGAATCTTATATCAACTAATATACCAGTATTATAGTGAGACTCCTCTAACAGTCACTTCAGTGTTTTGCTATTAAAGGTGATTTCCTCCACCACCAGAAATTAACAAACTTTACAAGGCAATTATCTCATAGTTTACAGATTTGATTACAGTAGATTTGCTTACTGATAAAAAAATTGTGGGATAACAATGATGAATTTAATTCTGAAGGACTGAACAAAAGAACAAGAAATAACCTCATGGAAAACTAGCAGAAACAAAATGGAAACAAAGTCCACCAGAGCTGCCCTAATATTAAGAAAGGATATTTTACATGATTTTTAAAATTGATAATACAAAATTCTAAATTTTGGGCTTTCACAAGAAGCCTTTGAAACAGAAATATGCCATAAACCTCAAATTTGTAAGTAGCAACATAGCAAAACTGAACTACTACCTTCACACAGTGAATGGAAACACAAAGCAAAGCTGACAGATCTGTTCTCCTGGGTTTAGGTTTCCACTGTCTAGAAGTGCCGTTTGCTGCTAATGTATGCACAGTATGACAGCTATTTGTGTTATACAAATGAGGTTTACTCATGAGTTTGATCTCAATTGAATGCTAATCATATTGTCCCTTGTTATGAAACAAGCACTTTACTTTGTTATGTCTAATATTATGAAACAAGCTTAAAACACAGGAGAATACTTTGGTAACCTGTTTAAGCTTGTTTGTCTCAATAGCTTTATTACATTACTTATTAAATTATTTCAGGAACATGCTAAATATCAATGTATTTTGTTCAATTGAATTCATGTTAAACATGTGTTTCTCAAAAAACTTAGTATATGGAAAAGAATAAAAATTGATTTATGGCAACCACAGGTTTCCAGTAATTTTAGTTTTCATTATAACAGTTATCCATCTTATCTCTCACTCCCCCACATTTTTACATAAAAATCCTGACAGTAAGAAATAATTTTGATAAAACCTATAACATGATAGTATTATTGTTTTCTGCTGCTTGGCCCTAATTCATTCCTAAAAAATAGTTTCCCACCAGTTAGTTAATGTACAGAAATGTAATTTACATCTGAAGAACCTCTGTCATTTTTGCAGATCATTGCATCTTTATTTCATGTTATCTCTCTCACTCTGAAATTACATCACTTTCTGTGTTTGATGACTCTTCTCGCATTAGTCTCAAAATGCAAGATGTTCGAATTACACATAGCATATTGAAGTATAGATATGCAATGAAGTCTTCAGTCAAACTATTTAACACACAACAAACAAACAAAACATGAAAAGTTTCATTTTACTGTTACAGTGTAAGTGAAAAGACACTCCTTCTTCCTTACAATATCTTGAAACAAATAGAGATTAATTAACCACTGATATTACTAGTTGACGTTATCGCAGACTGGGTGGGGTTTTTTGGTTTTTTTTTTCATGTGCCAGGAAATATGATCCTATGCTGGAAAACAGTTATTCACAGAACCAACCCAATTCAGGATAAAGAAATAACAAAAATTATTACTCACCCTGAGCTTGCAGGTTTGGAGCACAATCAGAACAACTCTATCCTGAGATCTGACAAACACAAACCAATCACAATTGACAATAAATAGTCAGACATTAGATATACAATAAAACAACTAAATGCATTTTCAATACTTATGAAAACCACAAATAATTAACATACATATGCTTTACATTTTTTTCTATGTATATAAATTAAAAATATCAATATCAATTGACTTAAACTGCAAATAGTACGATTTGAAAGAAACACATTTTATGTCAGAAAAGCAACCTAATAAAAGTCTAAGCTTTCAAGTGTGTTTGATCTTTCTTCTCCCTACATCCTAATGGTGTTTTGAAGAAAAATCAATTTTAAGCTCTCTCCTGGAAATTAGAATTTTTGAATTTCTGTGGAAATCCAGGGACATCTAAGTAGAAGAGTTCAGACTCCACACCAGAACATTTTAAATTATGACTTGTGAAGTTTATTTGAACATAAAAATTTTATTTGGAAAACAAATTACTTTAATGCTCAGAAGGTAATAAAAAAATCAGGCCATATTTTAGGATTTCAGTTCTAGGAGGGGAAATCAAAATAATTAAAATAATGATAAGGGATATATTTTCATGGTTGAAATGGATCAGAATGCTCTGTGACAACTGAGGAAAGTGCACCAGGGTAAAAGAAATAGAGACTCTGACTGGACATGGATGTTTGTAAATATGGGATGCAAAAAAGGGAATGTTTTCTATAAACGCAGAGGAAGAAAACAGATTAGTGCAGCAAATCTCCTTTATGATCATCAAATACAAATGATTCATCATTGAATTAACATTCATTTCATGGCACTGGATGCATTTCTTTATAATTGCTAAGATTTGTTAAAATTATCAATACTATAACCATGCTTATTCCATTAATAAGGTTTGAGGTTACACATTAGCTTAATAAGAACAATCTAAAATTGATTTTCCTGCAGCAAATTACTTTCCAACTTTTTGTCTACAGGCATTTTTCTCTTTCCAGTGCAACATTAATGAAGATTAATGCTCAAAATTTAAGATCTGGTAAATAAATATTAGAAAATACGAAGGTAAAAAATGTGTCTCTTTGATTAGTAGAAGAGAAAGATGCCTAGAAAAATTCTGCATAAACATAATATAAAATTTATGTTAGTTTTATGCTAATGATAATTAACATATAAAAGGAGAGTATTAGATGTTGTAATGGTAGTCTGCATGCTTTGGACGAAGCATGTATGCCTCTGTAATCTTAAGATTATTCAAGACATCCTATTAACAGATTATCCATTGAGTGCTTGCAGTGTTGCCAAGTTCTAACAATTTTTCCATGGTGTTTGTATTAGATAAATTAGTTTTGTGGGGTTTTGTTTGTTTTTTTGTTTGTTTTCACTTGGTTGTTTTGTTTGTCTGTTTTTGAGGGATTGCTGTTAGGTTTTGGGTTTTTTTGTTGGTTTGGGGTTTTTTCATTGCTCAAAGACTGGCAGATTTTTTTTTCCCAAAGTATTTTACACATGTTCAAAAGGAGAACCTGAGCAAAAAAAAATATTTTTACCCTTTCTTTACACTAAAATAGTCTGGTTATTTTTACTTTTTAAGTCTCTTACTAGGGTTTGAGCTGAACATTTAACAGTGAAAAGCAAATGGGTGCAGCGGAACGTCATCAATGTCTCCAAGCTAAAGACCTCGGAATTTTCACCATAAAAATACATTTCATCTTAGGTCTCTCAACCTGCTGAACAGTCTGTTCTGTCTCTGCAGAAGTCAGCAAGCAACATAGTTAGCAATAGTGTTACTATTTTGCTAGAGGGCACAAAAGCCCTGAACCAACCCAACAAAATTCCTGTTTTAAGAGTTTAACTTACTTTTATTTTTCCAATCAAATTTCCTCAGAACAATTTTTTTTTTTTTTTTGTATTTTGTATTTCTCTTGCCTTTTCTTTTCTTAGGACAGCAGCAGTATATGAACTCTGATAGAAGAACAGTCGCACAGTGCAATTGAAAATATGCCTTTTAAACTAAATATAGTTTGGAAGCAGTGTCTTAAGAGTCTAAATTAACCTGATGCATCTTTTTTTTTATTTTATTATTTTGAATCTCTGTGGGGACAATTATGCTAGACTATTTTGCTCTAGTTTAAACCAACTGGAGAAGAAAGTTACCTAGAATGGATATTGGCTGCAAAACCCCCTATATTACTACCTTCCTTACAAAATCAGTTGATTGGGGCAACCCTCTGATCCTTACATAGAAAGCCTCCAAGTGCTTAAAATCAGGAAATTACATGTTAACAATCCTTAAGAATAATCTTAGTTCTGCTATGAACTAAAATATTGATCCAGAAAAGTCACGTATTCTTTCTGTCTACAAAATTTCCTTCTCTGTAAAATCATCTTGGGAGTTTTAGTTACACCCTCTCAGGTTTAGATGAAAATGCTATTTTTATACATTTTTTTCTATGTATATGAATTGAAAATATCAATAAGATAGTTCATTGTATTGTATTGTCAGAAATTAATTGCACTTTAAAAAGAACAGGAACTCTTCCTCCTGGAAGTAATTTGGTTTTACTTAATGTAAAAAGTGATTTATTCTCTAAGTTTGCACACACAACTCAAGGACATTATTCAGCAATAATTTAAATGCTTAGTGGGTTTCCATTGTTACAGGTTGTTTCTTCAACAATTATAGAGTTTTTAGGCTTATTTTCACAAATTTATTTAAATTTTACCAGACCTGCAATCATCATGATTTTAGAAACACAAGAAAGATGTTCTTATAATATCAAAAGGCTTTATTCTATTAAGATTATCACTTAAGTAAAAACCACTGATAATGTTCATTAACTAAGTAGACTATGGCATTTTCAACCTCCCTCTATAACTTCCCCTATTTAAAGGCACCATATGAACTATGAGACAGTAACTATCACTCTATGGTGACTCAATACTGCACATTAATACTGTACCTCCCTATCAATGGGCCAGGGACAAAAAAATAAAAGGAATAAAATGTTGTTTTCAATGGTCTTTTTGCAATTTGAATTTTAAATACTGTTTATAATTCAGCATAGTAAATAATTTCTGCTACTTTTATGGTGATTAATATGAAGACAAATTCCAGAAGGAATTGCAACAGTATGTATTACCATCTCCCATTAATTCTAATTTTCTTTGCAAAGGTTTTACCAAGTATCAACAGACTTGAAATGTTAAATTCAATCCTAGAAAAAACATTGTACAAATTCTTATTTTGCTCCCAATAGTAGCATCCTGAGATACCCATTTGAAAAGGGGGATAAAATTAGAAGTTAAGGGTGCTCCAAATAGGATATGAAAGAAATTTTTAACATTTCATTTAAGTGTAAATTAGTTTTTTACACCAAAATCTACTTGTTTTTGCATGTCTAAAGTATTCTGGATTATTTTCATGAAGAAAGGGAGGCTCAAGGGGGATCTTATTGATCTCTGCTAATGCCTAGAAGGGAGTGGTAGTGAGGTGGGGGATCAGCCTTTTCTCCCCGGTAACAAGAGATGGGACAAGAAGAAATGGCCTCAAGTTTCATCAGGGGAGATTGTAGATTAAAAAAAATTTGTTCACTGAAAGGATGGTTAGGCACTGGAAGAGGTTGCTTAGGTTTGCATCATCCCCAGAAGTGTTTAAAAACATGTAGGTGTGGTACCTGGGCAAATGGTGTAGGTGGTGAACACAGCAGTGCTTGGTGGAAAGTTGGACAAGATTAGCTTTGAGATCTTTTTCAATCTTAATGATTCTATTATTCTATGAATACAAGATCCTTTCCTATTTCTTAGATTTTTAGAAAAGCATCATGTTGTAAAAGAGAGTGGTGATAGTTACATAGACTATTGTGTGGTCTCGTTCTTTCACAACTGGAAACCGATTTAAGTAAAGCCTAATATACGAGCAGTAGGAATGCATTTTATTTAGGCTGCTCTGTAATTTTCCTGATACCTGTGTCATATTAAAAAATGCCAAATGCTAATATTCCCGAATTTATGTTTGATCCATGGGCTTTAATTTTTGCAATATTCCAACAGCAGTCATTTCACAACAGTTTTCTGTTTTTGCTGAATCAAAACCTTTGTCAATCTCATAATGTTTCTTCAAAGATACAAAAAAATTCCAGCTGAAGAAACTGAAATGTTCCATTAAATTATATAATCCCTTTTTCTTAATCTCCTGAAAGAATATTCTGGTTTATAGCAAAATACAGGTGTTCATATATCAAAGCCTAAAAACTCAAACCAATATGCAATTCAATTATTTTATGGAGATTTTATTAATAACAACATACCTACATTTCATGGCAGATAATCTATACTTGCATAAAATACCTCTCCCTGTCTTCTCAGTACTAACCATAAGTGAAAACCCATCCAGCTTTGTCACCAAAACATTGCAATTTTTACCACAGCATAGAACCCAGATTTACATGACAATACTATCAAAAGTTTTCTATTACAGACCAATTTTTTTCCTGCCATACTACTTTGTTAACTCCTTTTGTTCGTTTGCTGGAATGTTTATGTTCTGGAATGGCTATATCTGGACTTTGAGGCAGATGCTCTTTAATTCCAGTGTTCATGATGTTCACATACAGAGCTTGCAGTATGCTACTATTCACCAGTATGAATCCTCACTTTCCCCTTAACTACTTGCCATTAAAAGTACTATCAGGTGTATAGTGAAATCATTAAAGGAGCCTTGGTGTGCTTAAATGGGTCCAGAATTTTTTGATCTTTTAAGAAGCAGTAGTGTGGGATTTATTAAAGAATTTGTCTATGTTGTAACAACCTTGTAGGATTAGGCTATGTTAAAATTTTGTGTTTCTGCACTCTGTACATTTACTTTTTAATTTGTGCATTTTATTGTGGCATCCTAGTGTTTTTCGTGCACACTCTTGTTTTGTACAAGTTGCCTAATTTGCTAGGATTTTTTGTAAATTATAATCCTGTCCTCTGGAGCATTTACAATCCTCCCCAGCTATCCATCAGCCACAGATTTTTAAAGTTTATAATTTCTTCTGTCATTCAAATCTCTTTTCTTTTAGATGCTGAAAAACAACATGGCCAAAACAGCCCCCTGTGGAACTCTCCAGCTGAAATGATTAATAACGATTCCTTGTTAACTGAGAGTAATTTTTTCAAACAGTTGGTGGCTACATCTCATCCACATTTTACTGGTCCTCTTAAAAGAATGTAATAGAACACCCTACATCCCCCTAAATGAAAATGTAATTATATAATATCTCCTTTTTTTCTCATCATGGAAAAGATCATGTTTTAGCAGTTGGTAAATAAATTTGACTTACAGAGTCAAAAACATTAAAAAACATTTCAGAAAAAGTAATTAATTTATAATTATCACAATTTATAAACAGTATGAATCTTCCTCAAGCTCAACATTTGTTTTCAGCAGCATATTGGTAATTTTAAAGTCAAAGTTGCAGGTGGCTTTTCTCTTTAGTTATACATTCCTTCATAAACAGTTATCTATAAAATCTGTATTGTATCCGCTAAAAATGTATATACAGTGGTCTGTAAACATTATGCTGTAAATATGTGCTTCTTAATAACAAAAGGTTTTTCTATGCCTATGACCACACAATTGATTTTACATAGAGGACAAAGGTAGGGACTTCTGGAGAGATTCTATGTAATTTTCAAAGTAAGAATGGTTCATATCAGTTTTTTCTAACATCTTTCATGTTTGGCAAAATTCTTATTAACAGTTTGAAATCAGAGAAGTCAAATATATTCTCACATGAAAGGACTGAGGTCCAACAGTATTTAGATAAAATCTGCTTTGTTTTTTTCTCATGTTGCATGGGTCTTCAAACCTGCAGGTGTTCACAAGAAGTGCTGGATATCCAGTTATGTTACCATCTTTTTAACATAAATTTGAGACTATTGCTTTATTAACAAATGCATAACATGCTAATTACCTTTACAGAAACTGAACATAAATTTTGTTTTACTTATTCATATAAACTGAAACTGCTAAAGGGAGATTGCTTTTCAGTTTAAAAAGTTTTGGAAACAGTTTTATTGGTTAACAAGAGACTCACAAATTTAAAACCTGAGGAAGAAATACTGAAAACTCCTTAGTGGAAAAACTGAATACAACTATATTGTGAACTGGAAGGGAGGTAACTCTTGCTACTAATAGGTACTTGCTAGCATGGACAGTTGTAAGAAATTGTTATCATACTATCATCTAATGCTTATTAGAGAAAAGGCAGCTCTGGAAACAACAGAAATATTTGTTTTCAGATGAAGGACTCAAATGGTATTAGCAACAGTATGTCACATAATATGGGTTATTCATGAATCAGGGCCTCTCTGTGCACTGAGTAATAAAATTAATTATGTTTTTGGAAATAAAAATATGCAATTCTAATCTTTGTGCTAAGCCTTCAGTTTACATGCTATTCAATTCTTGAAGCTGTTCTTTACAGATTCTACCATCCAATGACAATAAATTTTTAGTTAACCCTGTGGCGGAACTTCCATTATGTAAAAATATTAGTCATTGGAACTCAATTTTTTTAAAGCAAATTTAAAACTTCATTGCCAATGGATTGTTTTCACCTTTATATTATGTTTTAATTGCATTTTTCACCTGATATTTTTTGCAGAGTTTTTTTTATATTGAATCAATTTGCACATAAAGCAGAAAAAAGAAGTAACATTAGCGTAAGCTAGTCAATCTTTTAACTGACCATATAGAAAGATCACTCCCACATCTTTGAGTCTTCAAATCTTGGACTATTCTTATGAATACAGTCTTATCACATAGATTTCCATTTATGGGTAATCTCTTTCTCAAGTGGTTGCAAAAACTATAAAGTCTTTACATACATACTATAATGTATGCAAAGAATGTAAATGATCCTGATTTATTCAGATAACCTATGGAATATAGAGTATTAAAGTTGCTAAATATCAAATCTGTGATGAACATCACCTTCCAAATATCCTTTGCAAATCTTAACTATTAAAAAAACTTACATCTTTATCAGAAAACACACCACAAAAAACTTGGAAAAATCAACCAAAGAATAAGTCTCATTCGATCCAAGACACAAATGCATGCTGAAATAGTGGTATAAGCTTAGTAGTAGAACTTGGGAAGAACAGATATAAAACTTAACTTATTCCACAATTTACAGAATCCAGTAAAGTGTTATAATGCTATTTCATACTAACTAAAGTTGTTAGTTGTTTCATATATACTAAAGTTGTTCTCAGTGAAAACTTATTCTACATAAGAAAAGAGAGAAAGATATAGAGAGAAATATCACAAAAAAAAAATCACACTGTGAGAAACAGTATTCTTTTTAAAGAACTTAAATTAATGTCACTGAAATCTAACCTTGTAAAAGAATGATTTATGCTAAACCTAACGCTATGGTGTCCTCTTACACAATATAAAACTTTCAAAGGACTCTATAACTGTCCTGTGATTATTTAGGATAAGAATACAAACTAGTAATAAAATAGCAGAAATTCTAAGGACATGAGAAAAATCAGAGTCAATTGCAGATGTGCACACCACAGTCTCTCTTGAGACTGCAGAATAGACTAGATGCATTTATTTTATGACCCCTTTTGTTGTGCCCTGGGTTGTATCAAGAAATGGGTTTTTTTTGTCATTTCAATACATGGAGGTGTGCTATTGAGTATGAAAACATATCTTTGTAAAAATCTTTTTACGGTGATGTCCAGAAAGATAATTTTAACAGCTGAAAATTCTGTTAGAGTTAACCCAATTTTAATTTCTCTTATAAATTAGAATTTTTAAAAATCAGTATACCTGTATTACATAAATATTGACAGGTGGCATGCAGTACTCCTAAAGCAACTATTGAAAATACAAACCATTGCTGCTGGACTGATTTCTTCTTTATTGAGATAAAATGTTTTTGTTTTCTTATATTTGAGTAAGTGAGAACATTTATTACATCACATCATAAAAGTAGTAGATTTGTAGATAAGTGTCTTACATGAATGAAATAGAATAATTAAAGAGAAAAGTAGAAGGGTTCAGAGCCAAGGAGTATAAAGGTAACTGCTACCCATTATTCATAACTCCCAGATTGATTTTTTTCTTGATGCGCTTTCCAGTTAAACCAATACTTCAGAGTTCCAACTTGAAACGAAAAATGCACTTCTAATACAAAGGGGTAAATGATTTGTCTTCTGAAAGTTTACTTTACAGAATGTGAATGTCGATTCAATTAAAGTATGTAAGTATGTGAAAAAATAATTTTGAAGAATTTAAAGTTAATAAACAGGCTGGTCTGTTCTCATGTGCAGCTTGCTGTCTTGCAATTAATGGAGAAAACTAGCAAGTAAAAATTTAGGTATAACTATGTCTCTGATTATAATTTTTAATGAAGAATTACAAATATTGGAAAAAGTGGACAAATACTCTATAAAAACATTTTAGCTGTATACCTGGCATTTTTTAAAGTGTATTTCTTTTGGTGATGGGCTACAATGTTCGAATAACCATAAAATGGTGTGCTTGGCAAATCAAACTCAAAGAAAAAAAATGCCCTTGTAACATAAAGCCATTGTTAATATATACTTTTCTCAGTAGTCTTCCATTGTGATCTCAAGTGTTAATGAGAGCTCTGGAGCTATTCTACAAGACTAACGGCTTATGACATTAGGACATCTTCTTAGCATTCTCTTGTGTCAGTCGAAGGACAAAGATATTTAATGGTGAACTGTACCATAAAAGGGGTATGTGTTCTTCATCTGTGAATAAACAATAATAACATGTTGGACATCACTGTATTTGATGGAACATGTAACATATCACTTCGTTCATTTATGATGAGCACACAACAGTCTATAAGACCGAAACTTTTCATTGGGACAGTTAGAAACTAAAAACTGGTTTTTATGGAGTTGCTATCAACAGGGACTTGGAGATTGCTCTGTATGAAAGTAAATTATTTGCAGTTTGTAGGTTAAAAGATGGCAGTGTTGTCCAGTTTGTAGTACATTTAAACCTCTTTTTTCATTTGGGAATGTAGGAAATAGGGTGGCTAGTTTGTGGGAAAAGCACACAAGAAAATGTTCATGACAGTATTGTGGTTAATGGAGAAGCGTGGTGTGGCAGTGTGTATTTTGGGATTTCCAATAATTTTGTATTTTTTTGTTGTTTGTTTGTAATGATTTGTCCCTACACCCCCATACCCAAACCCCTTGTGGTCCTTCCCTGGTAGTGGACCTTGTGAATCACCTTGCAAAAACTAGGAAGATTCTAGTGAAGATGCTAAGTGATTTGACAGGGTCCTTGTGTCCCTGCCTTTCTTTATTGTATCCCTGTTCTGGGTCACAGCCCCACCTCCTGGATTGGTTCTGGGTTCCCCCTGCTTGGTGTACACCCCTGGGGTACTTAAGGTGAGCACAGAGGCCCAGAGGGGCTCTTGCTCGTGGGAAGTTCCGATGATGTAATAAAGCCTAGTGAGACCCACCTGCAAAGTCCACTCTTTTCTTCCACACCATCAACCACGCTTCAGCCTGAGATTCAAACCCACCAGATCTGCTATATATGCCGGGGGGAGAGCAAGCTAGCTGGTAAAGCAGCTCAAGACCCTGCAATAGCGTGGTTTTTTGAATATTTTTTGTCAAACAGGCACAGAGTGAACAGAACAGTGAACAGAATGGTTCAGATCTCTGTTGTGTTTAATTCACAGTTGTTTGCTATGAAATGTAGCTCTAAATCCCACTGATAATGACTGAAATTTGGGTTTTCCTCAACCCAAACCTTTCCTGACATCATTTGAGGAACAAATAAATCTTTTTCTGAACAAATATACACTTCAAGACCCACAAATTATTATGCAGCAGAATTCCTTTCTTTTGAATGTCTCTTACATATATAATTAATTCTTTTTCATGGTGGAAAATTATAATAATCTCTATTTGCATCTATTATATGTATTTCAGGTAGATTATGACAAGGAAGATTTTTGTCCTTTTATTAGAGTCAAGGACCTAGGCTTTCATCCTCAAGTGATGAAACCTTCTTGAAAACACTGTTGAGATAAGGTAAGATTGACTAATTGGCACCATCTGATTGGATAAATGCTCTTTGATCTGGACAGCAAAGAAGCAGTAGACAAATTTTTTCACTTAACCAATTTGAACTCTGCTCTTCCTTAAGACATCTGAGGTAGGAGACCAGCAGGTGATAAAAACCTTGGTGAGAGCGCCTAACTGTCATTAGATGGGGAGGGAGTCACAGAGGCTGGCCTAGAGCCACTTTATCAGTATATGCCTGCTGCCTAACATACAATGTGATAGATAGCAAAAGCAATAGTTGTCTAGCAACACACATCCTCAGGCATCCAATGCTCTGCTGAGGTGGAGCCAAGAGAGCACAGATGTTGGCAACCCAGACAGATGCAATATGCTAGTGATTAGCCTGAGTGTCCTGCTCCTGGGACTCTGGTGTGCTCTGCCTGGGCTGGTAACACCCACTGGGCCTTGGCTCATGTGAATGTGAAGTGTAGGAAGTGACTGTGGAATAGAAATATTAGAAAAGAAACTGCAGTTGACCAGATGTAAGTATCCTGCTCAGGAAATTAATGTTTGATCATGTCTCTGAGCAAGCAGTGGTGTTCTGTACCCACAGCTGTACAACCAACACTCTGAACTACCAGGAAAGTATTAAGAGAGACAAAGCAGTCTGCTCCTCAAATATAGTCAGTTGGGTTCAAACATCTCCAAGGAGGAAAATTCCACAACTTCTCAAAGCTATTTATACTTAGAGGTAAATCACACTTAAATGAAAACTTATTCTAATATTTAGCCATTATTTCTTGTGGGGGTTTTTTGGTTTGTTTGTTTTTGTTTTTGTGTTTTTTAACCATAAACAATAGCAGGCAGAACTCGTTTCTGTTCCATTCTATGAGGCCATCCTCCACAATGCTATTCCTTCCCAGAATAAACAGACACCATTCTGGAGACTCTTATGACCCAAACTTGTTCTGGAGTCCACATATCATTTTGGTGGACTCCTTGGAAGTGTCTGCAGCAGGTCAATATCTGTCACATGCAAAGGAGCCTTAGGTTGGATACAGCACTCAGGTCTCAAACAGCAGAACAGGATTTTCCTGCAGATCTGCTGGCTGGTAACTTGGTAGTCCAGCCTGTAATGTGTCTGTGGCTTCATTGTTGCCTTGGGGTCTTGATCCCTGAAGGCCACCCTGCCATCCCTGGAGTGTTTTCTGATGATCCAAAGCAGTTGTCTTAGACCTGTTCTGCTTCTATGTTTTATCTATTGCAGGGACTGAACTTTACATTTGCTTTTGTTGAATACTTTTGTTAACCCTTTGGGAAATTTAGAAATTAGTACTTACTTTAAATAGGACACTGCTCATAAAGCATCACAGAACAGAGTAGTTTGGAGAAAACCCCTAAGTTCACTGCATCCAACAGTTAACACCACACTGCAAGTCCTCAGTTAAACCAGCTCTCCAAGTACAACATCTACACATCTTAGATACCTTCAGGGATGGTGATTCCATTACTTCCCTGGGAAGCCATTTCCAATGTAAGCCTTTCCATGAACTTTTTTTCCCAATATCAAGTCTAACCTTCCTTGATGCATTGAGGCCATTTTGTCTTCTCCTATCACTTGTTACTTGAGAGAAGAGACCAAGTTCCATGTTGCTGCAGTCTCCTTTCAGATATGTATGGGACAATAAGTTCTCCCCTCAGCCTGCTTTTCTGCAGGCCAAACAATACCAATTCCCCCAAGCCCCTATTCATAGAACTTGTGATCCAGAGCCTTCTCCAGTTACATTGTCCTCTGGACATATTCCTTCACCTCAATGTCTTTCCTGCAGTGAGGGGCCCAAAACTGAGCACAGAATATGAGGTGGGGTCTCCCACCAGTTCCAAGGACAAGATCAGCACTCTGGTCCTGCTGGCCAGACTGTTGCTGGGATGCTATTGACCTTTTGTGGCTTTTTGGCACACCCTGGCTCATGTTCAGTCACTGTCACAGCACCTCCAGGTCCTGTTCCCCTGGGCGGCTTTACAGCCACTCTGCCCCAGCCTGTGGAGGTGCCTGTGGTTGTTGTGACCCAAGGGCAGGGCCCAGCACTGGGCCTTGTTGAGCCTCACACCATTGGCCTTGGCCCATGATCCAGCCTGTCCAGATCCCTCTGCAGAGCCCTCCTGCCCTCCAGCAGAGCAACACCAGCCTGGTGTCATCTGCAAACTGATTAAGGGTGCACTCGATGTCCTCATCCAGATCAACAATAAAGACATTAAACAGGACTGGCCATGATTATATGTACATCTTAGATTTGGTTACCTTATCATTTAAATACCATTCATTTCACCATTTAACTGTACTTTATGGATTGTTACATTTCATTAAAATTTACCAACTATGCAACAATAGGTGATGTTCCTTTGTTTTATATCATTCACATAATTTACTAACTTCCCACTTTTTTAAAATTTGATTAAAACCCTGAATGTTTTCTTTTATTGTTTTTAGACCTAACAGCATTAAAATTTAAAGTTCTGCCAAGAGGTAATGAAAAAGAACCCTCATTCCACGCAAAATGATTATGCAAGTCTTCAGTTTTTCTGTGGCTCCTGAGAGTAGGGATTCCCACTTTAACATCTGTAGAAATTTTACCAGTCTTGACTTTAAAATTTGAAATTTAGATGCAAGCTTTTTCCCAGATAATATGCATCAATAGAATGTGAATTCTAAAGCAAGTAATTGTCTCAGAATACAGTCTGCAGCACTATACCATAAGTATAAATTATCAAATCATGGAAAATAGGTTTATTTTTAAAAGTGTTATATATGTACTTTTTGCTATATATTCATACAGAGAACAATTGACAGAACAAGTGGCAAATGCTATGCTTTCGTCTTTTATGTCAAAACACACATAGAAATCAGTGAAATAAATATGTCTACTCCTCACTTACATGATTTAGTAATGCCTTCACCTGAGCTAGAAATCAACAACAGATGTCTGAAAAGTATTTCACGCTATCAATCCACAAGTTCTATTGTACCTATCAAGAAAGTAGATGATAATAAACCTTGTATCTGTGTGTGAGTGAGAGTGGGTGGAGACAAGAAAGAGAAAGGAGGAGAGTGTCATTACAACACAGTATTATAACCATTCACTGGAGGCCAAAACAGCAATTTTTCCATCATAAACCCAACAGTAAGAAGTGCCAGATAATTTCCAGGGCAAAAGTCAAAGAAAGAATTCCGAGTTCCCGGGTGCAAGAAGACCAAGCTACTTTGGAATTCTTTCTAGAAATTGTGTATATACCTCATTGTTTCCCAGAAATGTTCTAACTCACTTGAATTTAGGAAAAATGCCTGGAAAGATGGTTCATGATGCTTAACTTGCACCCCTCTTATACAAATTGCATGCCAACTTTGGAGTTATTTACTGTAGAGATTACATTAATGAAAAAAGCTTCTAAATGTGAACAGCAGTGCTCTAAATCTGATTCTGCTGATTCTGATGCACTGTGTTATCTGATAGAATTACTTTAAATTTGTATGCATCCTACATCAAGCTTCTGAGGGATTTATTTTCACCAGGAAAACAAAAAATGGTGAGTGTTTTCATCAATGAAGTACAACATTTAAATATCAATGGGAGCTAATGATGCTAGAATCTGACCATGTAGGAAGTTCATTATAAAATGAACACATTTGTTTTTAGTTACAAAAATACTTTTATTTCTATGTTGAAGTGCTTAAATTAATTTACTACATGATATTCTGATAAGAGAGGCAATATGGTCCTGTTATTACAGAACAGGAGAGTTGTTAATTCAAATAATTCAAATCATGGTTTTGTCTGTCAGTCTTGTCATTGTCAAACTGGGATTAATGCCTGTTCTGTCACTTCAAAGATGAAGAGATATGAAATGCTTTCTGTTTATGAGCATTATAAGTATTACAATTATATTTTATTACAGCTGAGATACATTTTTCCTTCCAAGTTATCTTCATTAGCAGAGGAATCGAAAAAAAATGTGACAGTTTAAAGAATACTTTAAAATATTTCTCTTGCTCTGGGATTTGTAGAGGAAGCACTTAATAAACAGGTAATGACATCTATATCTGTCTACCCACATCATTTTCAGATAGTATAGGGACCATACAGTCTGACATGGATTACAAATTTGAGGTGACAAATAGCAAAACCCTAAGAAAGGAGAGGTAACCTTCTTAGAGGTAACCATAAGAAGAGGTTATAGAGAGTACTTATTTATTTTCTGTGCAGTTGTTTATTACTCTATTGTAACATTTTTGTGTAACAAACAAATTCAATCACACAAATTTAGGGTACTTTATGTCTTCTTAATTAAGGGATAGGTCAGTAAAGATAAAGTAAAATGACTTAATAACACGTAGAATATTGCAAGTGGATGAGTCATCATTATCTCAAGAGACAAACATTTATGAAAATACTTAAGATCTTAATTGAATCAAGTGCAAGCGAAAAAAGAAAATGGAATATATAGAACATACACACATAAATGCTATACCATCATGCAGGTCAAGTTTCTGCAAATATGTTTGTTTGACTTCACACAAATGGTACTTGGACAAGTGAAAATGAAAGTTGTCTAATTGAATTTCAAAACCTACTACTTCTTTTATTTTGGCCATAACATTCCTCATTGTTACACTAGTGAGGTATTTCTCCAGAGTTCACTGCTTAGTGATTCCTTCATTCAACCTAGTTTTGGACATTATGTTAATGTACCTTTAGGCTTGCCCATGTTGATTTTAAATGTCAAATTAATAGATCAGACCTTCAGACACAACAATTCTTTCATCATGTTGTCCATCACTGACAGGTGTCTCATGAAGTTGTTCTGATTTATTAGTTCCACTACAATTTCCTCAGGAATTGCCACAATGTAGAAGGTTAGATAGAGCCACCTCATTTTAAATATCAAGTATTCTCTTACCATTTCCTTTGATCCTGTCCCAGAATCTTAAAATAACCAATTTGGCAAAGATGAGTTTGGTTGAAGGCTTTCATTAAGGGGATTTTGGTGATGAAATTTTTGAGTGATATAATTTAAATATGTACTTTGTGCGTCACATGTTTAGATTTTTACATGCTCTTTCACCTGATTTTTGTATGCTTTTTTGCTTTTCTCTTCTGCTTATTGTGGAGCTGTTGTAGTAAGATCTCATGTGCATCTCTGCTACTTTTCAAGTTTTCAGAGTAAGTTTGGTTTGGGTTTTCAGAAACCATTTTTTAAAAACCCTCATTTCTAAAGTAATTCTGAAAATTGGTGTAACCTAAAATGCACAGTTCCTGAAAAAATAAGCCGTAATACAACATTTTACTGTTTCTCAGGTCTTCTGAATTCCCCTTCTTAATGATGTCCCGGCCCAGACTTCATTTCCTATCCCATTTAAATGTTGTGCATCATTATTTTTAAGTATTTGAAAAGTATTAAATATTTTCAAGTATTTGAAAAAAACTGCTGAAGTTTAGTGTTAAGACATAACAGTTGTGAAGTGAACCCCAGAAAATATAAAATATATTTCCCAGGAAATTACTGTGACTGAATTTAAAACTATGTGATAACAAATTCATGTAAATATAGGTCAACAATTATAACTCAGCCATTAAAATTGTAGGTATATGTAGAAGGAGTTTCAGATATAAAAATCGTGGTATCAAAGCACTTCTGTTAGGGACATGAAAAATCACCTTCATAGTGTTATGTATATATATCCTGTGCCTTATTTTGTTTTAGACACTAGATACATGGAGATGGAGATACAATATTTTTAATGTACCTTCAAAATGTAGAACAAATGTAGCACTCCCTTTTTGTGTGTGTATTTCATATACAGAACTGTATTAGAAATATTAACACAACATTAAACAAGAAATTCTCTCTCAAAGATTTCTGTAACTCTTCCTTTGGACATGAGGTTTAAAAAAACCAAGTGCAAGGTGCTGCACCTGGGTCATGGCAATCCCCGGTACCAACAGAGACTGGGGGATGAATAAATCAAGAACTTAGGGGTAATAGTTGATGCGAAGCTAAACATGATCAATAAATGCACACTTGCTGCCTAGAAAGCCAATCATATACTGAGCAATATCAAAAGGAGGGAAGAGTGGAGTGAGAACAATGAGAGGAACAACTCTGCAGACACCAAAGTGGATGTCTTAGGCTGCAACGCATGATATAACCAAAAGTATGTATTCTATTCCCACCTGTCAAAACCAGGTGGGGTAGTGATCTTTATCTCTTCCATGATCTATCCTCTCTCCAGGGGGATATCTGCTGTTAATGGGCCATTGAGGCTCACTGCATGACTGATAAAATTACATCATTCCATTGTGAGATGCTCCACCCAGGGGGAGGAGCCAAGCATTCCTACCTAGATAAAATCTGAGATTTGAACACTACAGTCAGCCTTTTTCCACTGGATTCCCAGAGGAAGACCAAATCCTTCTACACCACCACTGGATCTTCAGAAGAAAACTACACCCTTCTACAGGATCGCTGCTTCAACAGAACCACATCTGTCACTCCAGGAGAACTGCAGCCACCATTTATTAGGACTGCTACCAACACCCTGACTGACAGGGTGTCAGGTTGTATTCTGACTCTGTCAGTGTTTTTGTACTACTGTATTT
Source organism: Argya squamiceps (assembly GCA_037834095.1). Classification (NCBI taxonomy): domain Eukaryota; kingdom Metazoa; phylum Chordata; class Aves; order Passeriformes; family Leiothrichidae; genus Argya; species Argya squamiceps. The sequence continues at coordinate 45,135,982 of JBBMKD010000115.1, read as the reverse complement.
TATTTTAATTTTCCTATTAAATTGTAGTTCTGACTTGGGACCTCCCACTGGTTTGCTTTCAAAGCAGCACAGTGAAGTAGACTGGGAGGAGATTCTCCAGGTGCTGGAGCCCATACTCTCCTGCAGCCTGTGGTGCAGCCCATGGAGCAGCCCAGGGTGAAGCAGCTGTGCTCCTGCAGCCCATGAGATCCATCTGCAATCCAAGAGGAGACTTATGCGGGAGCAGGTGGATGCCCAAAAGAGAGCAGTGAGCTTGTGGGAAGCCCACATTGGAGCAGGCTCCTGGCAGGGACCTGCAGACCTATGGAGAGACGAGTCTATGCTGGAGCAGGTTTTCTGGTAGGAATTGTGGCACTTTGGGGGACCCACACTGGAGCAGGCTGTGCTGGAAGAAGTGCAGTGTGAGGAGAACTGACGCATTGGAGCAGTTTGTGGAGAACCACTCCCTGTGGGATGGATGCACATTGAAGAAGAACTGTCTTTCCTGGGAAGGACACCACACAGGAGCAGGGGGAGTGCTCATCTCCCTGAGCAGTGGAAGAAACAATGTGTTGAACTGAACATAACCCCATTCCCTGTCTCCCTGATCTGGAGGAGGGGGAGGAAGGGCCTGGGAAGGACTAGGCAGTGGGGGAAAGATGTTCTTAAGATTTATTTTACTTCTCAGCCTCCTGCTCTGATTTTGTTAAATTCAATTTGTTAAATTTAATCAATATTCTGAGTTGAGTGTGGTTTGTCTGTGACAGTAGTTGGGTTGGTGACCTCTCCCTGTCCTTATCACAATGCATATCTTACTTTTTTTTACAATGCATCACTGCTTTTTTTTTTTCTCCCTTTCCAGTAGTAAAGGAAAATGATACAGCAGATTTGGTGGGTGCCTACATCCAGCCATGGTGAACCCACTCACTCAGCTTCCTGCTGTCTCACACCATTGTTTCTAATGATACTCCAGTTCCACAACTCCTTACTCAGGCCCGGAGAGGTAGCATGACTCCTGAAAATGATGTCAAATACAAATTGGTAAATACTATATGAACACAAAACTATGGCTAGGAATTAGATTATGCTCTTCAAGTAAAAACTACATGTAGATAGGAGTTAATCTGAAAAATATCACATTCTCTCCCTCTTCTGCCTCCCTAATCTGGTTTAGGAAGGAGAGCCCAAGATGTGATATTTTCATGTTTTCCTCATGTACCTGTTTGCTGTGATCTCTTTCACAATGTGCGAGAGTTTTTCTTGGAATTCAACCAGTTGCTCTCATTGTTCCATGGGATGCAGTGCTTATATCATATGAACAAGATGAACACCCAAGAAAAATAATAAAAAGGTAGTGGAACTGAAATCCATGGGTGTGGCACTAGACTGTTTTCAGTACCAAAAGATATTTTAACTAGAATATTACGATTTTGTTATGACATTTTACGATTATAGTAAACAATTACTGTGCCTACTTCTATCTTCTATCTAATACTTTATTAAAATAGTACTCATTTTTAATGCATTATTTTAGGAATTCCTCATATTTCTTCACGCTTTTTCTACATACTCCATTTATATAAGAGGTGCAATACAAAAAGTGGTTTTGTTTTCTTTCTGTAAGGGAGTCAAAGGTTATAGTTCATACACAGGAATGGTTGCTCTTCTCACCCTGTCATGGTCATTCCATATATCACAAGTGATTTTTGTACATTTTTCTTGAAACAGAAAAATGCACAGTGTATTATTGATTTCCAATTCATTCAGATGATACAAAAACAAATAAGAAGCTGTAGCAATTTAGTCTGAGGTGTCTGTTAAGTATCCCAAGATCTAAGTTGTTAGAGAATCAGCCCATTCCCACTCATCTAATTTATCTTCACACAGTGTTTGCATGAATAGCAAACAACATGACACAAATGTGCATTAGCAATTAATAAATGAAGATTCTTTGCATTTTTAGTATCACAGCCAAGCAATATTGTACTGGAATTTTCATTATTATTCATGCACTATATTCTTTACATTTGATAAAGCATAACTTGGTTGAAATTTCTAAGCAGACCTTGCTGGGAAGATTATGGTATGATAAAAGAAATATTCATTGTTTTCAATGTTCTCTAACCACTTTTCATTTCTTAAGACACTGTGAATAACTGCATTTCAATTAATAAGTATTTCACTGTTTATAAGTAACAGTTTTTTGCTCAATTAGATGTATGCAAGTTCTCTTCTCCAGGCTGAACAGACCAAGCAACCTGAGCCACTCCTCACAGGGCTTCTTCTCAAGGCGCTTCTCCACCTTTGTTGCCCTCCTTTGGATGCTCTCTGATAGCTTAATATGTTTATTATATTGTGGTGACCAAAACTGTGCAGAAGACTCTAGGTGAGACCACCCCAGTGTGGAGTTTTTTTACCTAGACTTAAGTGAAGCCTTTGACACCACTTCCCACAGCATTCTCCTGGAGAGAATGGAATGGCCTGGATGAGCACAGTGTTTTACTGGGTAAAAGACAGATTGGTGGCAAGCCCAAAGAGTCGTGGTTAATGGCATTACATCCATTTGGTGGTCAGTCATAAGTGGTATTCCCCAGGGCTCAGTACTGGGTTCAGCCATGTTTAATAACTTTGCTAATCACTTGGATGAGGGACTCAAGTTTCACCTCTGTCAGTTTGCGGAGGACACCGAACTGGGTGGAAGTGGTGATGTGCTGGAGGGTGAAAAGGGCTCTGCAGAGGGATCTGGACAGGATGGATCAATGGACCAAAGCCACTGGTTGTGCCAGGGGAGATTTACACTGAGCAATATGAAGCACTTTACTAAGAGGGCAATCAAACATTGGAGCAGGCTTCTAAGAGTGGTGGCCAATGCCTCAAGCCTGTCATTATATAAGAGATGTTTTTGAACAATGACCTTAGGATTGTGCTTTACCTTCTAGGCAGCCCTGAACTGGTCAGGTATTTGGATGAGATGATAATCATAGATCCTTTCCAAAACTGAAATTTCCTTTTCCTTTTCCTTTTCCTTTTCCTTTTCCTTTTCCTTTTCCTTTTCCTTTTCCTTTTCCTTTTCCTTTTCCTTTTCCTTTTCCTTTTCCTTTTCCTTTTCCTTTTC